>JAUMTR010000024.1:16006714-16016931 GCA_032270685.1 Microctenopoma stevenorrisi
GGCTCTGGATGTTTCTACTCCAGACTCAGTCCACTGCTTCCGCAGGTCCCCCAAGGTCTGGAATCGGTCCTTCTCCATGATCTTCCTCAGGGCCCAGTCACCTCTTCTCATTGTGCAGCGTTATCTGCCACACTTTTTCCTTCCCACAGACTTTCCAAATCTGAATCTAACTGAATCTAAAATATATGACAGTCTAATGTTTATCAATAAATTACAGAAAATAATAACCTTTATCACAATATGCTATTTTTTTGAGAAGGACCTGTATAATGTCCAAATGTGGCTGTACTCTCTTGACCCAGCACACACTGCTCTCGTATAGGGTGGCGAGGAAAGAGAAAGCCTGTTACTCTCTGGGCACTACACACATTAAAGTTGTTTTATCACACACGTCACAAAACAAAGAACACACACATTGTGTTAGACCTGTATCAAGCTTTTAAAATCGAGAATCCTTTTAAAGGTAAGGAGGTGATGGGTATCATGCTGCTCAACATATTTGACCATAATCACTCAGAGCCATAATTTTGGCAAAGCATTCCATGTGAAGTTAGCAATTTGCCATCTCTAGTGTGAAGCCACAGTGTGTTGGCACATACATGCTACCTGCCTGCCTTTTCTGAATAGGCTTCCAGTGTGCTTAGGCAGATTAGGAGATGTTTTTTCTTCTTACGTGGTGATCTTGTGGGCTTTTTGATTGTCTACTGCAGACTTGTTCCCCTCCACACCTTCATAAGATGTAAAATACTTAATTAATGCTTTCTCTGAGACGTTCAATTACAGCCGACTGCTTTTGGTCTTTTTGCACCCATCAACAAAGGCATGGAATATCACATTAAGGCTTGTCTGTCATTTCAACTTGAATTTAAGCCAAAGAATGAATTCAAAGTTGACTGTTGGTGATATTCTCTGACAGACATACATTTAATTTCTGTCTGCTTTTTTGTGGTATTATTTAAATTAAATGTTTGTGTGAGGAAGCATAATGTTCTCATGTAACAGAGTATATACACACACACACACAGACAAATATATACACTCACAACACCCACTTCAGTTTTTCATATCGCTCTGAAAAAGCTCCTTGTTCACCTCTGATGGGAGAGGTGGGGGAGGTATCAAGAAGTGGCAAAAGAGACAGAGAAATGCGAGAAAGGGTGAGAGTTGACCTTTGGGTCTTGTTGAAATCAGCTCTGTAAGTGAGGGGGCGGGTAGCTGAACTAAGTGGCTGATTCATTTCCCCAGAGATATTCTTTCCCTCAAGCCCCTGGGCACATACACACACACACCACTACACACACACGCTCTCTCTCTCTCTCTCTCTCTCTCTCTCTCTCTCTCTCTCTCTCTCTCTCAGTCTCTTCCTTGTGGATGGGGCCATTGATCCAGGTGCTGCCCTCTGCAGAGATGGCAATGTGGCCTCTGCTAACCCCGCGGGAACAGAACTGAGGTGAAAGGTCATGGCCAAATCCTCCCAATGTCTGCTAGTGTGTGTCTTTTGGCTGTACAGACCACAGGCAGAGCCTGAGGAAATATGGTGACTACCGGGACCCTTATGATTTTTTCATCTGGGACATCATTGGACAACACAGAGGAGCAGAACAAAGAACAGGCTGACATCTTCAAAGTTGACTTGATGTCAGACCTTGCTGTAGAAATGTGTCTACTGCCTTGAGAAAGCAAGAAGCAATTCAAATGCAATTATTGGCTTGGTTTTAATTATATGGATATTTTGCATGTAGTGGTCTTGGTGTGCAGTTCTGTGTGCCAACGAGGCAAAAGTTCCATTTCATTTCTACCTTTCAAAACGTTCTCCCTCAGCCGTGTGCTTATTCAAGACAATGGTCAGTATCACAGATATGAGCCTGGCACACAAATGAACTTGTTCTCCTCCCCCACCCCTCTTTCTCTCTCCACCTCCCTGCCTTTGTCCTGCTTCTCTCCATTCCTTGGCTTGTCAGTGTTTCCTTTCAGCTTGATGCTAAGTCAAGCAGCTGTCTTGTTTTGGGTTATGGTGAGTGATGCTCAGGTAACAAAGGCTCAACGCTGCCCTGTCAGCACTCTGCTTTCTGTCAGCGGTGTGCTGAGGCAGATGCTAGCTGAGGCTGAGATGCCTGGAATATACAGACAGCACTAAGGCTTTATAAATTTAAAATGACCACTTTGTGAGTGACACAATGGTCAGAAATTTAAAATGCTTTGGTGGGGACGTAGAAAATCTCAAAACGCTGCATCAGTGTTTCAATATACGAGGAGGTTTTGGCTTTAAAATAATCAGTTTTCCTTTCTTGGTGACTTTCTACAAAACGTATTCTACAATCACACTGAGATTCATTTGTGAAAAGAGCTTTGCTTTCTAACTATGATAACGTAGAATAAAAAGAAGGAAATAAAACGCTATGTGATATTAAATTGAATCCTCCATTCTGAGAGAAGCTGTAGTGATGTGAGCATTTCACAGACATGATACTGATGAAGTAGCAACAACAAACACACAGGGAGCATCTGCAGACTGAATAATTACAGGCTGAACTGAGACAAAGCATGTGCATGCTCACACAAACACACACGCAGCATAGACGGTGGGGGTTTTAAGGATAAAGACGAATAGACTTTACACATTCAAGCTCGCCCCCCCCTTCTCTCTGAGGCAGTTCCAAACAGAGGCCCAAAAGATACTCCTCAGAAAGATGCTGAATTACAGGAAGTAGGGGAGAAAAGAGGCTCAAAGAGAAAGACGGAGTGGCACCTAGTAAAGGAAGAGACAGCGTGTCTTTACTACTTCCTGCTGCCTGGCAGCTGAAACTGAGAGGAAGATCCTCACCCCCCTCTGCCTGCTTTTTAATTATGGCCAATTACAAGGCTAGCACGCCAGGACTTATTACACAGCAACCAAAGAGACCCCCTTGAGTATGTTTGTGGGACAGAGGTGCACATTATGGTGATTTAGCGTAGCAGATTTTGCAAGACTTGGGCTCCCAAGTTTCTTTGCAGTTCTCTTTTTGTGCTTTTAATCAGAACTGAAAGCATGAGAATGCAGGAGTAGAAGAAGGCCCCCCACTCTAAATGAACAGAAGTCTTTTCGAGTTCACCACAGGCTCAGGGTAGCAGGGGGACAATGCTTTTATGCGTTTGTCATTCCTCAGACTATATTATCATAGCTGGTGATGGTGGAGAGGGAAAGACACAAAGAGACAAATAATAGTATTTTTATCTCGTAGCAAACTCAACACTTGGGTTTAAACCTATTTGGCAGTTTGGTAAAAAACAAACAAACATGCAAGTCTATTTCTTGGCTTGAAGTATGCGATACATCCTTTGTCTGGTTGACAGGTGTAAATAGCGCTGGTTAAGGCCTCTCTTGGCTCTTTTCTGCTTTGAGTGTTTAGACACCTCCTTGGCAAAAAGTGTGAGGGCACGGCTGCTGGTGGGTGCCAACTTTATGTGATGTTGGCACAAATTCAACTGCGGGAGACTTGTCCCAGTGTGACGTCAGGTGAGTGGTCACTTCATTTGACTTTGTCGTTCCCTCTAGTCTGTTAGTTTATACTACCTACAAATGCCATACCATGACTTCACATCAACAATAAACACTGACCTAACCCACAGGCAGCGTAAACCCCTCCTCCCTCCCCTCCCCTTCTTATTTCTACAATGTCACACACCTGTTAGAGCACGCTAAGTGACACTAGGTCTGACATTTACAGAAAACCACCAAAGAAATCATACTATTATTACACAGTTAGGAAAAAATGTTCTCCTACGTAAATCCATTCATACATTTCCACAGCAGTGTTTTCTTCCAGCTGCAGATTGTTCTTTAGCATTAGCTTTATGATGCGAGGATGTCACTGATGCCACACAGTAAGACAAATGATATTAAATCACCGCATCTCCAGCTCACTGGGACAGGATTATGGAGGACCTATGTTTCCAGAGAATTTGGGGTTTTAGTGTCTCTGAATGTCTGTCAAGAAGAGCGAAGGAGAGGAAACTGAGGGAGAAATAAAACCAGTGCCAGAGCTTTTCTACTTTTTAGTTATTTATTGCACAAAAGCAGGATGTTACCTGTATTTGAAGCACAAAGTATGTTTGTTGTCTCTGTATTTCCCGTAGATGATATTGTGTGCAAGCAGACACCCACACCTGTCTGTTTTTAACAAACAAATGACAAATTAGGCTCCACCCCGTCCTCCCCGCAGCGTGGAAACCACTCCAACAGGAAGCTCACATCAAACATCAGCAGGACTCTGACGTTAGTTGCACGTGACACATCCCGTCTCTCACCCAACTTCACTCACCACTAGGTGACGTCACCATCATCCTAATCATCATTTCATTTTCATTTTCAATTTGTTTGCAACCTTGTATCTCTCTCTCTCTTCTTCCCTCACTTTCTGTCTATCACGTAAACACACACACACATTCTCCACCCTGAGCTCATCTAATTGGCATCTTATCAGCCATCTTGTGAGCATGCCGTTGTTATGACTAGAGCTGTTTCTTTTTCCCAGAATAGGACGGACACCAAAATAGAACACGTAGCCTCTTCATGTAGTCGCTCCTCCATGAATCAACATCATCTTCTCAGCTTATCTCTGAGCTCATTCCTCCTACTGTGTTATGCATTGAAAGACCAACAGTCCTTGTGTGAAAAACAATGAGCTGTGCCAAGATAAGATTCTTACTCGACTGGGAAACAATGCATTCCATCAACTCGAAGTGTCTTGAAGTATTTTTTATGGGAGATCTGTAAACTATTAGTTTAATATAAATGCAGATGTTTTTAAACAGTTGCAAGTGTATCATTTACACGGCATGAAATTTAACAGTCTGATAACTTTCCAGGGATTTGTAAAACTGCCCTCTAAAAACTTATTGTTATTCAGTAAATGTCTAGATGTTCTTAGATGTTTGATTGAAAACTTGAGTATTCTTATAACTTGTGCATCTAATCCAGTTCACAGTGTAGTTTTGCCTCACTTCTTTTTTTTTTTTTCTTTTTCAAACCTCCTTATTATGTGGCCTCTCACACTATAATGCTCTAGGTTGCTAGAGAGAGAATAACAGTGAGGTTGGACCGTGTTCGCCCCTAGTGAGTGTGGAGGCTAAAGAGCTGGGGGGTGCTTGAGGGGCGACAAGCAGCCGTTTCATTCCTTAAAACAAGTAAGTCCGTCTTGGGTCATGAGCTAGGGGAGTGGTAGGCACGTGCCGCAGGAGCACCAGGAGCCCCCCGGCCCCACTGTTGCTTTTGGACGGTGCTGGCCTACTATTGAGCATGGACCCAGTGTCAATTTCTCTCTGAGGGCTCTGAGATGAGAAGGTGAAATTTTGTACAGGTGCCTGAAGGAAAACATGCACCATACACTCTACTCAGGAAGATTTGCACAGCTGCGTAAAGGGGACCCCTCCCTTGTCAAACGTAGCAGCTCCAACTCCAACGCAGACAGATGAATAACGGCTGCTCCTCACTGGCACACCGCTCACCAGGAAGCACCGGAAAAATAAAGATCAAGGCCTTGGCTCAGCCTTCTACGACATTAATTACTTTTATAAGTTTATATAACTCACACTAAACAGGAATATCCAGACAGAGCTTGAGTTCTAGTCTAAAATGTTAGTTGTGCTTCCTTTCTTTTCTGTTCTTTTTGATTTGAAAAGTGCTTCTGTTCTATAAAACCATCAGAGGTATGTGTGCATACATACTGTATATTCATATGTATTCCTTTAGCTATGAGATGTATATGCGTAGTAGTAGTTTTATATCCACAAGCACGTTTCCTGTGGCAGTGAGGCTGCAGTTCATGCCTCACTGCCACTTGCTGGCGAAAGCAGCACTGGTTTAGGTTTAAATTTCTTTCCTTCACTTTCGTCCCCTCCTGCTAATATTTCTCTTCTCACTTATTATACAGGCGTGGTGTATGCTATCTTTTATCACACAAGAATTTGCAGTAGTCTTCTATGTCAGCGTTGTTGCCATTTTGATGGCTGGCGACAAAGGACTGCATTTTCAACAGCTGCCTGTTGACATGGGGGCACTCTTAACAAATATTTTAGTGGTTCATGTGAGAGGATAAGGACAAATTACATATGGTGGTTTAGGGTAGAAGACGTGTTGAATCAGTTATCCGTGGTATAAAGTAGTTAGATTTATACTGTGGGCTTTGAGCTGTTGAGTTGTGTGATAAGAAATTAAATTCCTCCTGTACCTGGATCTTATTGTACAACAGTAGGTCAAGAGAAGGATTAAAGTACAGTATTTCATTTAGTGGAAAGTGTAAAACGTTTAGTCAAACTTGGACTAGAACTCTACTTTTATGTTATTAACAAATTTCTTAATTTATTTGGCATTTATTTCCTGTTTTCTTAGTGAAGTACTTCTGTATATCTGTGAAGAGTCAAGGTCATGGTTATCTCAAAAAAGGTTTTTCATTGACAACTGAACTTGTTTTAGTTCCTAGAGTTATTTCCTTTCAAGTCTGAACTTTTACCTTACTAGTTTTATACTACTACTATAATTTCTGTTTACTACTTTTATAGTTTTTTTTCTACTGCAGTAGAAAAATTTCTACTTGTAGTGGAGTGCATTTTTTTCTGAGCAAGTACTTGTACATTTAAATTGATTACATTTTTGTACTCTTTTGTCCTTCTGATACAACAACATAAAACAAATAGAATTTCATAGATTGGGATTTAACATATACTAGGCTTCTGCGTCTTTGAGCAGAGATTCTTTCAGCAGTTTTTGTACAGATATTTGTTTGTAGATGTTTGTAGGCAGATCAACACTTTAACAAAAAATGTTCTATGCACTGGTCTATCCGTCTTGACCTTTCACACATACACAAGCAGCCACTTATCTGCATAAACAACCACTACACACTCAGGCTCGTGCCATCACACTGCGTTTTTACCACTCTGTATCTTCCTCCCCACTCCAGATTTGAGGACAGAAAGAACCCAGTCACGTTCTCCCGAGAGTGAAAGTGAAACACCACCTGTGTCTGTCTGCATAGCCAGAGACCAGACAGACGTTCTTTTCTGATTACTTCACAAGCTGGAGGGCAGGTGATCTAGGAAGAGTGAGCATCTTTATGCTTCTAAAATCTTTATCTTATCAGCAGATTTCTTTCTACTCCTCAATGAGATTTTTGTTTATTAACTTGCCCTCAGAATTCTTCAAATTAGTTTGTTGGTTTTCATTTTTTTGAGACCTTCATAATAAGAAATAATGTGCTGATCCCTTTTGCAATGTATAATCTTACAAATTGATTACTTTGTACATCTAAATATTCCCAAATTCAATTTTTAATTTCGACTATCATGAGTTATCAAGAGTTCATGTCACAAAAAAAACCCCGTCTGCAGTTCTGATGAGTAATTCTGTCCCACCCAACCCTCTAAACTGAGCTCAGATAAGCCCCAGCAGAGTACTAATCCAAGACTGTGCTTTATAGTCCACAGAGACCAGGCCAAAATCTGATAACGTCAGCAAACCCCTCGGTTTAGTGAATATGGTCCATATTCTGTCACCTTTATGACAGTGTTGCCTTCACTTACGTGCTATTTGGATGGTGGTATTCTTGTTGAGAATATATATCTAACATGCAGAATATTTTAATAAGCCTAGTTAATAAATACTGAAGTTGATTCACTTGCGCTCAGCATACCTACCTACATGGGAAATGATGAAAAGCTTCAAGATATTGAAACTACAGCCTGCCTAGAGGTGAGACTTGCCACATATCTTGCTTAAAATGAAAAGTTTCCTCTTCTACTTTATGTTGCACCACTGGGTGACTGCTGGGTCTTTGACTACAGCGGCAGTCGACAAGTGTCAGTCCTGAGATTTCTGTTCCTTCTATTTGAGTTGACTTATTGGGTTGTAAGGGTTTAATGTTAAAGTAGAACTACTTCTACTAAAGACTGAAGGCGCTGAAGGTTGTGGAGAAGGGTGGAGTGAATGATTATAAAACCACTAGAAGTAGCAGGTTTAAATCATGTCATCAGCTGTCACTCAGTCACTCTATCACTGCTTGCTGCTAATGTCTGTGCTAACGTACTAACCCCACAACAAATCTCTGAGTTTGCCACTACAAAGCCCAGGCCAAGAGGTCAATGAGACAAACAAACTCTTGTTTGTCTTTCTGTTTGGACAAGGATTTGTTCCGGAAAGGCCTTCACTCTGTCTTCCTTCCTGAGGTGTTTATTTGCACTTGGGCTCTCACCAGCATCTCAGCGTTTTCTAGTGTTTGTTTGAGTCATTTGTATTATATTTAGCAAAAAATTGGGTCAAAGATGGGGTTTAGTTCGGATCATGCTGATTTGTTTCTTGACCTATAAATAATTATAAATGGGCAACTAGATAAACATCCTTCCCATCAGCAGAGGTCAACCAATTAGAAAAAGGAAGTCATTTTTATTTGTTTATTAGCCAACATATCATTGTACATGTGATATGCAATGATAATAAAGTTGTTCTATTGTATTTCTTGTGCTAATAACCTTGATTTCTGACATCACTGGGGAGAACAAGTGTAAAAATATTAAGGCCACTTCTGTTTTCTATGTAAGAGACTAGAGAGGAGAAAGACAGTGAATCCTCACATTGAAAGTGTAAATGTTTTTTAATTTTGCTACACAATTGACTCTATTAATTAGTTATTTTCGAATTCATTTTGAAACAACTGATCAATAAAAAGATCAGTTGTTTGAGCAATACAACACCCACTGTAAGCATGTGGTATTTCCAGGGCTTTAAAGAATGGTAATCATCAAAGTTTTACAAGAAAAATCGATAAAATGATAATAATAAAATGTAACTGTGTTAAACAGCTGAGAGTAGAATGAGTCAGCCTCGAGCATTTACGTAGCTAAGGTCATCACAAATTAAAAGTTAGCAACATGGTGCTTTCTCTTTCAGTCATCACTCCTCACATGTGATCAAGCTCCAGCTGAAAGTAAGTTTCTCTTTCCTTTAAAGAGCATTACGGGTGTAGGTTTTACTGTCTACTGTTCCTATTCAACATTAGCTGGTGGCAGTTACTTCTTTGTGTAATTAAATGTTCATTTATACTTCCATTGACACAGAGAGAGACTAAATGCGTTTTTGTCTGATAAGTGCACATTCACAACCACCACGAGTTATAGCATTCTCTCCGGTCTTCAGTGGATGGTTCAGCAGTGTGCCTGCAGGAGTGGTCTGGATGTTGGGAGTGGGCTACATAGGGGTTAATCAGGATCAGTGCTCAGACCCTCTGGCCTTGTTCAGAACCAGCAAAGCATACAGCTCTCTGTTTTCACAATAGTTCGTCACTGCTATTAGTGTTGTGTCACCAGACAAGGCCTTGTGTGTGTGTGCTTGTGTCTGTGCGATTGAGATATGACTTTCAGGAATAAGGAACCTGTATACACACACCTACACATTACATATTCACATGAATTCACTCGCACTTGGGAAGGGTGAGTCACCTCCTGACTCTGGTCTATTTTGAGGAAGTCGGAACCAGTCGATCCCTGAGTACTCATGCCTGGAAGTGACAAAAAAAACCCGGCCGACTCAGACTGACAATAAAAGGCTTTTATGCAGTTAGTGTTATCCTCCAAATAAGGCTATGTGTTCACTCTCGAGCCCTCATGTGGCTTCTGGTCCTGGAGTCTCAGAGTGATTATTCAACAAGACACATTTATGAATAGAAACAATGGTTAGTAAGAACGGTAAAAAGAAACAACCACACTGAGATGTTTGGATATCACCTAAGTAAGTGAGCAAGTAATGCCTTTTTCATCCATTGGAAGGATGTGTTGCATCCGCTACAAAATCTGATAGTGGTTGCTTATGGAACACAGTGTCCCAGCCCAGTGGAACAAAAGGCTATATTTGACTTGCTAGCAAATAGTTGGTCCTTTTTCATCTTAAAAAGGTTTTATCCAAAGCAACTGGACGTGTTTGGTTACTTGACTACGTTTCACCCATCCACTCCAGAGGGCTTTCAAAGCCTTGAATCGTTGTCAAGAAACCGAACGTCCAGTTGCTTTGGATGAAACCTTTTTGAGATACCCATGACCTGGATGACTGAGAACATACTTACCTTTGATCAGCACGTCCATTTTAGAGCAGGTAAATCTATCATTATTAATGGGCTATGTACCACAGGCATTTAAAGTAGCTGTAGTAAAACCTTTACTAAAGAAACCTACTCTAGATCCAGAGGTTT
>JAUMTR010000024.1:16017026-16035213 GCA_032270685.1 Microctenopoma stevenorrisi
GGACTGTTGGGTTTTCTCTGTATAGTGATATATTGTGTAAGGTCTTAAACCTTACACTGTAAAGTGCCTTGAGATAAATTTTGATGTAAAATGGCGCTATATAAATAAAATTGAATTGAAAATTGAATTGAATTCACAAATGTCCTTTTTCATGTTTCAAAGTCTAATGTTTGAAGTTGTTAGCAGTTTTGAGAAATGGGAGCTTTTCATATCAGCACATCCACTTTACATTGTCAAGCATACTGCTGTAGAACAAATACAGAGAAGTAACAATTTCTTTAATGATGTTATTGTGGGTTTGTTTATTGAATTTTTGTGTTGCAGTAGATCTGTTCTAACACTGGGACAGGAGAAGTGAGCTTTGGTTAAATATAACTGGCAATCACTGTCCTAACAAAACTGATTTCAGCAAGTTAGCCCGAGTTTGCAGAAGAGCAGATAGTCTGAGCTAGCAAAGCTCACAGTGGAATACATTGGCCTCACACTGCTGGTTCTGTCTGAGTCATCTTGCCTGGAGTGGCATGATAATTTGACCGTGATGTGTGACACCGAGCTATTCCCTCTATTATAAACCACAATCTGTGAAGAGGAGTGGCATTTAGCCACCGTTGCCCAACTTGGGTGGCTTCTCCTTCCTCTGAATTACATGTGTTCACCCGGGAGAAAATTGCACAACATCAAATTAGCGAGGCCTTATTTTTTTCCACACTAAGTGATGAATACTCAGCTGTACATGTGGAAGTTTAATTTTCCTCTTTTCCTTGCATTTACCCACAAACTTCTTTTTTCTGTATTTACTGAACCTAAAATAGACTCAGCTGGGGTAGAAAGAGGTATAACTAATGGCACATGCAGTGTATATTTCCAGTATGTCCTGTGTTATTCGTGGCAACAGCAGAACATGTCTTTTCTGAAAGGCATTTAATTCGACACAACACTACCTGCAGACATTTCCTAAACAGGAACACCTTTCCTCCTGGTTAGATCAACAGTCTTCTAAATGAGGACTGTGGAAAAACAGTGATGGAAAAGACTGGGGGAAATGCAGAAGAAGAAAAATACATTCAGAAAGAGAGAGAGAGAGGAGAGCAGGCAGTAGTGGTTGATGAAAGCATGAATCTCTGTTTACTACAAGCTAAAAATATTCCCCAGTCTGGTGGAGGAGGTGGAGGAGATAGGTATACAGATAAGTGCTACAGTTGAAGGGTAAAGGAAGGGTCCCACATCCCTGTAAGAAGAAACAACTGGTGGAAAATCAGGTGTGAGGTTCAGTGTTTGTAGTGTAGATATCTCTCAGCATATGTATGCTGTATTCGATTGGGTCTGTGTGCAAGCATGTGTAGAAATATATACATACTGTTCTTGTATGTACATAATCTCTCTACACCAGTACAATTTGCAAAAGCTCCAGTGTCGCACACAGCCTGTTTGTCTGGCTAAACCCAAGTCTGAATTGTCTTATTCATGCTCTCTAATCTATTTAAATCCCAACAGAGGGAGTGCTATGAATCAAAATTAATGACTGTGTTGTTTATGCTGATGGTAAAGCTCTGGTATGAGTACTGTATCGGCCATTCATGGCAGCAGCTCCCTCACTAGGTCTCTATATTTATGCACGTGTTGTGTGTGTAGCAGTTCTGGTATGTGTGTGTTCCCCACTACTCGCTTTTACCCTGATGACAAGAGGCAATTGGCCTCAAATGACAGGGACTAGGTACTGTGAAGGTGATTGTACCCAGGCAGCTGTGCATCTCTCTCTCTCTTTCTCTCCTTGTCCCACAGTCTCTTGAAAATATCTAAAATGAAAGTAGTTACTGATAATGTGATTAAATACCTTCCTGTTTGTGCAGGGGCAATAAGATAAGTGTTCCAAAGCAAAAAACAAGGTAAAACTGCCGGCCAACAAATTACAGCCAGTCATTATTGGCATACCTGAGATTCCTGCAGCCGGAAATTGCGTTGTGGATGTCATATATATATATATATATATGTGTGTGTGTGGGTGGGTGTCTCTATACCTCAAGTTAAAACCAAGATATAAATAATTTAATTCTGTGTTTTTAATGTGTTTTGGAAAGCTGTTACAAGTACACAGCCAAATGCAGTAGCAGCTTTAAGGCAGAGGTAATGAGCAGAGAGCATTAGGAAGGCCGCAGTGGCTGGTCAAATGACTGGAATAGTTTCATCTGGCGTTATCAGCTTCATGTCTTGTTTTGTCTGTCGGGCCTTGTAGATTCAGCACTCGTCTTGACAAAAGAATGTGGGGGTCATCAAGCAGAACTGATGGCGTTATGAAATCTGGCTCAGGAATGACACCAGACAGTAAATGGGAAATATTCATTCCAGTTCTCATTCCAGCAGCATTTGGTAATGCCACAAAGAAGCTGTTTCATTCAGCTTTTCTGTCTTTCTGATCTCCGTAATTTATGGTTAAATGAGCGCACTCCTGAGAGCTCCCTAGACCTCCCCACAGTTTACCCAGACATTTTGACCCAAACAGTGTCACCGGCCAAGCAGGCGTCTCCAGTCTGCTTAATGCTTCATCCTCCTCAGCATTCCCCTTCTAGTCTCATGTTTGATGAGGAAGAACAAGAGAACGATGCTATATTTGGAAACATACAAATGGGCAAAAAAAGATGACTCTTCTCTTTCTGCTTTGCTATGCTGTCTCCTCCCCTCCTTCTTCAAGGCTGTGCTTGTGTTTGTGTGTGAGAGAGCCAGAGAGAGACAGAGGACAGCTGTGGTCATGTAGTATAATAAGGCTGTCTATCAGAAATAATGGCTTTAATGCTGGTTAAAAGGGGAAAGGGGGTTGGTTGGGGTCAGACTGACTCCTGCACCCAAGGATCAGCTGGCATGCAGTCGGGGCAATGGCACCAGGCACAGGGCCACTGTCTGGGCGAAGCAGACAGCTGGCGGGGGTTTGGAAGTGGGGAACTCTCTCTGTCTGGGATACACACACACACACACATGCCATCTTTGTTCCCGCCACTGTACCCAGGCAGTGTTGGTCTGTGATACTACAAGTTTTAGTATAGATCTGATGCCAAGTAAATACAGGGCCAGTGTTGCAGATGCCGATACCATTTCTGATACCACTACTGATCCATTATTATTACCTTATAAGGGCAGCCTGCTGAAAAGTAAATGTTCCATGTTTAAAATATCATGTTAAGAGAAAGATAGTGTGAGATACTGCATGGCCTGGACAACAATAGGCGTAACAATTGCCTGAGACTCCAACAAAGATACAGCGTGTGACACGCTTCCTGGGGCTGGCGCTGACGTCCAAAACAGGCTGAGACAACAAGCACCGCGTGCAGTACGGTTACTGGTTGAACAAGCTGGACAATCTAACGCCCTGAGTTACTTCAACTGAGAGATGGCTGACCCCCACTGTGCAGGAGCGTGCTGCAACTCCGTCTGTCTCACTGAGAGAGTCGTACATAACTAAAGGTGGAGAAGTGTGTTTCATGATCAACAAGTGGTGCAATGCCAGGAACGTTTCTACGACCGAAAAGCACTTCAGCAAGGCATCTGAGTGGCAGAAAATTGCTGCAGGTCTGCTCTCCCTTCCCCACAGGACATTTACACCAGGAGATGTCCTGGTTCTGCTCAGTCCTGCTGAGTCACGTTCATGTGTGCAGTGTTTCTATGGGGTGGAAGGGTCGCCCTGAAAGTAGAAGAGAGAAAGTATCAATTCCACCGTACTAGTATTGAGCCGATAATATCAACTTAATACTAACTTGCTAACCTGGCCACCACTACCAGGCGCGTGTCTCGTCTCAGGCATCACGTGGGGTGTTTGGGTCAGGTGCCACGCCACACTGAATGGAAACAGGAAGGGCCGTGGTGAAACAATACACACTGACCCCCCAATATTAACTGAAATATTGTTTTCATTCTAGTTTTTACATAGTCAAATTAGCAGTATACTGTAACCTGCAGTCATACTGCAGTTTCTATTATATAACTATCTGAATCTGTATTTTCTGATGCTATTAGTATCCATTTCAATAGTCACCTTCAACCAGCACCAATGTCCCAGCACACCCCCATCATTTATAATATCAGGCTGACGATGAGAACAAAGCCACAGTGTGGCCGACCTACAGCAGTGGCCGTAGTAACATGGTCCCCGGTGACTGACGATGCCACGCTGGCCGCCACCACAGCCTGGCACAGGAGGAGGGTAGTGAGTGTTTGTATACATGTGTGTGCTTGCAGTGATTGGGGGGCATTTGGTGGTTGTGGCAGCTGGCAGCAAGAAGACTAAGGGGGGAAAGGTTTTTTCCCTCCTTTATAAAGACTCCCCTGTGTGAAAACCATAAAAAGCCACACCCTGGATGCAAACTATAAATGCCTTGCTGAGGTGCACGTACGCAGGCTCACGTGTTCACAAACACACGATCATTGCTCTGGTACAAAGTATGCAGCAACATAGACAAACACACAACCTAAACTCTGGTGCTGCTTGTTTGTCATAGTAATTTCCTATTTGCGGAGTTACATACATTTGTATGAGCATGTTTTTCCTTTCAGTGATGAGTGATACTGAGGAGCAGCATTGTACAGTTTGTAGAGAAAATCTAGAGTGGTGTCATGTCACTGAGGTGTTTATTAGCTCTAAGGAGCTGGGGAATAATAATGAAACTGTCCTGATGGACTCATGTGACAGCTATTCATCTTCCCACATTAGAGCCCTGTGAAGAAATATTAGTGTTTGGTTGAGTGGATGTGTTGAAATCAGAGGCCTCAAATAACTTAAAGCTCTGGCTCACTTTGTGTGTATGCCTGTACTATATTTGTGTATTGGAATATTACAAAATTCAGTAGAGATCATCATTCTATTTGTTATGTGAATGTAAATAAATGTGTAAGAAGCGAAGTTATGTCCTCATGAAGGCCACTAGACCAGGGGCCAGTTAGGAGCAGATCATGCCCAGCTGTCTTTGAGGACAAATGGCTCATCGGGCAACTGCTTATTCCCCCCTCCCTCCTCAACCCCCAGTGTGTTTACATGACTTTATATGCTGAAAACCATTGAGGGCTTTTATCGGTGTGGTCACAGGACTAGAATAGCTGTTTGTGGTGACAGTTTCCTGGAAATAGGTTGGATGAGTTTGATGTGTTTATGGAAAGATGACATTTTGTTTTTCTGGTTTCACGTGAAGTGGAGGGAAATGGACATTTGAGTTTGTTTTTGTACTTAGCAGCAGCGTTTCATCATATGGCAAATTCTGATGGATAATAAAATAATTACTGTAGATGGGTCATTATGAGATATCAAATAGTTACAGATTCATTTTGATGGTTTTTATGAAGATGAGTGTCCATAATCTAATAAAGACAAAATCTTCTGTCTCTATCTCAAGAGTTTTTTTGACATTCTGCACAGACTTTCACTGGACTTATGGAGTAGA
The DNA here is from genome assembly GCA_032270685.1 of Microctenopoma stevenorrisi. Classification (NCBI taxonomy): domain Eukaryota; kingdom Metazoa; phylum Chordata; class Actinopteri; order Anabantiformes; family Anabantidae; genus Microctenopoma; species Microctenopoma stevenorrisi. The sequence continues at coordinate 16,022,450 of JAUMTR010000024.1, forward strand.
AATTGATAATTTAATAGTTTTTCCCAAAAACCCTTTGTCGGTCGAGGCAGATGGCCGCCCACCCTGAGCCTGGTTCTGCTGGAGGTTTCTTCCGTTAAAGGGAGTTTTTCTTCTCCACTCAGCACTTGTTTAAGTGGTAATTTTCTGTATATAATTATATTATGTGTAAGGTTTTAAACTTTACACTGTAAAGTGCCCTAAAATGACATGTTGTGAATTGGTGCTAGAAAAATAAAGCTGAGTTGAATTGAATTGAATTGAATTGGATTGGACACTCCCAAAATGTTCGAGCTGTACCTGTGTCCTGTAGCAAGATCAACAGCACGCCACAAAATACTCACATATCATGTTCTCATATTACACCGACGACTCATCATCCTGCTCGGTCCAGTCGTAAACCTCTGTTGTGAGGGACCTTAAAAAGAAAGGTGTTAAAACTAACTATTTCATACTGAGGGGTAGAAGAAGTACTGTGGAACTTGTAAATACTCCAACACCATCTCACTAGATCTTCACAAAAAAGAATAATAAATCTGCCATTGTAAAGGTTAAAATCATATAGAAAAATACGGAGACTATGGAATTATATATGTTCGGGTCTGTGATTGGTTGGAATAGTGGCACATGTATTACGCTGTGACAGGCGTTGAGCGAGCGTAATGTTCGTGTTGAACGAACGTAGAAGTGAGACGTTGAGCGAGCGTAAGAGAGAATGTTGAGCGCAAAGAAATGAAATTTGAGAGTTTTTTTGTGGTGGATAGCAGACACTTAGTCACTTTTTAGCACAAAATAAACTTTTGCTTGCACGGTTTACGTTTTTGGTGTTCAAAATATCAAGTTACGCTCGTACGTATTGTGGCACAAATATAGTTCTATAGGAGACGGTATTAACATCTGCTCCGGTCTCTATTCAGTAAGTATATGTAAATATAAATATCAGGCTTTACTGTGTGCAGCAGCTTCGTCTGTTGAAGTCCGCTCATAACAAATCTCTTTAGGCCTGCTCATTTATTTTGTGTGTGGTAACATGTCCCCGACCCTCATACTGTATCTCTCCACATGAAATGTGACGTCAACGTGACGTCAAAGCCTCCCCCTTACCCAGAGCACTGGGTATTACAACATGAAAGACGGTCAGTGTTTCCCACACGGATGTGCAAAGACATTCAGTACCACATGCACACGCGCTTTTTCTCTCGCAGTAATGTCTAATTATAATGGTCAGTAAATCAAATAAAACAGCGGCAACCAACAGAAAGACAAAAAGAGAAGGAGAGGAGGACTGGACACACGCTATTGAAAGTAGCCCTCAGAAACAAAAGCAGCTTTGAGTGTGCAGCCACTCAGAAGAGAGATTAGCCAGTACACCGCCCAAAACACACACAACACCATCACCACCACTACCCCTGCAAAAAAAGAGCTTTGGCAGCAGTTTAGCGGCACGTGGCGTAGCCCTTGATACTTATCATGTGCGTCAGGTGCTCTCCTTCGGTTTTCTGTTCTTTAAAACATAACCACAGTTTCCCTCTTTCACTCCCTTCTTCTTCCCTTAGTGCAGAAGCAGTACATCCATGCCGCTCCCCACCAGCCTTACCTCTCATTTTCTTGTACTTTCTTTCGTTCCCTGTCTGCCCATCTCTTGCTTTTACAAATACAAAGAACATATTGTATGTGCCAGCATTAAAGTGAATCCATTCTCCTTGGCAGCAGCCTGGCTCGTGCTGAATCTGAGCTGGGCTTGCTCTGTTTTCCAGTTGGCACAGAGGTCACTAGTGGAGCGGGTTGGTGAATTTGAGTCCAGCTGACACGTTGGTTTAGGATTAATGTGCACAATCTGTCGTTCTGCTCTCTGTTCTGCTCTCATTCTGATAACTGGTCATGACCCCACTTCACCTCATGCATTTTTAAAACTACAATGACTTATAGCTTTGTTTGTAATTTTTACTTCATATGTCGTTCTTGTCATATAGGAATCAGTCATCTGAGAAGTGTACTTAGGAAAGGAAAATTTAAGGATATTAATAAATCCTCTTGGGAAGTGCTGCATGTGTGTCACATGACGATACCAGACACTGGTTGGTGGTTTTTAGCTGGTTTTTCTCTATCTGTATGGAAACTGGAATGTTGAGTCCTTTAGAAACCGGAGTGGAAATACATTTTAAGGTCATGGAAGTGCTCCGATTTAGTTGGGGAAAGTCTTGGAATAGTCATGGAATTTTGCAAGAGGGCTGCAGCAGGATGCCTGAACTCAAACACACCTATACACACACACATACCATCAGTATTACACTGTGCATGTGAAGTTTTAAACTACTGAAATACACAAACACTGACACGCGACTAATAACAACACCCTTACACATTCATACTAACACAGACATGATGTAAAACACATGGCCAAAGTTGCACACTTTTTCATGAACGTTGATATAAACACCAATAATATGACACTATCACATTTTATAAAGATGGTTCATGCCTAGAAGCTGAACACAACCGTCTCCCCCTCCCTACAAACATGAAAGACGAAGATGATTCAACACTCAGAAGGCAGCAAAAACAAACTGTTGAATGAAGCTGGCACAGATTCTGTCCTCTCCTTCCTCTCCTCCATCTGTCAGCCATTCATCCTCTTCTTACCTCTCTTAGTCTCTCAGTAGTTGCATGAATCAGTCATTTTGTGCTGCGTTGTGCTTTATAAACTAAGTGACTTTAGTTCATTCCAAAGCCAAGACTGAGGGGCAAAGACGCAAAATGTGTGGCTCCATGTGTGCATGTACACAACATATACAACAGTGTGCATTCATGTGTGTTTCCCCGGTTAGGTTTATGAAGCAAACATCCTGTCACTTGTGAAAATGATCACAAAGGTAGTTATAGCTCTAACTTTCTGTGTGTTTATGTTATAGTACCAGTTCATTCCAGTGCATTAAACATTTTAAGGTGATACTGTAAAATAATATAAATCATACACTATGAATGTACCATGCAAATATTTAGAAATAGAAAGGCAGATGTGAAATTGTAAATAATTGTAAAAACAGTCTGCACCTTTGTAACCCTTTTCCACATTAAAGCCCTTTACACTGTGTTTTTACAGTCTGGTAGAAACATGTAAGCTTATAAATCCTAAGTCTTGACATTCAGTGACTGGTACAATATAAAATATACCCTGGCTGGACCCAGCAGCCAAAAGTCACAAAGAAGTTTCATTAAACACGATTATGCAACTCAGATGACTTAAATGTATTTAAAGATAAAGATCAGCGGAAAGGAGGATTCCCCTGAATGTTGATGTCTCTGTGTGTGTGTGTGTGTGTGTGTGTGCATGTGTGTGTGTGTGTGTGTGTGTGTGTGTGTGTGTGTGTGTGTGTTAACCTCTGCAAACAAAAGCCAACATCCATTTTGATCTGCTTTCAAAAATATTTTCCTTTTCCTTTGGCTCTTTTAATTTCCCTCTTCCTTTACTCTCTCTTTCTGGTGCCCCCGCCCTCCGACCATCATTTCCATTCTCCATTCATGCAGCCCTGTCGCAGTGTTGATAATGATGACCACTGTGTAATGCTAGCTTGTTATTGGCCCACCAGCAAGGCCAGTGTGTACACCCTTTGTTGCTTTTCCTTCATTGTCCATTGTGTTAAGAGAGAGACACTGGTGTGTGTGTGTGTGTGTGTGTGTGTGTGTGTGTGTGTGTGTGTGTGTGTGTGTGTGTGTGTGTGTGTGTGTGTGTGTAGTTGAAACACAAAGAGCAGACAAGCAGTCTGGGTGAGCTGTGGAGATGCAGAGATATTCACCTGAGCTGACCCTGTGCTGCTGCCATTATTCTGTCGAATCTTAGGGTGGTGGTTTAAACACTTTCATCTATAGGCATGAATAAATATACAAAAAAAAACAAGTGTTTTCTTGTATATTTATTCATGCCTATCTAATTTGTGTGGATATGTGTAATGTGTAAATAGCATATTGTTATTGAAATATGCTAATTTATACAACAACAAAAAAACGTTAATCTTCTAACTTCTATCTACTATTTGTTTAAGACAGTAGCTAACAACCTTGGAAAAGGAGGGAATCCAATATCTGAGGTTAACCCTTGTTCTTTAACTGGATGTCTTCTTATCGTGGGGTACATTGTCACCTTGTTTTGTATAAAGATTAGTATTAGTATCTCCTACAGGTTGTCTTTTTGGGAAGAAACTAGTGTACTGTGGCACCTGGTACAACAATCTTATCTCCCTCCCTTGAGCTTGAGCTGCAGGTGAACTTGTGGGCTCTTGTCTCTGTCAGTTATTATTGAGAAGTTAAGCTGAAACATCTGTGCATCTTTCTCCATGTGCTGATGTGGTAGAATTTGAATTTAAACAGGGGGATACCTACTGATTTAAATCTTTTGAACCTGTCATTGCCTCTGGTTGAGGCTTTTTATTTTAAAGTTTTTAAGTAGAAAAAGGGAGGATGTTTAGTTTGATGTGAATTTTACCTGCTGTTCTTTTCTCTCTCCTCTGTCCGCTAACCCCAACCGGTCGAGGCAGATGGCCGCCCACCCTGAGCCTGGTTCTGCTGGAGGTTTCTTCCTCTTAGAGGGGGTTTTTACTCTCCACTGTTGCCTGAGTGTTTGTTTAAGAGGAACTGTTGTGTTTTCTGCATCATTTTGTATATACAATTATAGTTTTGCAAGGTAAACCTGCTATGTAAAGTGCCCTGAAATGACCTTTGTTATGCTATATAAATAAAGATGACGTGAGTTGAATTAAAGGACATGGCATGTTTTAGCTATAATGGCGTGTTATACCTCACGCTGTAATTCAAATGGACCCAGTGAGATATTAAAGAATCCCCTACCAGCTGGAATGAATGTTATGTAAGTCATGCTCATAATGAATGAAACGTTACAGTCATAACAAAGATAGGATGAAGCTGTAAAATACATTGATGGTACAGGTTGAAGCAGTAGGCCTTTTGAGATGACAATGGTGGGAAAACACAGTCATTAGATCATGAGAGTGTGGTGACCTGTGCGATTGTTTTGGTCTCATTTTATCTCTCCGTCTGCCCCAGCTCCATCTCCTTTGTATTGTATGAGATTAAGAGCATTTCAATGACGGGAATCTTGTTCTGTTGAATAGCACAGCCTGGTTGAATGCAGAAGCCAAGACAGTCCTGGAGCTGGTAGTCTTTCCATCTGGCAGCCCTGCACCTCTTTCACTTTACTCTCCTGTTTTGTTTAGTCGTTTATGTTTTTTTCATTTCCACTCCTTATCATTCTTCATTCACTTCTTCAGGATCACCATCAAAGAGTTAAAGCAAGAGGGTGTAGTATGACTTTCTATTTAATGCTTAAAGAAACACTGTCTTGGTGATCCAGCCTGGATCTCTCCATACAGTGTGTATACCAGCCTTGGTTTTCCCTCATGAATAAGCCACACCACTACATAACGCCTAATTACCACGCATTACCTATCATTACATTACCCTCCATCACTCACAAGTCATCCACTATCTCATATCCTCTTTGCATGTCATAAACCCATTTGTCAGCAATAACGTGACAGTACAATTGGCACAGTTTAGAGAATGCAGCGATAACAGCCCCTACGATTTGTCTCTGTGCTTTAGAACTCCCCAACAGATGGCAGTGTGAATCGCTTTATCGACGCAGGCAAGGCTCTCAGGACTGCATGTGTTCTCTTCCCTTCTCTTTCTTTCCCTTCTCTTCTCCTCTCTTCTCTTGAATCCATGTCAAGTATCTATAAAATCATTGTATGTCTGACTTTTGCTGTTGTCTGATCTTTTTTTCACATTGGCTGGTTTTATTTCCAGTTGTGCAGCGGCGTCAGTGTCTCAGCAGAAGATGTGCCCTGCGGGCATCATGCAGCGGATCGTATTTGTGTCATTTCATCTTCTCCTAATATGAATTTGGTTTTGGTTTGGCTCATAGCTGTGTCTTTGTTCTGCGCAATAGAATTTCACTACACACATTATTAACATGATTGTTTGGGTTTAAATTGCAGTGCAAATAGTATGTTATACTGGTAACAGTTTAACATGATGACTTTTACCCACATGACTTTGTTTTTAATAAGTTTCTTTCATCAGCACAGCCAGTCTCAGGGAATGACATTCCTATTACCTATTACATTCCTATTAAAAAATAGAAGTGATTTTATATATTATAATGCGATTGTCTGGGTTTAAACCACATACAACCACGTGGATGTAAGTTGATTTTATTTTTTCTACTTTTGGTTGAACAAAACAAGTAATTTAAAGATGTCACATACTGTTCAACAGCTCTGGGCAAAAGGTGGAACCCCAAAACAGATTATTTTTGAGCAAATAGAGCCTTATACTGGATGTGTGTTTATTTTTCATTTATTACATTAAATAACTAGAAACGCAAAGGTGGTTTCTTGACTCCACTCTTTCCACCAAGACCATTCCTGACTTAGTTTCTTCAGACCATGGAAGCATCAACTTGGCATTCAGATGAAGCTGACAGACTAAGCCAAGTCCATGCTGAGAAGGCTCTGAGAAACCTCTCATCACATTTTGACAGTTCTTCTAATTCACTCCACTATTTTCTGTGTTTGACCTGTCCAGGTTTGTCTACAGAGACCATAGTCAGCATTTGTCATGTTAGCTAACAGAAGCTGTGTTTTTATAACCTTGTGATTTTTAATACTGTGTGCATGTTTCCTATATTTTATGGTTTATTCTGGTAAAGAGACTACAACATACACGGTCATTATAAAATTACCAAAACATCAAATATGATGGTGGCATACGACTTTTCCACAGTACTGTAGATTTGTTTAAGTCCAACAGAGAGAGAAGTTGTGTGCCTTTTTTTTTACATGAAGCTATGTTAGATTTCACATGTATCTTTTTTTGCCAGGTCACAAGACAAATGCAAAAAATGCAATGCAAACAAACCTGACTTGTGGTTCGTTCACATTCTATTCAGTTTGTACAGAAATATGGAAAGAGGTAAAAGAGAAATGTGATGTTACATTTCATTTTAAATGCTTTTATTTTTAAATATGTATTAACTAGAGGAAAGTGAAAAAAAGCTTACTTTCAAACAACCTACACTTTTTTTTCGGATGCAGTCAAAGGAAGTTCAGGGAAACCCCTACTGCTGCGGAGTCAGGCCTGTTTTTGACTGTGTTGTCCCATGTGTTGTCTTTGGTGCGGTTGGGGACAGCTGTCATCACCTGTCACTGGATCACTTGTGTTTTAATGACACAGCAGTGGTGACAACCAACACCAACATGTACACTCCACACAAAGTGGACAAATAAGGTAGAAAAAACTGTACTTCCTGGTACAATAGCGAGCTATAGGAAGAAACTGTACCAGCAAAGAGGAACTGTGCTCAAAGATAGACTCACCAACTCCTACTGTAGACTTCATACAATAGACAGACAACTAGAATTGTCCACCTCATATTAACAAGAAAAACACAGACCTTCATTTCTCCCTATTTTTTTCTTATCTTACTACACAAGCTCTGTGTCAGCAACACGTTCATATACATACACTTGCACAATCTCTGCTTCCCACTTGTATCTCTCACCCACATCCATGCCCAGAAAGCACACACACACACGCAGACAGTGGTGATAAATAGGGCTTGTGTGTTTGCAACACGCCTGTCTAATTATGTTTTTCTTGCCTCTCGCTGGGTCTCTTGGGCCGCTCCTTTCAGACTTACAGCAGGAGGAATTCCTGATCCATTTTAAGCCCCAACGAGAATGTTGATAAGTCTGTAGATTACAGCCCAACATGTTTATGATAGCCTATTAATCTCTAAGCTTCATCTGGGGCCAGCGCGTGTTTCGTGTACTTAGCACAGCTATTTAGGTCATGCTACAAGCTAAAAGGAAACACAGTTGAAGCTGAAATATCAGCAAACCCCCCAAAATTTATTGCTGCACCATAATCTTGTATATTTCAGAGCCATTTAACATTTACATATATGTAAAAAAAAGGAGGGTTTTACTATATATTAACTTCAACTGCAGATATACAAAGCTCTAAACTATACATTTTATAGTAATAAGATCTATAAGCTTGACTCATCTAAATCTATAAACAGACATGTTTGCTGGCAAAAAAAGCAGAGCTAATTTATTTGTCTGGACTTTAATCTTTGCCAGAGATTTTGACTCAGATTTTGACTCGTAAATTATTATTGCTGGCATATTGTCGTGCAGATTCATTCTTTCCTGTGACACATTGATATTTGAGATTTATGCTTCTTATCATGGCTCATATTTCAACAACAGTAATAGCTGCTAAATGTCATAAAAATGTCCAGAACATCAGGTACACGCACTCAAAGATGGGGAGAAAGAGGAGCAATACCCTTAAGCCTATGAAAATGCCATTGATGTTAACTATGTAACTGTACCCTGCCAGAAATACTGCAGTTGGGCCAGAGTTGTTCGCTATCAGCATCTAGTAGAGACGGGAGTCTGAATCTGTCTGTTCTGCCTTGTGTGTAAGACGTTACAGCTCTTTGATGTGCTTTGCTTTTTAGGCTTTGATTTACGAAGCGCCATCTTTATCATTTTCCCTGGTTTCTAGAAGCCATTGGAGCCATCAGTAGATATTGGTTTGTGTGTGTGTGTGTGTGCGTGTGTGTGTGTGTGTGTTGTCCAAAGTACTGCTGGGGGGATAACTAGATAAGTACAGAGGTAAAACCAAGGCCAAGGCTGTGAAAATTTGGAAAATCCCTTTGAAGTTACAAAGACGTGTGCAGTAAGGTTGAAGCCCATCTTTTGTGTGGTTGTGGGCGTGTACTGTACATGAGTGTGCCTGGGTGTGTGCCTAGGCAAAGTTGTCCTGTCCCCACCAGGCAGTCTGTTGTCTGTTTACTTTCATCACTCAGATGGAGCCATTCATGTGTATTCACACTATGGTCTGGCTTTCTGGCTGCGTGCATGCTGTCAGAGATGTCTCTGTTGGGTAACACACCTGTGTTTACTGTTGGAAAAGCATGTAAACAACAACCTGTCTGTCTGTCTGTGTGTGTGTGTGTGTGCGTGTGTCTAAGAGTCTGTCCTCCCACTGAGGATTCATATGGCTCAACAGCTTTTGTAATGATTGCCTTTAGTAGGTAGACGGCGACTGGTGGACTAACATGTCATTATTTCTCATGCTGCTCTGTCATTGGGACAGCAGCTGTATTAAAGAGACAGATTCATACGAAACAAAAGCACAAACACGCTGACATTCTTTGTTTGTTTCCTAGCACCTAGTGCACACTGTACTTATGTGCAGCGGTTTTATCCCCAAGGCATTCAGCTGAACTGATGATGTTTGTCTTTTGTCATTATGTTAAATCCAGGTCCATCACATGGACAGGAAAATGGACTCAATCCTGCGAATTCTGATGGAGCAGTTCCCGCCTAAGTCAGAGTTGATGGCCAAGCCCTCTATCCGCAGAGTGACCATTCAGAAACGCATGGGTGGCAGCATCGATGAGGGGCCTTGATGTCACAGAGATGACCGCTCTGGGTGTGGACGTGTCATTACCCAAGGACAATTAAGGATGCAGAAGTTCACTGAAACATTTTAGTACCCTACGTGGGGGCAACTTGAAAATAATAAGGCGACTGAGTCTTCCGAAACCCCCTGCATCTTTTTCCTTTTGGCCCCCGAGAAAAGAACAACTCTTAACTGTCTACCTTACTACTCTCTGGGGCATAGTGGCAAAAAAGTCACTGGTGTAGAAGGAAGGTTTGACAGACCTCTTCCTTATGATGTTTGCTGTGCCCTGTTTGGGTCTTCTTTGTTGTCCACACATAGCTCTCTTTTCTGCACTAGCATTGTGAGCCCTCAGGCTACCCTTGAAGCACACAGTAAGTCAAGCAGTGACACGCTGCACGACTGTATTTCACTACATTAGCCTCATAATCACCCTGCTCAGATGTTAATTTATGTGTGGCCTGTCACTGTGCTGCATTCCACTACTCCAAATATTATTCCAAAAGCTAACTAACCCAGTAATGAAGTTGTAATGCAATCAAAAGCCCTCCACATCCCCAAAGACAGAGAAAAACCGAGAATCCAGCCGTGGCAGAGGCATTCCTCAGATCCTTCTGATTATCTTGGCACCATCCACATTCAGTACACAACGGGGCTATTTCCATAGCCATATAACCTTCCAGCCTGACAGTACTTCGGTTGCAGTGGGTGTTTGTTAGTAGTGATCGAATAACACGAGGAGAGAAAGGCAGATTATCTGTTGACTTTGCCATCCGTTAAGGACCAGAAGTCCGGAGGAACAGAAGTGGAAGAAATGTGACTGGCTAACATGGTTCTGATTTACAGCTACATTACCGCTAATAAAAATAGCCAAACTGCCATGACAGGACTTGGTGCGGTGCTCGAGGTATAAGGTCATTATCACTGAGTCTCACTGATTTGCTCAAGGTTTTCACTAGGAGATTTTCATATGTTTATGTCTCAGTTTCTTTTAGCAGTGCCACTACTCACACTACCACCACAACCCTGCTTAATATCCTCTATTACCCTCTTCAGGGGGCTCGCACTGCTGTGTGCAATTGGATATGAATTTGCCCAATTAAAGCTCTGATTATTATTTCTCTCCTGAGATAATTAAGTGCTGAATTCCTGGTAAGGGGAGATTACTCACTGTGAGCGACTAATGAAAAGAAACACTGGAAAATGTGCAGAATTTAAACAGTACGTTTTGAGGAGCAGGCCTACTAATTCAGTGTGAAAGGTTGGGAAATATCAGGCTACCACCAAGAGCACATGTTTGAAATAAAAAGACAATGCTTGTGCTTTGTTCTCATTCTCACAGAATATTTTTGACAGGACGTCGAGTCATGTAGGAAGTAGAAAATAGAAAATAACTCAAATATGTAGCTACTGTATGAAAGGCCTCTCCTAATTATAGCATGCACATTCCTACAAAGACAGATGCACACACAACATAGGAGTAAACAAGGGAAGGAGAAGGAGGAGAGGTTTTCTCACTGCACTATTACATATTTTCATATTTTTGCTGTGGTTCAAAATGAGCTATTATTTATATTTTATTAAATGAAGTGGTTGTATTTTGCAGACACTTGACAGGTATCCTCATGTCTATTCTCCTGTACAGTTTTATAAGAGTTGTATATAAAAACATGGCCTTATTGTGCTGTATTTATTAACATGTGGAAAGATCAAACTGGAACATGTCTGCTTGTTGGAGTGATGAGAAACACAGAGAGTGAGGCTCCTGTTGTACAGATGGATGATTGTAAATGATATTCACATACACCCTGTGCACTGTAGCTCTGCTGTAAATAATAAAACTCCATTTCATTACATTCTGGCATGCTCTCTTGGCTTGGGAGGAATTTGATTACCGACTCATCTATCCCATAATTTGCTTTCATTGGAGGATGAAACCTGTCTCATAGGTTTTTGGACCCGTCTGTTCAAATCTAGAGCCAAGCTGGGTCAAGGTAAGCCATGGCCCAAAGTTTCCATCCAAATAAAATTTCCTCAACTCCCCATTTTACTAAATTCCTTTCAACTGTAATCACCATTGAAGAGGGAAGAGAAATAAAAAATAACACGTTCACTGTGCCTACTTTGAACTTCAAAATTCCATAACCCATTGAGCGAGGCATTCAGAGGGAAAAGAGAGAATGTCTCATATTACCACTCAATTATATTTGCCTTGAAAGGCCAAAAACAACTGGGGATGTCCCAAGATCAGCACGGTCCAGCGCCGAGAAAGAGAGGGAAGGCAGGAGAGAAGGTTGTCGCAAGAGACGGGTGGACAAGTGGAGGAGAAAGAGTGAGGAGGAGAGGCAGGATGACAGCAAGAGGGTAAGAGAGCAAAGCTACTTAGTCAGAGAGCCTATAGACCAGAGGGCCGCAGTCTCCGATGCCTTTTGTCCTTTTTTGGTTTCGATCATTGGGTGATTTTGGCAGGACAGAGAGAGTGAAGAAGAAAAAGAGAAAGAGACCCCATTTCCACCTTTGTCTGCAGAGGCTCTGTGTTGCACCATGCTCCTCTTTCATCTCAAGACTAGACAGAGAAAAGAGAGAGACTCCCACTTCAAAAGACAGTTTGATCTCAGAAGTACACAGGAGAACAACCTAAAAGTGGATCTGAGGAAGCAGTTAAAAGGAGAATATAAGGGACACACTGTCACTAGATGCTGGACAGTGAAATCTGGCCAGTCCATGCAGAAGAGGAACTCAAGCTAGGTCACAAAATGCTTGACTCCCCAAACTTTGCAGATGGTCCAATTCTTCTTTGATCTCGACACCTTATTCAGGCTCAGAATAGGACAGAATGTTATTCTGCTAGTGAAAGTGGGCTGGTGCACTGTAGAGATGACACATCACTGACTTGTACTGTATACTATCAAATACAGTATCTGAGTAAATATCAACTGAAAAGTTCAAACTATCATATAAAGACATAATAACATAAGGCAGAATCAAGTTTCTTTCTGACTTTACACTAGCCTCAAGTGCTACTGTGAGGAATCTTGGAGTCATTTTTGACCAAGACATATCATTTACTTCCTACATAAAATAAATGTCCAGGACGTCCATATTTCACCTCAGGAATATTGCTTATGAGCATCTTCAAAGTGATGCTGAGAAACTAGTCCATGCATATGTTACCTCTAGACAACTCTAGATTATTGTAATTTATTACTGATAGGATGTCCCAATAACTCACTCAAAAGCCTCCAGTTAATCCAGAATGCTGCAGCCAGAGT
>JAUMTR010000024.1:16040252-16051971 GCA_032270685.1 Microctenopoma stevenorrisi
ATGTTTATCAGTACATTACAGAAAATAATGAACTTTATCACAATATGCTAATTTTTTGAGAAGGACCTGTATATGTATAATATCTAAATACAAATGTTAGACGTTTTATAAAAATAATATTTTGGAGTCATGTTTTAAATTACACCAGTGTGATATGATGAAATTTCTTTCACACACACATCCATCCAATCAAAGTTAGGGTTTAGTTTATATATTGTGAATGCTATCCTGTTATTTCAATGTGTAATCCACATTTTCTCACTGTACTGACAACATGACTTAATGTGAGATTTTTTTCTCAAAATGTTAAAGCTATAATGGTAAAATATAATATAATTGTCCTAATTTAATAAAAAATGTCTACAGTCAAAGGCAAAGCTGGGGTACATTTTATGACTAAAATAATAAAAGGCACTGAAAGCATCTTATTTAAAGTTCTATTCACTGTTGCATATTGAATATTGTATTACAGCCTCATGAACACACAACCTCCTCTTCTGCTCTTCTGTCAGTCAAACAGACACCCAGTCAGTAATTCAGTCAGAGAGTCAACCAGCAAGCCATCTAGTCAGTGAGTCAGACTGCTGTTTGGGCAGGGTGGATGCTTGTAGACAGGCCTTTTGTCTGAGCAGAGAAGCCCCAGACACAACAGTGGCCGGCCCCGGCCCCTCACAATGGCCCTCCACACAAAGGCCCACACACTGGGACAATGGGCCAGGCTCAGAGTAGGGGTGGACGGCTCAGCTGAGGTTACCCACCTGCACACTTCAGGAGTGGACCCCCCCCCCCTTTACACACACACACACACACACACACACACACACACAGCCTCCACCCAGCTGCAGGTGTCTTCCTGTGGTGGTGGCACACGGAGGATGCAGGAAGATGCACCGCAGTGTTCAATTGCACTGAAGAGACAACATGCGTAGTAAAGTTGTCACAGGTCAGAGGGCGAACTGACAATTTATTTACAAGACAGCAAAAATTAAACCCATGTGAAAAATTGCCCACTTCCAATATTAACAATAATTTCAGAATTTGTTATAATTCCAACTCTCATCAAAAAATATGAAATTAAATGTCTCTAAAATATTATCATTAAAATATATTTTAATAAAGGTTAAAAAATACACTAATTTAAATTTAACAAACAAAAATACCTTTTAATTACTAACAAATGTAAAAACCTTCCCAATGCATAAGAATAAATTTAAATATATAACAGAATTTAAAACACACAGTGCATACAAAGTGCATACACACTCACAAATGCTCTCTGCTAAGTGCTACGTGAACCAGTCAAAAATAAATAAATTAAGTCATATTTCAAGCAGAAAGATTTTACTCCTCAAGCCATTTCCAATGGTAAGTCACTGAATGTTACTGGCTGCAACATGTGGCCTGCTTCCTTCGCTCTCATTTTCATTGGATAGACTAAGTGTCAATCATCAGTCTGCTCAAAAAGTGTCACCATACTGCACTTTTCAGTGAGTTTACTAGTTTTCTTTTCTTAGTTTTATGGTGGCTAATGTAAAGCTTCAATAGATCAGGCTAAACTATTTCTTGTGTTTATGTGTGATTAAAGGCAACCACGTGTCAGATTTAATATTCTCTTTTAATTGATTGATCATTTTATAACCACACATTACAAAATGCAAATCAAATGTTTTTATCAGGCTCAGTTTGCAACCTTATTGATAAGAAAAAAAATCTACCAAAAATATGCTTTTACAAAATAAGACAATTATAATAAAGTAAATGCCACTTTGGATAACCGTAATCAAAACCCATTTTATTCTACATAAAAAAGCTCAACATAAATAAGTTAGTATAATTTCTCAGTGTTTTTACAAAATTATGTACAAAGGTACATTGCAAAGATTTACACAAATACACAGGCTGATGACTGTATTTCTGAGACCGCCATCTAGGTGTACACTGGTCCCCTTGAATATAATCCATACTTATGGCAAATAAAGGGAAGCATCCTCAGCAGGCTAACAACATCGATGAATAAAAAAAACAAATGGAAATTTAAGTTTCATTAATCACAATGTAACACAATGTGAAGTCAACTAAGAAGCACAGGCATTGCTGGCAACCATACTGGAGCAACCATGTATTTGGTATTGTAGGACATTCAACCCTTTTCCAAACCTGCACTCTGAAAGAGCATCAAGCCTGAAGAAACAACAGGAATACAGTCACGGAGAAGATAACGTCACAACACAACCTGTGTAATTTGTATGTTCTTTGTCCTTCAATATACGAGTACCTCAGAGCTCCAGAGGAAATCAAACACACATTGCAGTGTGGCTGAGGTGTGCAGGAGAACTTAAGTTAAAAAAATCATATTCCAGGATATCACTGATGCTATAATGCACTTACTGCGAAATAAATATTAGGCAATTTGAAGAAAGTCTCTAAAGAAATACTACATTTTCTGTGCCAATTTCCTGGGGAAATAGATCTTATAAGAGAACCTGCACTTAGTGACACTGAAATGACCAGAGGAAGAAAAACTGCGTTAGGAAGGTGACGGAGTGAAAATACACTGTTAAGAAACTGTAAGAACCCATGATTGTGTTTTAAATGTAGCAATTAGGGACTGTGTCAAAGTCACGCTGCCTTTCAGGAAATATAATTTAAAAAAAACAGCATTTTGAAAACATGTGTCAAATACACTGCAATTCTTCAAGTCAAATCAAAATTCACACCTTTTTACATAAAGGATTTGTTTTCAAATCATAATGTTTACTTATGTGCTACATATGGAGAGAAATAATATAATATATATTTATTTACACACAGGTAGTTAAAAAAGGAGCAAAAAAGGAAATCAAACCTAATTGCACACTGCTACATTGACTGCTTTTAGAGGCAGTAACTTTAAATTGAGTGCCACAACTTTAGTGTTTCTAGTCAGTGCTTCAACAGCGTCCTCCCCCGTCTTCAGGAGAGATGATATGTTTTTGATGCTGTGTAGTTCCTCTTACCAAAAAAAAAAACAAAAACAATAAATCGGCCAACACTGAGTTTTCCCATCATAAAAAGGGAAATATGTTTTTGGCACTGTGGGAGAAAGGAGATGAAAGGAGAGAGAAAAATAAAGAGATTAGGACAAATTCTTTGACACAGTATCAAGCAACAACAACAAGCAGAAAACGTTTGCAGACAAACTGAAGATGGATAATATTTGGAGACAGCTTCACTCTGGTCCATTTCATTTTTTGGACAAAACATCATAGAGAATTAACATGAAATAAACAACACTGTGTCCACATAACATGATGGGGAACATGCCTGCTACAAAGTCACTGACACCGAAACGGTGTCTCACTCATTTGATTCTGAGCTACATTATAAAAATTTAATCAATAGCAGACGTATGGCTACTACTACTACTACTACTACTACTACTACTACTACTACTAAAAATAAACACCTTTTTAATGTGGTTACCAGAAGGCAAATATTACAACTAGCAGGTAGGAAAACCAAAACATTTTTTAGAGAATCAGAAACTCCTTGTGTTGTTGAAATGTTCAACACATTTTATTGTACTAAAAAAACGAATCACAAAATACTACAAATAAAAACAATCTATATAAACAGATAGGCGCGAGTTGGTGTTTGTCCCCCACTGCAGCCTTGATAGTTCACATCCTGCCACACAATACAGATTTCATGCCTATTCCCCTCTGCCGCGGACAACAAGCACGGCTCTCTCTGCACAGACAGATGTGTGCGTGTGTGTGCGCGTGCGCGCCCGCGCGCGCAGGGACCAGCCCCTTTCCGTCCCTGCTCCGCTCCGCCGCTGAAGGCAGTGGCTGCTGACGTGTTACTACTACACTGTCGTTCAGCACTTGTTTACAGTCGAGTCGGAAACTCGGGCGCCGTGTGGCAGCCTGCGCTTGTAGTAAGGAGGTGTCAAATGTTTTAACTCTTAAAACTCGTGGCGCATCGAAAACGTGTCCGAGTGCAGACACAAAACGGACATTTACCAGCTGCGGCAACCACATTTACTCCAACTACGAGGCTGCTGCTCGTTCAGAATGAGTGGAGCCAAGTGATAGCACCTTCAGTTGTCAGAGCCGCAGGTTTGTTTAGAATTCAACATATCATTTAAATATTTCATATAAGACACGAATCGAGTTGCATCAACGCTGCTACCTGACAATACTCAAATGACTCCACGAAAAACATTTATGAAATGCGCGATTGTTTTTCGAGGCAAAGAACAGCTGGGACGCTGCTGCTTTTTCTTCCCTCACTCTGGTAAACACCTTCCTGTAGTTCCTCCATGTTGAAACCCATATAAACAACATTTTTAGAAAAAAAAGATCCTTACCGCTTCTGGTCCTCACGTTTGTGTCTTGGGACTGGTCTTTCGGGGTGTGTGTTCTGCAGAGTGGCTCAGACTTGAACAAGTAACCTCGTCTGAGCTGGTGTGTGACCTCTTATTTTGAGCCAAGGAGTCTGCAAAAGTAAAGTTTACCGCAATTAAATATTTATATATATCAAACATCTAATCTACTAATATTAAATAGCAGGTCATGTTTAACTGTGGTCCCATCCCTTAAGGTGTGTTTTTTTTTTTTTTGTTCTAATTTTTTATCTTGGTCATTATAAGCCAGTCCAATGTGATCGATCTGTAAATTACACCCCCAGCCTGGATCCCTCACACACGCGCGCAGCAGAGGTCATTTTCTCCCAGATCTAGTACCGTGACACGCAGGTCTTTTCCTCAGCCCGGTGCACTGCTCCGTGCACTCCATCTGCCCTTCGCTGTCTTCGGGAGCCACTACAACACAGCTATGGTTCCCATTTAAATCCACATTGTTTCTCCCAGCGGAGCCGGCGCCCTTCTTCCTCGGCTGCCAGCTGTAGAAGTCCGGGACGTCTCTGCGATCCACTAACTCCCACTTGAGTCGGCCGTTGGCGAGCGGCGTGTGATTGGCAAAGTCGAAGCCCCACTTGGCGGAGGCTGCCTCTTCCATCTCCCGCAAATGTCCCTTTAAATCCCTCTTTAACTCTTCGTGATCCACCGAGCCAAACAGGCTTCTGCAGGCTGACGGCTTCGGGTGATCCGATACCCGGGTCTCCGTGCGCTCCAACGTCGGGCTCCCGTTTGAAAGTCGAACATCTGACATTTTCATCCAAAGAAAGACTATTTTTTTTGAAGCAGCCGGGAGCGTCCAGTTCTCACAAGGAAAAAACAACAACACACTCCGCTCACGAACAGCGGGGATATCTCCTCGTCGCGGAGCTAAATCCAAAACAAGCGGAAAACGACTTGTGCCATGCAGGCGTCGAGCTGGAAACGGGAACGGCCGCGGGGTTCGTCTCCGCGGATCATCCAAACAAAGTGCACAGGAACTGAAGTCGCGCTGTCAATTTTGTCCCGTAGTGAGAGAAACTGCGGAAAAACCTTCTCAGTACCCAATATGGCGATTGAGAGACGTACTTGGGATTGAGAGGGGAGCTCGCGTGGGGGGAGGGGCGGATGATTGACACACAGAGGTATTTAAATACGGAGGACGCCGCTCATTGGTCAAGGCCTTTAAGCCCGCCCACTTTGTTAAGGTGGCTCGATTCGTTGCGGCAACAAAATCCAGCAAGTTTTTCTCCGAATTTCACGCTGCTGTGGCATCAAAAAGATGACTCAAAATAAAAAGTCAAAAAGCTTTTACAGCATAAAACAAACATTCGAGATGTTCTCGCGTGATTTACATTTTGTTTACTGCTACACCTAGTGGTTTAGAAAACAGATGCTGCTAGATAATTTAAATTTGTTCACATGCGCGAAAGATTAAACAAACACCATAATATCAAAAAATAAGACAAAACTTGAATGTAGGGAGAGATTCCTTTTGTTAAGATTAAATAACCCAACTATCAGTCTAGCATCTGCTTGCTAACTACATTTTAAAGACGTTTGCAACTGAGAAAAATATTCAATTGTCAAAGACCAAACACTCTCCAATAATCAAGTTTTTAGAAATTGGTAAACAATTTGTTAAAAATGTATTACTTCTAAATATCCCACCTTAAAAGTGATAAAACATAAAACACATATGCTGAAGCTTCAGGGTGTAAACTCAGCTAATGCAGGTCCAGATCCCAATATGTTGTTAGATGTTCCACGGCATCAAAATAGCAAAACCATACAGCTGGAATAAAAAAATATATAAATAAAATTTCTATATTTACAAATACCTGATAACCCGAGCTCAGTGGGGTAAGTCAAGGTCAGCACGCGCATGAGCCTGCACCCCACTGACTGAGCAAAAATAGAAAGAAAGTTCTGCACATCTACGCAATTTCAGAGTCTGCAAAATAGGGCAACATGCTGAATGTTATTCACACCACAGTAAAAACTTTGCAGTAAAAGTATTATGAGAATTGAAATGTCATATTGATATATTAAATTACACAGAAAATGTGTTTGTTTTTTCACTTGCCTACTACCCATTTCATTTATTGTGTTACTTTTTACACTTTTCCAACACTGAGACAAAAAAAAAAAACAAGTAACACTAATATGGACATTGGCCTCTGTTCAAATCAAACTGAAAGAAACATAATTTGTTCAACACAGAATCATAACTAATTTGTATTCATGTTTCTGTGTATGTGAGCAATCTTTTACCTTAGGGGTCACATCAGGCTCATGCTATGTGGTGCAGCGGGCCAACATAGTGACAAAATGGCTGGAGCAAGGCTGCCCCCTAGTGTTCGTTCCGCTAAACTGTCTGTAGCAGTACAAAACCAGCAGGAAGCATTCTCTGTATCAAAGGGCTTTTAATGGCTTAGCTTTTGATAAATATCGAATCTGCACATATACATATTTATGACAACCACAGGCAATCACTAATGGCCCAGGCTATGCTGTCCAAAACAAGAGTCTGTCAGCATCTCTCCACTGATCCTGCTGGTGTGTAGTCGCCTACCTTCTCAGTCAGTCCATTACAGTAAAGTGGTCTCCAGTCAGAGAAGGCGGCCTCAGAGACTGAGCCATTTAATGATGTAGAAGTTTCTTTTGCCCACTCTGAGCAAGGTAAGTCCGTTAGTAAGGATGTGGAGTTTTGGGATGAGAATCTGCTCCGGTTTGTCTGTCCGCCTGTGGTTGATCCACACAGCTCCATCTGAAACCATTTGGTACCTGCAAACAAACATTTACACTGTCAGTTAACTCAAGGCTTCTTCTCCACAGCCTAAAGATTACAACAGAAGATTAAGAAATAGGAAGTTGTTCATCTCCAGTTCTTCCAGATGCCTCTGAAGAATTACTCATAAAAATGTAGTGTTAGAGTTATGCTGTGCTGAGAATATTACATGGCATAAATTCACCAATCGATCATTTATTGTACATAGCAACTCTAAAACTGTAAGGCTTAGCTAGACGAGTCTATGACGACGATATAAACAGCTGGTATGATGATCTGATCCCTCGCAGCCCGGTTCTGTGGATTCATCTGTTCGTTTGTTGACTCTTTGCCTCTTTGAGTTCACTTAAGTTCTCAAAGTTGTCAAAATCACCTTTGAGGCAGCAACATAATCATCATAATCTCTCTGATTTGATCAAATGATTCGGTGTTACGTGAATCCACATGTTCTGTCTGCGTGACGCGGCGCTAATATATGGTATTTCTGATATTTGGTCGCTATGTTGCTGTTACTCAGAAAAGTAAAGGAGCGGTGGTGTCATGTTACATCAATACAAAACTGACCAGGTTACGTCCACAGTATGTCAGCTGTTGGCCAATGAGCGTCAGGGAGGCGGCTTTCTTAAACAAATCAAAATCTGCGTATCCTATAATCCTATAAAATCTTTACAACTAATAAAATATAACAGCTATAACAAGTATTTCATAGGTTTTCATGACTGGTAGATTTAGGGAGGAGGACTGGGGTGCTTACCCTCTGGGTCCCTCTGGAATGGCGTTTACTGTGCGGCAGGCGTCCATCACTGTGGTTCCTGGTTCCAGCAGCAGCTCATGGAAGGGAGCTTCCCTGAAGAGCTCCTGAAGTTCCTCATCACTCATTTCCTCCAAAGCCTCCACGCTGCTGTGGTACAGTGCATTGGTACATCTGCAATAATAATGTCAAATATGACTTTTCTTATCTGAATGGGTAAGTTGTCCTTTTTGCAAGTAGGCCAGAAGCATCTTATGCTTAGACTGATGTGTGTAGTAAAGTGAGCATGTGCAGCATTAAACACCACATACAAATACACCGTTTGTTCTCACCTCTTAGCACTCTCAAGGCCCTCCTTTCCATGCACAAGTTTTGTCACCTCTGCAGCCAGTCGCTTGTGTGCCAGGCGTTTACCTGGATCCTCTCGCTGCTGTTCCATCAGCCTCTCCACCTCCAGCAGGGGCAGGAACGTGAACAGCTTCAGATACCTGCGTAAAGAGCACACGGTGACCCTCAGCATCTGATTACAGGGGACAGAATAACTGTCCTTACTTATGTCCCATTGTACCTCCACCAGCCCGGTCGGACAAAGAGTCTGTCCTTCGCCTACCCTTCCACGCTGGCATCAGGCTGCCTGAGAAAGAACTGGTAAAGTTCAAAAGGAGATGTCTTTTCTCTGTTGAGCCACACTGCGTTGCCCGCCGTCTTCCCCAGCTTGTCCCCGATGGAGCTGGTCACCAGGGGGATGGTCAGACCGTACACCTCCTCACCGCTCACCCTGGAGAGATGGGAAGACTGCAAGTTAATTCTGGGCCTGTTTAACACGTGTAAAGAGTTGGATTTGCATCAGTTCTATTTGAAATCAATGAAGTTTCAATGGGATTTGTATACATGCAGAAAAGTACCACCAGTGCATCAACAAGAAGTGTTACATTTCTTTATGTAAAAGACTTCTCTGAAAGTTCCAGGACAAGTTCACGCCTGTCTTAAAACAGCTGCTGTGACTTGATGAGATCAAAACGAGCCTTTATGAGATGGACCAGTGTAAGGGATCCTTAAAACTGGAACAGAAAGGTCATCTGAACTTGATGAATATAGGCCTGCAAAGAGCCAAAGGCTCTACCACTAAAACAGCAAAGCACTGAGGGAGTTTGAACACAACTCTACACATACCGAGCTCGTTTCTCTTGAAAGAACACGACGTGCGCTTCTGGAACAGAACAGAAACTACCTTACTTGTGAATGTACTCGTGCCCTGACATCAAATTGCCCAGCTGGTCCGTGCCTCCGAGCTGGATCTTGCAGCCATACGTTTGGTTGAGGTGGTAGAAGTCATAAGCCTGGAACACCTGGTAGGTGAACTCTGCCAGGCTCATGCCGTCTGCGCTCCTCAGCCTGGACTGCACGCTGTGGCGGCTCAGCATGGTCCCCATCCGGAAGGACCTGCCGGCCTCCGCCAGGAAGCCCACCACGTCCCGGCCCCGGTACCAGCTCAGGTTGTTCAACACGGTCACGGTGCCCAGCTTCCTGGGGTCAGCGTGAAAGTGGAGTTCGTGGTTGGTAACGATCCTGAGGATGCTCTCCCGGATGCTGCGGGTGTTCGCCTCCACGGTGTCCGCGGACAGGCGCTCCCTCTCGCTCGTCTTCCCGCTCGGGTCCCCTATCTGTGCCGTGGCCCCTCCGACAACAGCGAGGACGTGGTGCCCGGCGCTGCGGAAGTGCAGCAGGCCGATGATGGCGAGCAAGTTGCCCACATGGAGGCTGTCGGCCGTGGGGTCAAAGCCGCAGTACACAGTCTGGGCACCGGACAGGAGCAACCGAGGGAGCTGGTCCTGCGCTGCGTTGTCCGGGAAAGACTCCTTCAGCATACCGCGTTTGTTCAGGGAGAGAAGTAGTCCGTTACGCGCAGCCGCAGAGCTGTGAACTCTGGATCTCACCGCGAGGCACAGACTCGGTCTCCCAGTCAGAAAACAGGAGCCATGCCGGGACACACAGCGGCAAGTCGCCCCCATGGACGCGGCCATGCTGGATTCTGTGTCAAGGAGACAGTGGGAGGCGCGGAGAGGAGGCAAAGGTGGTCGGTTATCAGCAGAGCGCCCTCTAGTGCTGTGGCTGTGAAAGTCTGCTGGTTGCACTAGCGAGGGTCTAGATCAGGGGTAGGCAAGGTCGGTCCTAGAGAGCCGCAGCCCTGCTTGTTTTCCAACCGTCCAGCTGTTCACCAAGAGCAGGAAATATTGATCACCTGGATCAGAAGCTGGAAGCGCAGGGATGGTTGGAAAACCAGCAGGGCTGCGGCTCCTAGGACCGAACTTGCCTACCCCTTGTCTAGATCCTAATGCTGATGTCCACAGGAAGGGCCCCTTGTATTAGGGGTTAAAAGGAGCTCTGGGGCCCTTGTCACACCTTGCACCCACTACTATCTCTCTGTGAAACGTGTCACCGTAACACAGTGTGCTTCAGTGCCCCCTATAAGAGACCACAGTACTAAAAACTGCTTTTGGGACCATGGTCTGCAAATCTGGATCCATATGCAGTCCCAGTATAGCCAATTCTATATAAAGAGATATCAATAATGTGTTGCATGTTTGACTGTTGATCATTAGATGGTGCTGGATATCTTAGTCTAGAGACAGAGCGTGAACACAGAAACGCAGATCAGATGTCAGGGGTGAAGAGGACAATTGATAATAAAATAAAATGTACTGGATTTTAAAATCATTTTATTTGAAATCCTTTCAATGTCAACTTGTTCCATTGTGTAAATGACTACATATACATTCATCAACCACAGTATTGCTACCAAGCCACAGTACACATAAACAACACATCCAAAGACGAAGAGTGTCTGTAGTTCTTAGCCTGACGCTATAGCCACAAAAACAAACTCCATGAATTCCAGGAAGGAGAAAAAAAACAAATATCTAATTCCTATGACCATTGCCCCCTGTGTACGTATTATTATTTAGGTCAGTACTAGAAAATCAAAATCAAGATAATATGAATCAATATTGTCATTGGTGTTTGTTTGCTGTAAGGCAGAACACTATTCACTTACACCAGAGTATAAGCGAGAGGGATAAAGGGAGAAGGAAGAACAGTACCTTTCTATGTCCTGAGCTAGTTCAACAAAGGAAGACTAGGTTTCCCTGATACAAGTTCTTGAAAAAATCCCTTGTTGTTAATTAAACACAAAACACACATTCCTAAGGGTTAGCAGACATCTCAGATTTACACAAATTCTCCTCAAGGCTCCTGTATTTAAACATCTGTTTGTTTAGCTTTTAAAAGTCTGTCCTTTCTTTAAAGCGAATCCATGATTGTTACAGTTCTGTCCAGAAGAATGAGGCTTCGGTATCACTTCTGAATCTCCCATCTTACCAAAGGTATATAGGATCATTTCCTAAATCTGCTGTGACATCGTTTCCTGTCTGTGTCACGAAAAAGCTTCAGTAAGCTGACGACGCCAACAGGTTACAATTCTAAAAGTGTGTTCACGAGTCAAGTCTTTCACGGCATGCTTAGTGTTTTATGGCATGGACGCATGGTAAGGCACGGATTATCTGTGATTATTCCCCAAGTGCACCTGCAAAGAAGTCCCAGGAATCTGCGAGGGGAGAAAACCAACCTGTGTTGAAATCATTTTGCATACGGGACTGACATTCTGTGAGACGATCATAAGTACGAGGCAGCTGGAAGGTCAGTAATCTATTCATGGCATTAGAAATGTTTGGTGAGTCAGTACAATATAGCAGCAAGTGAGGAGAGAAAAGACAGGATTAAAAAAGAATATATATATATA
>JAUMTR010000024.1:16061498-16190163 GCA_032270685.1 Microctenopoma stevenorrisi
AGTCTAATGTTTATCAATAAATTACAGAAAATAATGAACTTTATCACAATATGCTAATTTTTTGAGAAGGACCTGTACATATATACACAGAAAGATCAGAACACTGGCTCAAAACAAACTGATCAAGTAGTTCTATCTCTGTCCTTCGGTGATTTGAGTTGTTCTTTAACATGACTGGTAAACAATTAACTGAAAGATTATTGAGAGATCACGTGTGAAGGACGAGCCTGGTCATTCAGATATTTATTGTACTTATCACTAGTCACAAGACACATTGCCTCTGGATTTCTGGGCAGTATGTCCTACTTCATCAGAGTGTGACTCTGTGTCTTAAAATCGGTTAATGTTTATAAAGAAGGCTGTCTGTGAGGTGTTTATGGGTGACTTTGAGTGATAATGTCCTTCAGCAAGTTATTAATCTTTACATTGAGCTTTTATCCAAAGCGACTTACAGGGAGCTAGTGCTGGGTGCCTGGCTCAGGGACACACCTGGTAGGGGATAGATTAGGAGTCAGACGAGGTTTCGAACCTTCTGCACCCGAGTCTGACTTAACCTTGAGCTATCAGTACGCTAAGTATTTCGCACATTTGGATTGGATTGTCCCAGTTGGGACTGGGAATCGAACTCGCTCCCCCTTGCGTTTGAAGAAGACTACTCTACCCACTGAGCTATCATGCCGCCACTCTCCACTCTCTCCTATGAAATCCAAACAGACAGAACCACTTGTTGGACTGGATAATTACCACATGTAATCTTCATCTCACCTTGCAGCCTTCACATGCGTGGACTCCGTAGTGGTAGCCCGAGGCGCGGTCGGCACATACTCGACACTCCAGGCTGAGGGACGAGGAGGAAGATGAGAAGTCATCCTGGCTCCCTGCCACCCCATACACAACCGATGACGGGCTGGATGCTGGCGTGAGGGCATCTACAAATCATTAGCATGTTTTTGGTTAGTAGAATATAATAATAAGTGCAACACAATTGAATTTTAAGGAAAGACTCATGTCTCTCCAAAATTAATTAGTATTTTGCGTCTTTTTGAAGTTGAATAAATAAAATATTGCAAATGTATTTGTCTCTTTAAATGCATATTTTCGATGAGGTCTCATGTGCCTGTGGCAAAGAAACTATAGGAATTTAAGTACTTTTGACCCCTTTGCCCCAGCAACAACAACAGCCTGTTCCATTACTGTGCTTGTTTTCTCAGCAGAATGAGCATGCTGTCTGTGGTGTGCTGCCTGACACAAGCATATCAGTGTTGGAGTAGTATTACTGATTTTCCTTATGGAAGAATGGTCATGTGATGGTCATGGTCATGTGAGGGTCAACAGTTTTCTGTTTCAACCTTGTGAAGGGGAACGTACTTGGTAGAACTGGCTTGGTACACAAATAGCACATAGGAAATGGTAGAAAACAGTGGCACTAAGACCAGCCTCATGAGGTCTGGTCAAGAAGCCAGCACCAGGATAAGCTGCTTTTGGCAACAGATCTGGAGCTGTGTTGTGGACATTCTCCTCTACTTCTTGCTAGAACTCAGTATCACGTATTATAAAAAAGTATTTGTTCCTACGTTATGGAGAGATTAATAAAACAACATGGTTTGTGGTTCTCTGAAAATGATGGCAGGTGTCTGCTTTCATACATCGGAACCTTTGACAAATCTTGCTAAGTTGACGAAAGGTTTAGTCATGAATGTGCACTGCATTTAACCTCTAATCACCATTGAAAACACATCCAGAAATTTCCCCTGTGTGATCTCGGCCATTTCCTGGAAAAATAAGTATCTGTATCGTTTACACAAATACATATGTACCAGAAGCCTGAACACACCAGTGCAGTATTAAACAGAACAATTTTCATTTCCCAAATTCAAGTGCTCATTTTAACTATGTGAGCACTGTTCAGTGTTCACAGGTTCAGAGTTTCTTGTGCTTTTCTCATTGTTAGTATTTCTCCTTTATGTCCTTTTATTACTATTATTTATTTATTTTGTATTATATTATTTATTATACTAACTACTATTCCATTAAATGTTTGTGTTCTGTGAATACACGTTGCTTCTTCACTTAATGCACAATTTAGCAGTAACATAAATTTCCCACTGGTCCACATGACTTCTATTCAGGAAGAAACACAGCAGCAAAGTGGATGTTTCCTGAGAGGTGGTGCATGGCAGCTGAGGAATGTGTGAATTCCTCACTGGTTATGAAGCAAGGACAAGGGCTAGTGGAGGACACAGAGATGAAAATTAACTCTCTGTAGTGGGGACAAATAAGGGTTAAGGAGTTAAAATGACGGACCCCTGCTATAACAACAACAAGATTACCCTGAGCTGCCTGGAGCACACTGAGACAAAATGACGAGGGGGAGACAACTCAATATTGTCAACTCACCATATCATCATCTCTATCATAAAGAGACATTTCAATTAAATAACAACAAGACCTTTCTACCTAGAACTGTGGAACCTTCTGAGCCATTGCTGGAGGAATGGTATTCAGGGAAATTAATGGAGATGATGGCCTCATTGTCAATGGACTGGGTTATGTCCCGGTGCTCCTCCATGCCACCCATGAAGTCATCATCACCACAAAGGGGGCTGCCCATCACTGAGTCCTCCAGAGGCGAAGGGGGATGGTAGTGGCTCTCCATGTCGACCATCGCGGTGGAGGAACGGGCTGCCGGCACTTTCAATCATCAGACTGCATGCGCAGGAAAGGTGGAGGACAGACATAAGAAGTCACAAATAAGAGAGGACAAAATTTCACATGTAAATGGAGGCAGGCAAACAGAGGACGACAAGATAATTCATTTCTAAGGTCACCTCTGCCCTAGTCCACAGCTATGGTAGCAGCAAAGTGAGGCTGTGTTTAGATACAGCGCTGCTTTTAGCTAAATGCTAACATCAGTTTGATTTAACCATGTTCAACAGCAAAGCTCATCATGCAAACATTTGCTAAATAACAATACACACAAAGTACGAATGACTAGACCTACAGGAACAGTGTTTACTAATACACTGTCATTTCATTTAAAAATTGATAGAATCCCTATTATTATCATCACTGTGTAATAATAAATTATCTTCCATCGTGCGCGATGAAACCCAGCTCCTCCTAATGGTGGGTGAGGATGCAGCATGTAGGAGCATATTGCTAATGGGTCAGCAGGCAGTGATGGATTAAAGGACATATAATGTCTTCTAACACAACATAAACCCCTCGCCCACACACAACCATATCCTCAAACACCTCACAGAGAAGAGGGTGTAGTGAGGTGCAGAGGCATGGGGAGCGATGAATGTAGGTCAATGGGCAGGCTTAGACTGATCTGCAGAAGGACAGCTGGGCCTGGGTTGGAGAGACTGGCCTGAACTGCGGAGGTGAGGTTTTGCTGAACTGCACAGAGGAAACTAGAATGAGCTATGAAACACAATCAGATGGGGGCTTGCCTCATTGGCTTAGCTTAAGATTTCCAAGCAGAATAGACCTTACACTGCATATTCAAACTTCATACATCCACATGTAAACTGGGTCAAGCTTCGCTAAGCCTTTCTTTCCAACAGGCAACACTAAGAACGTCGAAGGAGGGGGGAAGTGGGGGATGGATATGGGGTGAAGGAGTTTACGTGGCTTAGCATGATCTCAATCATTCCAAAACTTTAGACGTGACTACCTTCGGTTTAACCTAAACGATCCCTCGTACTGAGTAATGTAACTGTAGGCTATTTTTTGAAACATGGAGCGACTGCATGCTCAGAATGTTTGTGCCTTGAGTGCTCCCTGTGAGTATATTTACACTACAGTCACTCTAAAAACAGACAGTTCACGGCGGCACTTAGGGACAATACGTTACAGACATTTTGCATGTACTTTCTTCTTGAGCGCTCTTCTTCTACAGTATGCCTTATCTGACCGTTAACAATAATTTCATTAGCCTCATAATCCTTCACATAGGTGGAAAGGAAGGCAGGGTGAGCAGTAGCGGGCCGGTGGTATATAAGAAGTATACAGTAGAATAACAACAACAGCGAGACAACGCGATGCGGTTGAAAGTGCAACCATGTGGATTGCGACAGACTGATGTGGACGAGCAGTAACGTAATCACATATGTACATATCGCTGTGACTAAGGTTGCGTCACACTCTGTTGTTTGTTGCTCAGTTTAAAGGGATCCAAATTCTACAAAGCAGGTAAAGCTGGTAAAAAAACAACCGCACACATACGAAAAAACAAATGTGTTACTTAAGCTTTTGCTATTTTTTTCGTAGAAGGAACTAAGAATGTTTGTTCTGATGCACGGAGGTCGTGAATTTAGGTAACACTCTCTGTCATTACCTGAATGAGTGAGAATGACATCTGTCTGTTTAAGGCATTGGTATTATAATGGTGCATTGCAGTAAAATGAAGATATTTTTAAGGATGGGGCCACAGGGAAACAGTTGCATTTTGTAATGAACCAATGAACTGAGTTACACTTTGTAAATCACATTGTAAACTGAATACAATAGGAGAGGCCCAGAAACAGATTACTACCAGCTAAAAGCATTACTACACGTGAAAAGAAGCCTGACATGTGAGAAGGAAAATTTACTGAGCTGCTCCACAATACATTTGCAATTCTGTATGGAGGCAGGGTTAGTTCTGCTGGGATAAAGCGAGACTCTTTAGTATTCAGTTGCTAGCTCCTGACCCTCATGTCTTGCTGTAGAGGACACTCTTGTTTCAAACACTCACTTCACTCTGCACTATCTCATAATACCCCTTGATTTTTTTAAGCATTGCAAACCATTTAAAAGTGAGTAAAATCCTTAGATTTTGAATCGTCTCAAACATGCAGTAGATTGTTTATCATATGTATATGGACAGAGATCAATAAATGTGCAAAACACACACACTCAACCCAAGCTTATATTACTTACTGTTTAAATAATATACATGTCACAAGCGCTTTCCTAAACTCGTGTTTCCCCTACAAGTAGCTACGAAGCAGTGGACCAAACTAACCTTGTGTGGGCACCAACATAATACAGGAGAATGTAAACACACAAGGCTGCGTGGCTGCAGACTGCAGAGGTCCAGTGGATTGAGACTGAACAACAGAGAGAAAGGGTGTGCAGAGGAATGTCATCTTAGCTACATTACAGACTCTTTATCAGCAAAGTGTGAACAGAGGCAGAGAGAGAGAGAAAACAGCAGTTCTAACAGGGACAGCAAGCCTTTGTCCCACAGGTCAAGACCTCTCTTGTGCTCACTCAACCAAGTCTGCTGAGGGCAGTGCACACTGAGTGGAAGATGAGCAAGGTCATATGTGTTCATGTGTTTGCGTTAGAGTTGGGATTAGCGTCCAAAGACAGAGGGTGGGGGTTTACACTGACAAAAGACCACTAACCATGAACCACCAGGGTCGCCATGACGATGCCATGGCAATGCCGACACATGGACCAGGCTTTGAAACCAGCAGCACAGTGCAGGCAGTTGGCATTTTAAAAAAAAAAGCTCCAATGTGCTATATCTCCTATAAGCAACAAGCTCATCTCTTGGTTTGTTGCAAAAATAGGTTAAATGTGTATTAGCAACAATGTACCACAGGTCACCACGCCAGATGTGTCAATGGAGCATAAATAATCCATACATCCCAGTGGATCTCTGCACTGCACCCTGCCCCCCATTTTCGGCATTTGCAACCAGGCAGCACACAGCAGCCACGAAGCAACTAGTGAGCAGCTGAGGCAGAAAACATGCTCCGAACATCACCAGGTATGTTCAGAGCATGAAGACAGCCTTCTACTCCTCGAAGAGCAAAGGGTGCGCAATAACATAAAGCTAGTCTGAACGGCCATCTGTGATTCTGCATGACCAGATTCAGTAATGATATCCATCAACTAGAAGTAGTATACTTAAAGGGGATCATGTTCTCTAATCCTTTGGCACGTCCACACGATGGTTATCTGTTTAGTCACTCAACCGCCACGACGTAGCTTTTCCAACAAGGATCAGGACAACAAACAACAAAGATAGTGATTACAAAAACACACAAAAACGCTGGCATTTCCAGAAGAACAACACACCTTGGCAGAAGGGAGGTAAAAAAGTAAAACCCAAATAGCCACCAATCTACACAGAACTGTTGATGAACACAGTGAGCAAAGCTCTCCCACCCTACCTTCCTAATCCAAAAAACTCAAAATCTTCATGCAAATTTAATCACTGACAACATGACATCCAGCTCTATCCAAGAGTTTCTATGATCATTCAGTGCGCGTGTGTTTGTGTGTGTGTGAGAGAGAGAGAGAGCAGGCAGGTTAATGTTTAATCCACCTATCCTGTGGTCTGAGTGCTGACCGGCCTGTAAGAAGTAGGGTCCCAGGGGCACAACAGTGGTCTTAAAGCAGGAATATGGGCTGATGGGGCTGTCCTGCCTGCTCTGCTTGTCCATTTGTTTGAGGAGTGAACTCTATGAGCTCAGCCATGCCCGCAATGCAAACACTCAAGTGAACCCTTATCACTCCGAGCTGATATGCTGGCCGGCACCCTTTTATCGTTATGGAGATTGACCAAAGTACAGGCCAGGGAAGTGATTGACATTGGACTTTAGTATTAGTCAGTGACAGAGGAGCCATATCACAGCTAACAGTTATCAGGTAATTTGCCGTATCATGTTAGGGTTAGTGACATTCATGTGTACAGAACATGGCAAATCTTGTCTGCTATTTTAAGATTTGAAGGTCTAAATCAGTGTCTATGCAGTTCAGCTTCCATACACTGGTACGTGCAGTATAAGAAAAGATGAACTTTAACATATGCACGAAAGCGCTTTATAATAATAATGATAATAATAGGGGTGAGAGATTAAACAATAAGTTTAAAGAATCTGATTATAAATTGTCGTGTTGCATGGATATGAATTAAAACAATGGCTCTAACAGATCGGATTTTATGAAGACAGCAGAATGATTTGCAAAATAATTAACTGATATGAAAAGTATACAGGGGATTAAAGGTTCAAAGTTCATGCTTGACCTTGGGACCAAGCACTGAGGAAACAATCTCAGCTGTTCTTAAGTTTGAGATAATATAATAATCACCTTTATCAGCAGTAAATTTATATGCTCATCTTTTCATTGTTTTTCAGAGCACTAGCACATATGAGAGCACTTCCCATCTCGTGCATGTTTCTCAATTGTTCTATTTCTAAATGGATTTGTGATGTTGTACGAAGACAAGTGTTACTCAAGAAGAGCTGCTGCTCAAGATACTCAATACCCACTGCTGTACCGAGTTGAGAAATAAAACATTAAGTTACATAAACCCCAGTGGACGCTAGATTAGACAGCGTGTTCGATGTCAAAATAATAATCAAACGTCCACACAATAGGCATTTCAATCTGAGAATAAGACACAGCAGGAGGTGCAATATGACAGTGTATCATGTTACCTAAAAGGTCTATAGTGACCTGACCCCTCACACTCACTTTATGTCACAACGTTACGTGGTCCATCTGTCTGCTTGCACATGTGTAGGATCTATTTAAACAAATGGATTTGGCTGTGCTGACAGCATGCCACACATTTTAATGACGCCAAATGTCATCTTTCTCATCTTGATAAGTTTTTAGATTAGGCACATTAAACATGCATTCTCCTGCCATTATCTCCAAATATTTTCTTTCTCACTACATTCAAAGGGAAGAAGCATTTTGGTTGTTTCCTGGCTGATGCGGTATTAAGCCTGGACTGGATAAATATTATATCAATCTATAATAAACTGTTATAAGGCAATACAGTCACACGTGGAGGCATTGAGTAACATCTTGTTTGAGCATCTGTGTTTCAAAGCTAATGATTCACAATAAAGCAATAAATCCAATTTCATGGGGCATCATTATCTGGAAGAGGAGGGAGGGACGAAAGAAACTAGTTGTCTAGGTGTCTACAAATTGTCTGATGAGAATTAGCACTAACTGTGCTGCATCATCAAAATGATGAAATGATATTATATGTATCATATTATATTATTATATAACAATGCAAACTGTGTCATTACTACGAGGCACGGCATGAACAGAATTCAGGGTGTGTGCGTATAATAACATTGTTATTGTAACAATATTGCTTGACAGCAAAGGTAAGATAATAAACTCAAATAGCTGCTTGCATCTTTACCAACAGTGCTGACAGCTTTATGGAATCAAATAACTGTGTAAATAAATATACTCATTGTGTTAAAACAGAAATACTACGGAACTATCGCAAACAAAAATGTCAGGATTTAAAAGGAAATTACAGTGTAAGAGGGTAATTAAATAATTCTCTGTCTAACCAGGTTCGTCTTATTGTACACACACAATTAATAGAATAGGAGAATGATTAGAATTAATAATTGCAAATGATCCAATCTTACCTGTTCCTGCCTGCCCATAGTGGGTGGCTACTATTCATAAACACGGTGTTAATAATCAAGAATGACAGCTCAGCTAAGTTTTATATGATCCAATATTAATAATAATAATAACCATCAATAGTAAATATGAATGAAACAACAAAATGTGGCTTTCTGTGTTTTTTTAAGAGAGGCTATGTGGAAAAACAACACAATTGCTGTGTAACCTTGACCTTAGCTCAACCTTCCCTGCCCCCAGCTGCTAAAACTGCCATCAGCACTTCTTAAGCAACACTTCCAATCGGAGCCAAATGCTGGCTCCTGGCTGCCACTTTGTGCTCATTTCCAAATCAGTCACAAGGATCAAGCAGGCCCCCATTACAAAACCTCTCTGCAGTACATCCAAACTGCAAATGTAAGAGTGGGGAAAGTGCTGCAATCCCCTCCAGCTGTGTCTACCACTTGATAGATGTAGGTTTGGGGTGACAAGACAGCCAGCTATGCCAGCACTTAATAAGTTGGACTATGAGTGCACTGAGTGCACCCGTACAACTCACATGAACTTACACATTTTTATGATCTGTGCTGTCATTACACTTTATTGTCTTGATTACATTTTTATAGATTTTCCTCACATTATATACTAATGTGCAGTTACATATTAACTCTAGTGCAAGGCAAACGTAAACGTAAAAACATATAGAAAGACTGCAGCAGTAAGCATTCTCTTAATATCAAAGGATACATGAAAGCCTTGTCATTGTAATTAGAGCACTAAAATAACAAAGTCTTTTATGTACAGTACACTTGTGCTGGACTGTGTAGGGTTAGGGCGTATTTAGTAAGTGGTTAGGTGCAAAAAATAAACTCTGCGATCAGCACAATGTAGATATGGTGGCTACTGCATGACACAAGGTAATGTTAAAGTGATTCTGTACTGCTCTTCCAGCTGCTTAGTCCCTGGGTGCTGTACCAAGGTAAAATATCTTCATCCCCTGGTAACAAAAGGACAGGAGACAAAGGTCTGAGTTTGTGAATTTTGATTAGAGTAGAATGATTTTATCACTAAGAGCAATCTTGATTGTATGTGTCTCACTGAAACATGGTTGAATGAGCATAATATAGCAGCTGTTCTTATTGAATCATCCCCTCCAAATTTTCAATTCATTAGTGAAGCTAAAACAGTCAGAAAGGGATGTGGAGTAGCTACTGTCTTTAAAAACACCCACCAATGTAAAAAACTATTGTTCGAGAAATCTGATTGTTTTGAATACATTGCGCTCCAGATGTCAGCCTCCCATCAAATTTTACTGGTAACAGTATAGGCCCCCAAAATACAGTACACAGTTTTAAGATGATTTTACTAAGTTTGTTGTTTGCATTGACTTTGACTGTGTTATTATCACCGGTGATTTTAATATACACCTGGATAAACCTGAAAATGACAGTACAAAAGAATTCATGGACATACTTGACAATTTTGAACTCCTCCAGCATACTACAGGCCCTACACACAATAAAGGCCACGCCTTAGACTTAGTCATTTCTAAAGGTCTGGACATTTCAAAAGTAGTGGTGACCGATGTTGGCCTCTCTCATCATTTTAGTGTTTGCTTTGATTTGACTATCTCTGCCCAGACCAATAATCACAAACCAAGGCTAACCAGAAAGGGCTATACTAACGAAAACACTTGTGTGTTGTTCAATCAGGCTTTTGCAGCAACACCAGCTCCACACTCAGACTCTGCTAGTGATCTTTTAAATATTTTCAGTTTTAAGGTATTAAATATTATAGACACTATTGCTCCCCTAAAACCAAAGCTCTGTGTCAATAACAAGAAGATGCCTTGGATGAATAAACACCAGTAAAAACTAGAAAAAGAGAGTGTAGAACGCAGAACGCAGGTGGAAGAAAACTAAATTACAAATACACTATGAAATCTACAAAGAGAAAATATGCACTTACAACAAAGAAATAAAAATGCAAGAAAATCCTTCTTATCTGAGATTATAAACAGAAAAAATAATGCACGTACATTATTTGCTACTATGGACAGACTCACCAATCCCTCAACACCAGTTCCTTTGGAATTTCTATCTGTAAGATCATGTAATAAATTTGTTTTTTCACTGAAAAGGTCCAAAAAATTAGACAGACAATCTCTACCTCTGGCAAAAATATTGTATTAACTGTCCCCACTCACAAGACAACCCTAGTTAGCTTTGAACAGTTTGAAATAGTGGACCATACCACACTGTCAGAAACTGTCCACAACCTCAGGCCTACTACCAGTTGCCTCGAAATTCTACCTGTACACTTTTCGAACAATGTTCGACAAAAGTTTCTGTTCTGGTTCTTTTGGACCTCAGTGCCGCATTCAACACAGTCGATCATAAAATATTAGTTAACAGACTGGAAAAGGGTAGGACTCTCTGGCACGGTGTTAAAATGGTTTACCTCATACTTGGAAGACAGGGACTTTTTTGTATCACTTGATACCTATGAATCAAGACGAACAAAATTTACATGTGGGGTCCCCCAAGGGTCAGTTCTTGGGCCTCTTCTATTTAACATCTACATGCTTCCTCTAGCTCAGATTATTGAAACTTATAATGTCTCCTATCACACATACGCTGACGATACACAACTTTACATTAAAGTATCACCACATGATTATAATCCTATCGAAACACTTAACCAGTGTATCAAACAAACGAATGGATGCATCTAAACTTTCTGCAATTAAACACAGACAAAACAGAAATAATTGTTTTTGGTCACAAAGAGGAAAGACTTAAAGTTGCTGCTCACCTTAATAATGCAAATCTAAAAACTACTCAAGAATCCTAGTGTCATTCTGGACTCTGACCTAAGTTTTAACAGCCACATTAAAACCATTACAAAGTCAGCCTATTATCATCTTAGAAATTTATAAGGATCAAAAGCTTCCTGTCTTTAAAGAAGACACAGAAAAACATGTCCATGCATTTGTTTTTAGCAGACTGAATTATTGTAATGGTTTATTCCCAGGCCTCAACAAGAAATCAATAAGACAGCTACAGTTTATTCAACATGCTGCTGCCAGAGTCCTCACCCACACCAGGAAATTTGACCATATCACACCAATTCTCAAATCACTGCACTGGCTTTCTGTAAGCCAAAGCATAGATTTTAAGATTTTACTAATGGTTTATAAAGCACTACATGGTTCTGGACCCAAATATATTTCAGATTTTCTTTTAAATATGATGCTCCAAAACAATTGAGGTCAACTAGAAAAAACCTTGCTGTTCCTAGAATGAGGACTAAACAAAGCGAAGCAGCTTTTAGTTATTATGCCCCACAATTATGGAACAAATTGCCTGAATATATATTTACCACAGCATACCCTAACTAGAGAATAATTTTAAATTTTCACTCTTTAATTATCTTTTATGGTAACAATTTTATTTTATTTATATACACATATATCTCTATTGCTATCAACAGTTTTTACTGTTTTATCTATTCATTGTTATTGTTTTTGTCATTCTATATAGATCTATATTCAATAGATTTATATTGATTTAACTACATTTATCTTTGCCCCTAAAAACATATTTGTCATGTGTTTAAGAATTTTATTTCAGACCTTTTAAAGGAAGACTGCATATTACTGAAAAACACTAGAGTGGGAAGGTTCACAAAAACTGAGAACAACGTGACGCTGGGAGCATTTCTTCCTACTTGACAGCTGTGTGTATCCCATTTTATTTTAAAGCATGACACTGGAGTCCAGAGTTCCCCTTTTCCTGCTGCCAAACCAGCTGAATGTTTGTAGGGAGGCATGAAGACCTCGTGTCAGAACAACAGTCATTTTGTAGGATTACTGAGTGTGACCAGGACCAAAATGTTCTTTGGGCCTTCTATTTACAGTCAATAGGTAATCAGCTGCCCTCATAAAATATAATTACAGTTTGTACTCCAAGAGCCATTTATTAATTTTATTTACACACACATCCATCAACTCCCAATATATAAAAACACTGAACAAATAAATCTGTACTGACTAACAGTGCTGCTGTTATATTGGTTCTAAAGAGTTAACTCGCTGCGGCAGAAATAGAAACCTTAATCCAAAACAATCGTTGCCCTACCTCGACCTTGGCATCTGTCATTCTAATAAACGCCGCTAATTACCGCGCTTGTGTCCGCAGACAGCAGAGCTAAAAGAGGCAGACTTTGTGAATAACAGCAACAGAATGAGAGAGAAGATAAGACGTTGGTGGCTGGTGATGTCCTTATCAGCTCATAGATGAGCGTCAGACACTACTGTCTGTACTTCACACTGACAAAAAGGTGCACATGTTCCAAAAATTGG
The DNA here is from genome assembly GCA_032270685.1 of Microctenopoma stevenorrisi. Classification (NCBI taxonomy): domain Eukaryota; kingdom Metazoa; phylum Chordata; class Actinopteri; order Anabantiformes; family Anabantidae; genus Microctenopoma; species Microctenopoma stevenorrisi. Next base: position 16,074,247 of record JAUMTR010000024.1, read on the forward strand.
CCTTAGACAAACTGGGTGTTGAAGATGTGTGAGCAAAGCAGAAACACTGCACTGGCTGAAACAAAGAGGTTTGGAGGAGAAAGATCTTTTTTGGAGACACCAGATAAATCCTCTCCTGTCAACGCCTCTCATGCTTCACCATACAAATTCAGCATTCCTGCTTGATCACTTGCACAGACAATCTCCTGTTGCAGAGCTGCTTACTGTTAAGTCTGACTGGACAATCCTATTCAACCCAGAAGAACTGCACCATAAGGCAGTGGCGAATGAGAAATCATCCAGCCATAATGAAGGTCAAACCTGGCAGCACACGGATCACACAAGTGACCACAACTACCAGAGCGGCCCTTATTATGCTAAGACCACATTTGACCCCATCTGCATTTGCATGGGTGTGTTACTTCAGGTATTTGAAGTCAGTTGAGGAGATTACTGCCTGTAAAGAGCCCTTGGAACTTCAGAGATTTTCATAACGCTAATCTCAGTGCACACAAAAAGAATGCCCAATACTAACACTTTTTCCACCGCTCTTTCACAATTGGTGCAGAGACTTGAAAAACAGGTCGGTGGAACTTCATGTTGCTAAACGTACTCACACACTCCATCTCTTTCTGGGCTCAGAGCGGAGACAAATAACAAACTTAAGACTTTCTTGCTGGGACGCGAACCAGAAAGTCCTGTTTGTGGAGAAGTGAGGAGAAATACCTCACTGAGACTCTTTGCAAGCTGTGAATGTAACCAGGCTGAAGCTGATTACAGGTCTCAAGTTCCTGGAGACAAATCTGCCAGAGTGCCGCAGCACAGTCGGACAAAAACTAGCTTCAGAAGAACAACAGCGAGTTCCCTGATGGCTGAGTGAAAGAAGCACAAGGAGTGGCACACTTTGCTTGCTTCTGAAGACACCTCACATGCACTGATAACGAAGAAGAAGAAAAAAATCATTTTAATGGAGGAACTGGGCTAGAGCAGCACCCCCCCCCCCCACACACACACACACACGTTAAGAGTGTTACAACTAAAGACAGTTGCCTAGGAGACAGCTTACCAGCGTCGTACAATCCTGTCTGTAATTACAAACAACCGTGCAGCGTTGTGCATGTAATAAGCTTCAAACCAATAAATCTGGACATAGATCATATTTTATTGTCATGAAGTAACATGCCCCTAACACCAATGCAGCCCCTTGAATTGATGTGCTTTAAGGTAAGGTAAACACTAGTGTGAAACCAGCCAAACAAATCAGTGGGATCTAAAAAAGTCCAGTGAAAAAACCACACAAGGGTTCAACTTTACTTTCTCTACATCCCACAGGGGGAAGCTGTGTGATAAACACACACCCACTTTTTACTTTGATCAGGCTTTAGTAGACACATTTTAATAATGTTTGGCTTGTGAAGTGATTTACAGGGAAAAATACACTATATGATGTTTGCATCAATTTGCAAATAAACCAAAATGCATACAAATATTATTGAACCACCAGAATGAGCGTGTAAGAATAGTTCTGACTGAGGACCTTTGATCGCAGCGCCACGTCAACGTGCAGCCTGGGTTCCAGGGTTAGCAAACAGACGCAGGCTGATGTAAACGCGAGGGTACACACAGGACACAGTTGTATCTCAGAGTATTTACAGTAGAACATCTGACTTCACATCATCCCAGTCACACTAAAGAGGAAACACATCAACCAAGAGCTTGACCTCCACATTAAATGGTCCCATTGTAACTGTCAAAGTGACACAAGAAAAATGAAACAGAGCTTCAGAGTAATTACAATAGGTGAGTACAATTTTATCTTTCGAGAAAAGGGACACGTGCAGCAGCATCTGGCTCACTTTCATCATTGGAGAGTATTATTAAGGGAATGAGCCCTGTAGGTGCTGTTCAAGTTCAGTCTGTAAACACAGTACAACAATATAAGAATAAATAAATAATGACAAAACATTTACCATCAATAAAGAGGAAGGTGTAACTGTCTCACATCAGCTGTCACCGAAAAAGAGAGCGTGAAAGTTATTTTAGCAGTTACTTCGCACCACCTGCGGTTACAGATTAACCCCTGCTTCAGTCATCCATCCATCACCTCCACACGCTGGTGCAAAGTGCTGCAAAACCACGCAGCACTGCGTGATAATGCAAATCTATCTTTTCCACGCAATATTCTCATCTAGGGGTGCTGGACTGTCTCTAATCAGAGAGGAGCCCTGCTGACTGTCCTGCCACATAAAGACAAGCAGAAAGAAAAAATATAATCACAGTTTTAGCTGCTTCATACACTTGGCACACAGAAAAGCACGTGTTTACCGGGAACGTTTCGGACTTTTCCCTGACTATCACTCAGCACTGGCCCTTTAACACTCTCCACTGTCACGGTCACCGGTACATTAAGAAAAGCTCGGCACAGAGCTTCACAACACACAACGCAAGCGAGCAGCAGCTCCCTCCTAACAACAGCTGGGAGTACTAACAAGTTGCGCGTTAATGAATGGCTTACATCACAGCGCTGTCTATTGATACGCGAGCGCCGCTCTGGCTGCGCAGGCGCTCAAACTAGAATCAGATTAGGCTGGCTCCATAATAACATGCTCTTAGAAGCCTTCACAATAACCACGTTGCTTGCAAACAGTGGGCAGACTCTGGTCTGCAAAGTTGATGAAGTAAAATTCAAACACGGATCATGCGCTTTCTCTGCGCTGCAGCCATCTGTGCACTACATTCCCTCACAGTCCCTCAGCTGCTGCAGGACTTACTGCTTAAATGGTCAAATGAAGACATCTACCTTACAACAGACAGCCCGATCCGAACCCGTCATATCATCGGAAATCTTGCTGGGTAAAAGTGCTCGGTGCAAAATCGACAGAGGAGCGCGGAGGGAGAAACGAGCCCCGACCCCAACCACGTCCTTGTTTGTTTCCCAGCAGCGCTGCCGCTGTCAAAAATCCCCCACCACGTCCATACAAAGCGGAGCCATGAGTTCACACCCGCAGGAAGTGACATCATGACTGACATGTCACGGAGAAGAGGCGCACAGCCCCGCGACACACCTATAGTTTGAGCGAATAGAAAGAGCGCGGCGGATTCTCTGGAGGAGGACGCCCCCTAACCACGGGACGCACCGCGGCGCACTTCACCAACGCGCATGTGTCCCGGGGAGCAGCCCGGAAGGAGGTCCGCGCACCTTCCACCATCCTTAGGAGGAGCCCTCTGTTCACAACTCACCAAAGAATTCACAGTGAAGTCACAATCTCACTGGTAGAAAAACGGAAACTGTAAGTATCGCAAATTTGTACATATCTAGTATTTGAGTTAACTCACTGTGTAAATGAAAACCCATAAACAACTGGTTTATTCCTTTTATTTTAAAACATGAGTTTCCACGTTTTAATTAGTTCAACGTTTTTATATTCATATTCAGTAAGTACAAACCCACATCACATGAATAGACCGCTAAAGTTCTTTAGTACACTATGCACTAATCATATTTTGGACCTTGCCTGGTCTCCAGCCTATGAGACTTGATTACTTGATTACTCAAGAGTCACAAATCTCTCAAATGTGACAAAAACAGAGACCCTGGCAGCATAGTGTGATCAGTGCATGTTCCTGCTCATATGCACAGGACAGTGATGTGCTTTTCAGGAGAATCACGCAGCAGCTGGAGAAAACATCGTGTGACATCAGGCCAAGTTGTGAAGGTCTCCAGTCAAACTGCTGCAATAAGCTGCAACAGTTAATGGAGCAGCTCTGCTTTCTGAGTTCATGCCAGATGCTGAGTGTGTGACCCCGTCTGCCTCTTGCATCTCTCTGATCGCCTGTCTCCTCATCCCGTTTCCCATCCCAGCTCTCCATCACATTCTGTCCACATCTTTGGCAAAGCAGTGCGGGCATCGCCCAAAAGCTTGGCTCAGTGCCTGGCTGTTCCTCGTGACTCCTCACGCACTCACTCACTCGCTCCACAGTGGAATCTCTTGACCTCCATGCACACTCAGCACTTCTACGCACACTGGTGGAGGAAGCATCCAGGTCTTTTACTTAAGACAAAGTGGAAATCTTAAAATATGAAAACCCTCATTTAAAATCTTACATATGCCATATCGTATTCTGATGCTTTAGCAGACTAGCACCACTTTGATGTTGTAGCTGATGGGAAGCTAATTTGACTATTAGCTTGTTTAGACTTACAGTCTAAACATGCTGTTTCTTTCCAGACATGCACATAGTAAAATGCTAGAGGACTCTTATCTTATCTTATCTTAGACTCAGTGCATGTGACAAGAATATGACGAGCAATTTAACCAAGGACATAACATACTGCTTCTTCAGGTCCAGTAATTGAATTTGAAAAAAAGTGCAACAGGGCTGAAGGTGTTCAGTCAAACTCACTGATAGTTTAACATGTAGCAGTCATATTGTCATTACGGTGATTAAATCAGTGATCTGCACTTATTTAACACATACAACATCTAACCTAAACTTCTGCAATAATAGATGATAATCAAATGAACAGCCACACAAAGGTTGGCTTCAGTGCAACGATATTCTCCAAGGCCACTGGCGATTTCTCCATGTAAGGAGGACATGGAGAAACATAAGACTGAGAAGATATGGCTCATTGCAACACGGCTCATGGCAGCAGACAGACGCAGTAGGCTCTGGTCAGGACTTTTTGTCTGGTCAACAGCTGGTCTTACAATTAAGGGTAGACTGAATTCTTTCCACATCTACTGGAGATAATATAATGACATGCGCCACACAATGTCCCCATTTGCTTACAACATATCTATCACTGAACTGTAGCTGCAACATCACAGACGGTGAAGAAGTCAGTGAAGAAATGTCTGGTTGTGAAAGCACTCCCATCCTAAGCAATGCAGCTTAGAATTATGAAGCTCGAAACTGATGCTTTAACTCAAATCCCACACAGTATTAGTTTGAGTGAAATCAACAAATGCAAAAGTGGTTATGCCAGTGTTAACAGAACATTTGCATTGTATGCTCTGGTAAAAGCACAAATATACTGTGGACCCCACCACCTACCTTGGTGTCCAGCCAAAGAACACCTTTCAAATTCATCAAAACTAGTGAAAAGGACTTTAACAGTACTGTAAACCAAAAAATACTGTCAAAATGTTAACTGTCAATCTTAAGAAGCAATCAAATGTAATAAGTTACATTTTAACAGGGCCACTAGTTTCATTTGACATTTGAAAAATCACTCTCCCAACAATGATGTGAAAGCACAGTAAGTCAGTCACTGTGTAAATGCACCAGCAGAAAGACCTCTTCTGCCTCCTGCTGCTGGCAAACTGTAAATGCTTCATTTAAGAAGTGACCAAGTAGCACTGCAAACAGCAAAGATCAAACGCAGTGATTTTAGCATTTTAGCGTTTTACAGCATACAATTAATGTATATATGGTAAAATAACAAGAAATAAATGAACTTGTACACAACACAAGAGGAAAGAGTACATTTATTATCATCACATAGTTAAATACAGAACTAAGAAAATTGGGATGGAACTGCCCTTTTATTAAGCACATCATTTTAGAGACTGTGATTTGCATGTTTCACTGTTCTTCAACCAATTCAATTAAGATTCACTGATTAATAAAGAGGAATAATAATCAGATCAATGATGAGCATGATAATGACAGACGTAACAACTATAAAAGTATCATTTGGTGGGAACTGCTAATTATAGAGTAATATTTTATGTTTTTTAATACGTTTTTCTAGATCACATAAAATAACACAGCATGTGCAGAAACACAAATACACTAAAAGACGTGCAAACAAGTTGTATAGGAAGAATATCGACTCTGCATCCACTAGGTGGTGCTTTATCCAAAGCTGTAACACAGTGAGGGAGGCTGGTCGCTGCTGATATTTATACAGACGATCAGGTGAATCCAAACCGCTTTTTTTGCAGAGCATCTAAATTTAAATATGTATTAAATATCATTGCTATAGAAACACAGTATTTAATTCCTGCGCCCTACATTTCAGACTGAGTGTTACATTTTCTAATTACCATGGCAGAGATTACTCCGGCTGAATATATTTCAATGCAGGCTTAGCTTTTTCAGTAAATATGTGGTTTATTTTAAGGGCTTGCCCACACACAGCCTTCAATACTATCCACTTACAGTCGATCAATAACACTATTCCATTTACACAGGTATGACATCACACAAATGCTTGGGAAAGCACTACTGTGAGTGCTATTCTTTTAAAATTCCTGGCAACTTCAGATAAAACAACGGTATATTATTGAATTCTGACTCTTTTTTTTCTGTGTCTCAAAAGCTTTTCATTAGCTCCTTATTGCATGGGAAAATAATATCCCAGGAAAGCTGTTGAGGCTTTTTGCTTTGGTGAAGCAACGAGAGATGAAGGATGGAGGATGGCCTTTAGAGATACAACCCCAGAGACAGGAGGCACACAGAGCCATTGTCTCACCAGGCTTAGTATTCAGCGCACTTTGCTCTATCACCATTGCCAAGACTCAAATCAATTCAATATGGTGACTGGCAGAGACACCTACACAGTGGGTGCAGCCCACATTCAAATACACCCAGGCCTGGTCTAGGCACATGGAATACACTACCGCTTTCCCACACTGCAATGTTGCTGGTTTATGCTGTGCTACGCAGTGATGTCCTGTCACCTAAGCCTTCCCACTGTGTTAGAAACATCTGATTAATGTGTAACTAGTTCTGCACGTCTTGCAAGTACATAATATGTGCCAAGTATGAAGAGTAGTACTGCCTACTGTAGATACAGCAGAATGCGCATTAATAAATATTTACACCTGACAAAGTCGATCATTGCTTATGTGACTGCAAGGGTCAAATGAGAGCTCTCACTGTGAATGACAAGCCCAAGCCTGACCTTGATATGAGATACAGGGCTGCAGTCTCAGACAGTGAGGAATGTCTGATGCCCAAGTTGGCCTGATACTGACTGGCAGTCACCTCGTCATGTATCTGTGTGAGCGTGTATTTATGTATGCTGCTGGCCAGAGAATCATCTGTTGCCACATGAATCACGCTGTAACCCAGGAGGTGGGATTGTGCCACGACTCTTCTTCCATCTGTTTTGCAGCTTGGGCTGCTGGATGATAACAGGGTTTAATGGAGTTGGTCAAATTTTGAGTTTACCAAAGTTTTGAATGTTTTCTCCACTTTTCACCAGACAGTGATACAAATGTTTAGTTATGTTTACCAAGGGATAGTACACCCGATGAACTCATCAAAGCTTAGCTGATATCAAGCCCCGGCTTACACTGTATGTTTACTGTGCTTCAAAAACCATGGTACAACTGCGAACAGCTGCAGAGGTTTAAATGATGTAAGAAAAAAACATCAAAGACAAACAGATTCATCATCTTCTTTTTTTATTAACGTTTGAAGCATAAAATCCCACAGTGAACAGATTTTACCTGATGGTCCTCTCTGCTGCTACGATTGGCTGAGGAATGACCTGATGACTCAGAGCCTGGATGGTTGAGCTGGTTTGCTTCAACTGTGGAAGTATTTTTGATGCATGGTGAAGTATTGCTGCCCTTCAGGGAAGGCAGTAGGTTGTATAGTTATCTGCTGATTGGGCAAAATCACTACCCTGAAACCACACAACCTACTACCTCACCCCGTACGAACATCAGAAAGGTGCCGCAAACTTAGGTGTAACTATATCTACTATATCTATATATATCTATATATATATATATATATATATATATATATATACACATAAGTATATACTGATGAACTGATGAAATATACACATGAAAAGTTGTTTGTTGTTTGTTGTTTATTTGAAACAAAGAAACCATCAAGGTATAAAATCACTTTATTGAGCATAAAATCATGACACAGTTGTTGGAAGTAACAAACATTAGCAGACCTAATACTATCAACATGCAAATTCCAGTGTTGATCAGGATGCAAGATGTCCAGTACGGTCATCTGATGACATTACAGCCACTTCAGGAAAGACAGTAAGTTGTATAGTTATCTGACAGGAAGGGTATCACCCTAAAACTATACAACCTACTACCTCACCCCAAAGGACAGTCTTTAAAAACAGTCCTTTCAGGTCCTCGTTCATGCAGGTAATCCGCTTTGACACACCTCACTGAATGCAAAACAGTGCTTATGATTCACAGAAACACATATACACATGTCACTCTCCTCTGGGGACACCTTACGGCTATGAGTGTACAGAACACAGTGTGACAGCTGGGTCACCCAGTTCACGGCTTACGCAGAGGGGAATTCAAATGATCCAAACAAACTGCATAGTTAAGATATTGCCATTGTCAAACCTGACCAGTATGTCATTTTAAGGATACTGCAACAACAATAATCACGATTTGCATTAAAAAATTGGTGTTCATTAAAAAACAGATTTTCCACCTATAAACTAAGGGGTTAAACGGGGTTTATATTGTACTGCTTTTGCTTTCTCAGAGAAGAAAAGAGAGTGTTAACATTAGTGAACAGTGGGCGAGCTTGAGCTAGCTCATATCCTGGCCCACATGTGCAGAGCAGAGGGCCACATCTGCTGCTGCTGTTAATGTTTCTCACCTGCTTTTTAACACGCAGTGATGGGGGGGCCACTGGCCTATCACCTCCTCCCTCCGTCACGGTTTCAGCAGCATGTCAGGTAGCTTCCATTTGAAAATCCCCAAGAGGGAGAAATCTGTTACTTTTGCAACAAAAGAAAATGGAGAAATACTTCAACATGATGACTTTTGGATTTGACTTGTGTGAGATCAATTGCAAAGTCCCCAATGGCTGCCAGTCTGCACAGGAGTGTTTCTGATTCTCGTGTGAAAACATATTTTCCAGGTTTGCTTGTATGTGGTTACGAGTATTTACTCTGTTTCACATTCGGTGAGAAAACCACACCATCCCGTATGAAACAATGTCATATCAGTGGGATCTTTGTCAACACATACCTCTACAGAAATATCCTTCTTTATCTGTGAAGGCACAGACACCGCATAGCACAACACAGAACACAATGTCTTGAGCTGAGAGGCCCCATTCTGACTGCGCAGTGGTGAGTCTGAGGCTCTCTGCATTATTCAGCACTGTCGTACTTACAGCATAGCACTGGATGAGTGCATTTTAAGTATGCAAAGACACACACACACACACACCTGGAAAAAAAGATACAGTATGGCAACCTAAAGTATGCACACACACACATACTGTACGTGCAAACTGTGCATGAGAGGATTCAGCACACCATTTACAGATTTGCTCTAGTTAACTTATAAGTAAAGCAGCTCTGCATATATTGCATTGTGATATTTTACAGAAAATCTGAACTTCCGATGAAGTCAGAAATTTTGCACTTGCACTTACAGCATGTACACATTCCAGTTACAGTTTATCCTCATTCTGCAGCTCTGCTAAAGACTCACTGGTGTAGCTCCAGAAATCATAAGGTAAGGTCAAAGCACATAGTCCTCTTGCTCTGGTGACAGGACATACTTCAGTCTAATATAGTAGCCCGTTCTGGGGTCCTGACCAATAGAGTCAAGTCCAAGAAAGTTATTGCTTTCAAGTGTAGCCAGTTGCCATCATCCAGTGACAGGGAAGTATTCACACTTAGCACACACGTACTGCAGAGGACAAATACACAACCCAAATACACGGCTCTTTACACAGTTATGCAACACAAGCTAAAACGCCTCGTTTACTAAGAGCTTGTCCACCTGGAAATTCAACCTTCTTAAAAAGTGTGCAAAGTCAGCAAGCACTCCATGACTTGAAAGCTCAGTATCTGTAACTGATACACTGCTTTAGCCTTACACCTCCATTAGCTGTTTAGAGGGGCTGGGGTGCAAAGTCCTGCTTTCTACACCTCATAATGTCACACCAACACCTTGTCACATTGTGGGGCACGCACATGCACACACAAATGATTAAACGACTACATACACCAACACGAGCGCACACTTTCAGATATAGCACCATATGCACACACGTCCACACACAAATGTGGAATATAGCAAAACATGATATTCATTTACCTTATCACACTCTCACACAGTGCTCACAGCACAAGAACGCACTGCTTCAAAAGCCACTTTAATTTAATCACACTTCAGTCTAAGTGCTACAGTGCCTATCAATCAATACTGAAGATTGGTTTCACTGCAGTGATAGTATAGTGAGTGCTATAACCTTGTAATTGGATCTTCTTCGGGGTTCTGGTAGTGTGTGGTCAGTTAGTAGCTGGACACCTACACAATATGCATCCCCGTTCTTCATTATGGTATAGCTGTACACATCCACCACTTTCTACACATTACAATCAAATCATTTGTTGCTATCTTTATTTCACCAGGAGACATCAGCATCGTTCTTTGGTGAGCGAATTCTACTTTTTTATATTCCTGAAAAGTAAGGCACAGGTTTTTTTTGGCACCAACATAAAAAGAAAAAATATGAAACTGCACTGAACTTTATCACACTCTTTTTCAGATTGTCCCTTTATCTTTGTGGGGGTCTTTTGGCACCACGACATTATTTGAGATATTGTCTCTAAAGCATTGTACTCATCAGTCCTCTTGTTTTTCATATGATATGGATATATATATATATATTTTTGGACACACTTGCAGAACATTTTTTTTCATGAACACGTAGGTACAAGTGAAGTGATGTCAGGTGGGGTCCAAATACACATGGTGGAACCTTTATATAGGGAAGTATGGTTTCTGTATCCCCCAGCAGACCCTTCAGGGTAGCACAGTAGGCACGACCCATCTATTTATACCAGGGCCAGGGGGGAGGCAGTGAGAGGAGTGGGAGGATAAGGCTGGGGGAGGCAGAGAGGCTGCATGGCTAGGTCCTGTTACACATGCCAGGGGGAACGGCTAGGGCAGGCCACAGGGGGATTCTACTCAAAGTCAGACAGGCTGACCTCCCTGTCACCTCTGTGTGAGGCTGATATTGAGCTGGCACACTGCATGAGTCAAGAGAGGGAAAGAAAAGGCCATTTCTGAGTCCATATGACCATGTTGTAATCTGTGTCTGTGAGAGTGAAGCTACATGCTTGCATTAATGCATGTGCAATGCATGCACAGGCTGAGCGGGGTTTTTTGTGCACGGATCAACATGTGTATACATGTGTGCATGTATTTACGCCTATGTGCATAATATGTGTGTCTGCCTGTCAAGTTGTGAGATGAACCGGCCACGGTGACTAGCTCCTCCTCAACCCCACCATCCCCCAGCAGAGCCATAAACATGCCAGGTGATGTGGGCTGGCTCCGGCAGAACGAGCCTGTTCCAGTGCAGCCCCCCGGCCCTTTACCGGGGGGCTGCACTTTATCTTTAAAGGTAAAAAATGACCCCAATCATTGTAATGACAGGGCACGCAACAGGGTTCGCCCAGGCCGCTCAGCCCTACCTTGCCAGCTGCTTCTTATCTCTCAGATAAAATATCCATACACACGTGCAGAGATGTGCGTGCGCACAGACAGGATGAGGCAGCGGGATGCTCAGCAGGTAACCAGCATATAGAAAGCCCTGCATGGAAACGTTTGCTTATAAAGGACTGGAATGTGTACTACAAGTGCATATTATGACTAAAGGAGCTTAACCATGTGCTCGTTAGTGCTAATGGTACTCAACATTATATTAGACTAAAAAATACTGATGTTTTGTATTCAATTAATGGCCAAGTAACTAAACTAATGATTAAACAAAACACAAAACACATTAAACACAATAATACTCCTAAGTCTAAATATGGATTTTTGTGTTTTCGTGGTATTTTCTTTGGTCCAAAATAGGGCTTTGAGGAGTTTTTAGTCTTTACCTTATCTATTTTTTTCATCAGGAGATTTTTCCACATGAATGCTATAACCATGGGCAAAAAAAAAGGCCTACAAATGTATCCAGCTGAGCCAGCATTCAACCATGGTGCCCATAAAGTTGGTTAGAAAGTGATGTTTTCCTTCATGAACTTCAACAAATTTCTAAATTTCATTTAACATGCCCATCTATTAGTCTATTAGTCTAAAAGTCCTGACACATCTGCATGCCCAGCTCTGCTCTGGCCTGCCTGCAGGGCCCCTTTCAGCTTGGGCAGTGCCCCATTGAGCTGCATCTGTTGCCAGCTATATTTAGATGGTGGGACAAATACCTTTCTCCCTCAATATGAACTTCAGCTGACAGACAGCGAGCCAGAGTAGGCAGACAGGGATCTGCACAGTTTGTAACCTTGAAGAACTTGTTACCCCCAGGCTACAGCTGGCCATAGTCAAACCCAAGCGCTCTAGTAGTTAGCGGTTATAGCTGAAAGCTAAGGTTGTTAATAAAGCACAGTAAACCACAGTTAGCACTGAAAAGCTTGATTTGGCAGCAGTTATTAGCAGCAGTGCCTATACTTCCAGGACTGTTGCCAACACGAGGTGAAATATACAGTAATACACACTGATAAAAAGATCAAATGCTTTTCCCTCTGTGAGTTAAGGACAAATAAGAAATGAATGGATACGACTCCTCTTTCAATAGTCCTACATTTCTGCCTATTCGCATTTGCGTGTGTGGCAGTGCCAGCAAGGCAGCCAGTGTGTGATATGTGAACATGTTGCATGGCCATCTGCTCTATATAACCATAAACAAACTCATGCAGGCCAGCTTCACAGTATTATTTCCAAGACGTCTAGGCCGGCTAAATGTATTCATGCTTTGGTCTCTGGGTAGATGCTGTAAAGATATGCCCTAGAAACAGGTCGCAGTTATGCAATAGTATTCATAATTCATTCCACAAACACAATATGGAGGCCACTCCGTCCCATATGCAAACACATGGCCAGATTAAGGAATGGGGAGCCAAAGGGGACAGAGTACATTCTGAACTGTTAGCAAAGCCACTGACTGTCTGTCTCAATGAGAGCTCTCTGTGACAAGCCTAAATAGGCCAGGTTATACTGCTGGAAGGACCTCCGCTATATTTTGCACCTGGAGGCTAAATCAGTTACATGCCAGCAAAGACCCACACTGATACAGTAAGGGAGTTTTTACAGCAGCGCTTCAGGCCATAAACAGATTAAGCACCCAGATATACAGCACACTCGTGATGTTATTCTGTCTGAACTGACTACAAGGCTCTTTTTTTGTATGTTTAGAATGGACAATACGTATGTCCTCTACACTTCTCAAAAGAAAAGCACTAAAGGTTCACAGGAGTTTGGGCACTGGTCAGATTAGCTGCACAGCTGCAGAAAAGGATCACCACATAACGTAAACTGAGTTACAGTAAGCAGCACTTTAAAGATGAAAAACATTTAGAAAGAATGTACTGGACAGCATCAAATTATATATTACTATATTATGTCTCAATATAGTACACGCTGAGACATGATGTTTGTCAGGTGAGTTTAGTAATCTGCCGATGAAAGCAGAAAGCAGCATCAGACCTCAACTCTTGATAATCCTAATACAGCATCTGTGGTTTTAGGGTCAGATAAGAGGAGGACCTTGATAAACTGTGTAATCAAATGCCTGTCGTAAACACAAGTGCAGAATTGTGCATAGCTGTTGCTGGAGGTTACAGGGTGCGACCTGGGGTTACTGGGTTTAAATGAAGCTAGAGCTAACAGTTTGATGTGGCTAGGGTGGTCACAGGTGCAAAAGTAGAGGGTAAAACTTGACCAGTGTACTCCAGCCCTGGAGTACAACAGCTATCACTATGGGGGCATTCTGCTGGGGCAGCCTCTGTAATGTGAAGGGGAGAGGGAGGACTGATGGAGGAGGGTCATCCAGCTGTGGGCCCTGCCAGCACATGTGCCCCAATGGAAAATAACAATTTATGGCATCAACCAAAGGACAGCTCTTTGAGAAGAAGAGCCTCGGTTTAAGGAGACAAGAGGAGGCAACTTGTTTGTATGCAGTCATTCTGCAACCACTAAAATCCTCTATCCGTACAAATATACAGTTTCTTTTGATCTTAACCCAGCTTTTGGTTGCACCCACTCTTTCTCCTGCACGTTACACTGTCCGCTTCATCCTGCTACCTGACTACTTTGGCAGTGATTCATAAAATGGCGGCAGGGAGCTGAGAGCTGGAAGGCAGAGTGGAAGCCATTTTCTCACAGATCCAGGCCCCAGCACAGAGATAGTCAAGACTCCCTATGTCTAGTGGACAATTATGATTACACCCCGAGTGTTTTCTACGCACATGCACTGAGATTCTGTTTGTTTTTGTTCTTTTATCTGCTGCAGTGAGAAACCACTGGGACTACTTGGCCTTTCAAATGGGATAAAGGCATAATATTCAGCTGTTATGATTTAATCTAGTGCAGGCTCATGAAAATACAGTAGATGTAGACAGTTAAATGAAACTTACGCAGCATCTAATTACAGTCTTCATCTCATTAAATGACATTCAAGACAGTACAAGAGAACTACAATAGACCATTAACTAATAACAACATATTACAGTTACAGTACATTATAGTACTTACAGTGCTGCTGCATCTCCAGTCTGTCTGTCTGCCCATGATTGCACATGTTGGCCAAGTTGATTGTGTCTTCGGTTAAAGTCGAAATCCACCGCACTGCCTACAATTTACAGACAGACACATATAGGGAGAGAAAACAGTGGAGAGTAGCAGAAATAGAGTGATCAGTCGGAGAACCAGCAGCAGCAGCAGCAGCAGCAGCAGCAGCAGCAGCAGCAGCAGAGGGCTGTAGGGGCTCCTCTCTGTAGCCTGTTTGCTAATAAGCTCGCCCCACGGTCTTGCCTGGCCAAGGAAACTCATTAGTGGAACATGTAACACACCGCACCCTCTCTGATGGCCTGTACACAGGCCAACTCTCAACTGCCACACGCTTACCCAACGCCAACACACTAGCTCTGCCATGGCCTTGGCCTTGCTCAGAAGCACCCACTCGCTGCATACATGTACACACTTTGGCATGCTCCATTACTGAAAGCCTACAGTGTAGTGTGCGTGGGTGGAGCGGTGCATATGCGTGTACTTGAGAGCACGATAAGCAATATTCCAAACATGTGCAACAGTACGTTGACATTCGCACTGTCCAGCATTAACCTACGAGGTGAGTGTTATCCTGTACATTCAGCGTCTTGTGGAGGTGAAATGGGGCAAAAGACAACAGAGGTAGTTAGTCATCATTAGTAAAAAAAATCACAATGCAGAAAAGTAGAGGCTGACAGAGATAAAGAAAGATGTTACGCTTGTCCTCTAGCAGTCCAAGGAGGACACTGCCAATTAAAGGCAACTACTCAGTGGGGCGACAGCTGCTGAAGGGTGATAATTCTGTACAAGGACGCTAATTGCAGTGCGGGACGTGGCCTTGCCGGGGAAGGGTCTTTTATATATTGTTTCTAACGTTTGCAATTACAGTGCAGTGCCTTGGTCCACCGCCAGCACATGTTTATGGGCTCATGAGTAACCCTACTCCTCCAGCCCGTAGAGAGAGAAAGAGAGCCAAGATTATTCATGTCCGAGATGTGGACTCACTCTCTCTCTTTGGGAGTGTGTTGTTTGTACACGACTGGAAATAAGACACATAAAGTACATTTTTAAAAAATCGAGCTTTAACGCTGCCATCAGGATCGATGACATCCTGAAATGTGCGGTCATTCTACAGTAACAGTGCGGTGCAAGGAAAGCTGACTACATAAACACGACTGGAGCGCTGAATCACACAGACGAGAGCAGAACTACTGCTGTAGCGGTAAACTGCAGTCAAATCAGAAGGAGAAAATGTGTGTTAATGACATATCAAAGCACACAGTGTGTTGAATCCATTTTTTTCTCCTCCAAAATGAGTCAAACAAAGAACAGCTCAAGCCAGCGTGTTTGTTTTTAATCACTATGTGCCGTCGACATAATTCAGCTCAGCGCTGATGAACAGTGAGAAAGTGATGAAGTGGGGGTGAAGTGAGGGAAGGTATTTACAGTATTTTGATAGTGTAAAAGTTGCAGGCGAGGTCTTTCAACACTTCCAACTTTACCTCCAAGTGGAACAATTTTGCTGATTCTGCAGTTTTGCTCTGACTAAATTGCCTTGGCGACAGCACAGGCCAAAAGCTGAAGAAATATATGAGCGCTGGAAAAGAAAAAGTTGCGTGGGCGCAGCTCAATGTTATCTGGAATATCGCTTTGCCTGGCAGGTACGTAAAACAAGTATCAGTCCTGACGATGTGTCCTGACGGGGAGAAACTCACATGTGATGCTGCAGACCACAAGCTAAAGGCTCTCTAAAACACACACCGAATACATTCAGTGGTCAGAGGCAAAGCAAACATTTAGCTTTATGTTAATGATTCTAAATATTAATCTGGCTGCCCGAACGAAATCTGCCTGTCAAACGTCTGACAAAGTCCCTCGAGTACGTTGTTTAATGCTCAGTTTTCAGCAGTGAGGGTCGCGCAGGAAAATCATCCTTGAGTAAATAAAGAGCAAAAAAACCTTGACCTTAGCCAAAGGAGCCATGATGTAAAGCAAGATGTAAAGTCTCATTTCAGAAGGTCTAAAGGAAAAGAGCGGAGGGACAGGGGAGGAAAATCTACATCATCTGTCACCCCCGAACCTCTCCCCCAGTCCAATATTATGTCATGATGACTGTGCTCACCGTCTCTGTGGAGTTGCTGTGGTTTTGTGGATAAATTACACGTGACACTCCCAGCTGACATCCTGATTAACACGGGAAAAATAAAATGGCCCCCAATCCTCAGTAGTCAGCGGGGTAATGGACTAATGGCTTCCATGTATGGAGAGAGAAGCGAGAAAAAGTAGACTTAAAGACTTTAGTGTGCATGTACACGTGTGTGTGTGTAATCAGTGTATGTGGCAGTAATTATTTAGCCTATTAGGCCTTGACATTTTTTTGCTTTTGTGCAATAACTTGCACAAACCAAAAAAAAAGTATGTATATCTGTGTGTATGCTTATGGATATCAGAACCCGTTTGGCTTCTCTCCTCTCTTTTGTGGCGTAGCCCACCTCCTACTTTACTGCACTGTTGCTCATGTATGCATGTACCACAGCCTGTAGTGGCCACTGTACATCTCCAGGTCTGCTATCCCACATTTACAGCGCAGCAGGGCAGCTTCTACCACACAGACCTACACAGACTACACTGTCGCTCACCCTGAGGAGATCTGAACAGATCTCTCTGCTGACTGACAACTGTAAAATATAACCTCCATCAGATCGTACTATGACTGACACAAGCACTGTGAAATGTAAGCTGTCTTTCATAGTTTGTTCTGTGACTTTTCAATATACTGGACTGAAAGTGGCACATTTCAATTCAGCTCCTTTTCCACTAGCTGGACCCTGCTTGCACTAATTTACATGACATGAAATGTATTTTTTTCATAAAGTTAAAGCCACAATATAACTTAATCTAGAGTGAGATTTAAAATGAGTCCACTTTGCTTTGCCCAAACCTCCCTGACCCCGCTCTGTCCAGCCTACTTTATATAATTAAAATTTTTAAAAAAATCTCTGATTGGTTAGAAGGGTGAGCCTTAGGTTTTAGAAACAAATATTTCTGTACTGCTGGCAGGCTGTTCAACAAGTCTGGTTCGTAAGAGGTTTGAAAACACCTCTCCACATCGAAGAATAATTGTGGTATATTCAATTAATTTCCAAATTTAAAATAGCAATACACTACACTGTTAACAACAGTCCATTGATTAAATACAAAAAAAACTGGTGAAGACATACACTAAAAGCATCTTTGGTACAGGCAGCCCAGTCAGCATCATGTGTCAATCAAATCACTACCACTGACAGTCCTCCAGAAAGCTCAGACATGCAACATCATTTTCAATATGTTGGCTTTCTCACACATATTCGACTTAAAGCAGCACCGTGAAACCATTTTAGCGAAGAAGACTATTATTTTTCCACAAAAAAAAAAAAAAAATAAAAAAAAATATATATATATATATAAATATACAGTGAGTGCTCACTTGGCCCCCATTCACCACTCAAATCTGTATTTCATATTAGCCAGGAGGAAATTGGATGGACTTCACAACATCACAGTGAGCTCATAAATGAAACAAAATCACATGATCTTAAATACAAATGTATCCACTTAACAAATGAAACTGTGTGTTGGTGGCTTGTTGTACTGGTGAATGACCCATTTCCACTGTGTTGCACTAGGACGAATGCACTGAGCACTGGCACATGACCTAAACCACACACTCAACACATGAAAAATGTTTGTCAGAAATACTAATAGAGACACATAGTAGTCTATACAGTGCTGCCACACACACACACACACACACACACACACAAACATCTCACACATCTTACTTACATTTAGTAAGTTAGTATTCGATCAAAAAGCTCTATTTATAGTACACAACTAATCATTAATATTACAGCCCCACAGTGTATTGTTCCAATTCCACATGTTAATGGTGTGTCAAATACAATTTATAATTTTCAGTATCCTTAATTGAGACACGAGACATTTTGGAGTCACTAATAAATAAGTAGTGACTAATTGGTTACAAAATCAGAACTAAACGGAATTTAAGAAAAAGTGAATTCAGCAGGTTGAAAAAAAGAATCAATGAGTAAAATATTTTGTGAACAGTAAATAGCCAAACAATAACAAGATAATGAGATACTTAAATCTTACGTTAGTATCAAACATTTAAAAACAGGCAATATTCCTTTTCACTCAACATAAAAAATAAATCTGGAATCATTTACAGTCCTCACGAATGAGCACATTATGCAACTATAACACTTTGGTGTATTTTCCTCTGTACATGTTTGCTTATAGGTTTGCAAAGAAAATTCTTCAAAAATGTATTATTTACATGAAAAATAAGGGAGCACATTCATTTAAGCGTTTTCTCTCTACATACCACATGTCCAGTAGCCTACCAAAGTAAAACTCAAATATGTCTAATTCCCTCTAATGTTAAACAAAGCATAATAAAAGTAATGCATTAATGATTAAAATACCTTTAAATACCCAAATTCTAATTACTTTAACTATTTATAAAAACTGATGCAAGATATAATTTCTATTACTATTTATTTTTGTGCCGTTTTTTTATATCTAAATCTATTAGGTTTTAAAGGTTGTAGTTATGCATCTTTACAAAAACACAAAGCACTTTGTACAAACTAGTATATTCTTTTGAAAAATACTGTACTAAATTACAACATAATTGGAAGTTTCTCATTCAAGTTCTAAACCACAGTCAAGTTCAAGTTTGGGAACTTATCCCTCTAGCTGTGACATGCATGTTGCTTTAGCTCTGCTCTTGCAGGCTATTCTGAAAATAATAATACTCGTGTTGACAAAACTAAAAATAAATCAGTTGAAAAATATTAAATAGACTAAATGACAGAACGGAAACGTTTGACTGTTGTATAAGTTTAAAAGAATAAACACTTTGAACACGCCATGTCATCGAGTCTAAGACACTATAACAATGTTCACACCATTGTTATGAGCACTTAAAAATGACAAAATTACAGCGTTACATATGAATATGTACGTTGGATTTGGTGTAAGTTTCATTGTTGATTTTGCTGTATTTACTGTGTTTCTTCAGTTACTAGCTGATGTTTGCTTCACTGCACAGATAGCCTCTTTGTGGGCTGCAGCAGGCTGCTGGGTTGCTCAGGTATAGTTTTACAAAGATGGAAAATACTGCAAATCCTCAACAACCTGCCATCTGCCTCACAACATGCAACCTTCCCCTGGACCACTGCCATCTATTGCCAAAAGGGCCTTAGGGGTGGAGTAGTATCATATCCTGCAAGCCAAAACCATGTGTCCAATTCTAGTTAAGCAGAGCTCAAATTTATAATGAACATAATAACCTATTTATTGACAATCAACAACATTGAACAAGAATCACAAATCACCTGAAAGCTTCGAGTAATGCTGCACTTCAAAAAGTCCCCTTTTGTGTAAATCCTGATAAGGAGCCTAAGACCTTATCGCAACTCACAAAGCCAGAGCATAAAAAAGGTCAAAGATAAAAAAATTATATGCATCAATTGCTAATATATAAGGTTTTAAACAAAATATGCTTACAAAGTATAAGGCTAAATAGTTAGTAAGTGATACGCCATTTTATCCAAACTTACTTATCTAAGTCACATTCTTTATATCCTTATAGTTCCTGGGGATTTTTAAAATCACTGCTTACAGGATTAATGCTCATTCTTTGGAATGAGGACGTTTTTTCATATGCAAAAAGCATCTTGAAAGAAGTCTTTGTATACATTTGCCAGAGATTTTATCCTACTAAATTCTGGGTTCAAATAATAAAGGTGGACACACACACACACACACACACACACACACACACACACACACACAATTTTAAAATACTACTGTGATCAGTATTAAAACTAGGTGCATATCAGTAAAGACTTGATCGGATTTATATTTATTCTATAATGTAGCTCTACTACTCCGATTCCTATTCTACTCTCTACTTGAACAAATACAAGTGTAGCAAAACCTACCTGCAAAACTTCAAATTCATAGAAATGCTGAGTATTCTCGTTTCAATTTATGCTACAGTCAAGCTTTGGAACACATTAAGCCGATCAAAATAATCAGTACACCTCGAAGGCCTGTCCAGACAGTGCATACTAAGCCGCAAGCACCGCATCATTCACACAAAATACCTCAACAAGTAGGACCTTCCACTTGTGCACACAAAGTAGGATTATCCAGGCAGCAATCAAAGTGCTACTAATGCATCTAGAATTTTTAGTCCTACATTATGACTGGGTTTTATGGTTTGCTATGAGAAGTCACTAAAAAGCACTCGCAGAGTGAAATCTTTATATGCGCTACTGTAAACTGAATGTTCTTAAACTAGTTTTATATTTACTTGCATGAATGTGCACTTGGGTAAAAAGACACTGTGCATCAAATGTTTATCTGTGCAGGATGCTTGTTAAACATTAAAAGTCCAAAATGTAAACACATAGATATATAATATAATAAATTAGATATTACTTACCAATTTTTCAGAGAAACTGTGGTAAACGGCGATTCAGAATTCGGCAGCTTTTCCCGCTTTGAGCCACATCACTGTCGAGAATAGGAGAAAGCAATAGGCTCCAATTTGGTGGTTCCTGCAAGACCCAGTCTCTTCCCTTCACAGCCTTGAAGCTCCAGGCTTACTACTTCTTTCAAACACAGTCTGAGCCCCGACTCGCACGCCTGCCACCGGCTGAGTGCAGGCCTGGCGAGGCCTGAAACAATAGGAGGCCATGAGGCTGTCTGCAAGGCTTCAGCTAAGCCTCTCTGCTAGTTAACAAGTCTCTGAATTAGGAATGTTAGCAAACAGACAAACAGCATGTCTGATGCATGCAAATAGCACAACCAGTCCAGTCACAGCCTTAGCTGGGCACATGAATAATTCAGCAGTCTATATGCTGCTCACCCACATTACTCCCTCCCTCTTTCCGAATGAAATGCCTTCACTAGAATAAGTGTGGCAAAGACCTCTGCTTTAACAGCAGCCTCATCATCGGTTTTAGTGCTTCGTACAAACATGCATAAATAGCACAACGTGGCCATGCACACACACTACTCCTGACATTTTGCTACAACTATTTCAAAATGTTCTAATATTTTTTCCCCCTTATTTCCTCGTAATGCCTTTTGTTTGCAGTTGGCACCTGTCCCAGAAAGAGCTCCGGCTCAGCACACCACTCATTCCCCTGATAGGAGAGCCCGTCACTGCGAAAGAGAGAGAAAAGGGTGAGCGAGGGACAGAGAGAGAGAGAGAGAGAGAGAACATGGGAAGGAAATAGCAGGAGATACAGAGAGTAAAGATGAAGGAGGTGCGGTACTTCACACCACTCACTGGCACCGCTGACGGACATTTCTTTAAAAAAACAGATGTGTTTCATGTTCAGACACTGGTCACATTATGTGCTTGTCATCCATAGCAGTCATCCAGACCATGAGCCCACTACAACCATCTGCTCCCCGTCACAAATAGCGCACCGGCACTCCAGGTGGAACAAGACCCTTCACATGGCAAAACATCACCTTCACGAATTCCCATCCAAAACGAGAGTACACAAATAAATACTACTGGAAGACCATCAGCTGAGAAAAAAAGAGGAGGATGCAAAACATTTTTAGAAAACAAAATACAGAAGAAAGGAGGAAACAGCGCTAAAGTCCAAAGTGATGCAAAAATCAATGCGCCAAAGTGAGGAAAGGCCCCTAAAAAACAACTTGTTGCCAAGTTTTGCAGAGCTGTTGTGCTGTTGGTTGGAGGCAGAGGGTTAAAATCCAGCTAGTAGTGGGTGAAAAAAAAGCTCTGTCTATGGAAGGGCGGGCTGTGGGGAGGCCCTGACTGTAGAAATAGCAGCAGACTTTTTTTCTCTTTTTTCCTTGCACAGCTTAAGTCTCCCCCTTGTGTGTGGCTGGAGCAGAAAGAGGGAAGCGACTGAAACAGACAGAAAAAGAAGAGTGCCAGAGGAAGAGAGGAGGAGACAGCGAGCGCACAGTGAAGGGGAGGAAAGCTTTGCTGATGATGAAATAGGAGGTGCGGCAGAGCGCGCGAACCAGTCACTTATTCATCACATGTCCAACACGGCAAGGAACTGTATTTGCACTGGAGACAGGGGAGAAGGAGGGAGTATGGGAGGGTGGGAGCATAGGACGGGTGGGAGATGGAGACACAGAAGGAGAGAGAGAGAGAGAGAGAGAGTGAGGAGTAGAAGGCACTGTGGGAGGGGTGGAGGAGGAAGAATGACACAGAAATCCACTCCTCCAACAGTGCGCAGACGCAGAGCACACACTCGCGCCATACTGGGATACACTTTACAGAACCTCAGCTCCCAAATCAACTGGTGAAAAGAAAAGTGAAGAACACGCACTGCCCTGCTGAAGGATCCTTCAAATATGCAACACTCCTGAGAGCCGGCATCTGAAACAGCATTCGGGAGCACGCTCTGAAAGGAGCACACACATTAACTCCTCACCGTGCTACAGTGACCAGCGCAGGAGCCCAGAGAAACCAAACACACGCGCAGGAAGAAGATGAGCGTCCACACTGTTTATTTCAGTAACACACATGGCTACACATCGCTAGGACCCTCCTCCTCGCACAGACTCTGTCATAAAGTGAGCCGGACGCTGAGGCTGAACCCTTGCAGCTATTTTGGCACAAAGTCAAAATGCTGATAAGCATTTTTGGAGAGAGACTTTGCAGCTTTTCCTCGAGAAAAAACAGCTGGCACTTGCCCGCGCATGAAACAGTTCATAGAAATCATAGAAAATGTTTAGACCCCCACACACACACACACGAACACACACACACACACACACAGATGCTGTTTTGTCCTGTTTAAAATGGAGGCGCCATAAGAAAAGCAAACATTTTTACTGAATCGATGAGCTAGTTAACAGGAAGAGTAGGCGAAGGCAGGCGGGGACGGAGGGGAACCCTGGTCTGTTCCTACCATCTTAAATTGTATTGATTATTCCTTGCTGTAACGCCTGTCTCTCTCACACACGCTAGCTCTCTTTCTCTCCCTTCTGTCCCTCCCTCCCTCCCTCACGCTTCTGTTCTGCCACCTTCTCTGCTCGGTGATCAGCATTTGGCTTTTTCCATTTGTGGCAGATTACTGTAACGCTATTGTACAACAACTTCCTGCCTCTTTTGGCTCTGGTTCTAAAAACTGCAAAGGCAGAGCTTGTGGCTTTAACTTCTTACCCTCGGCCTTGAAGTGCAGGAGCTCAAAAAGGAAAGAAAAGGAGGAAGGGGATATGTAAATTGTATCTGGTACTGAGGAACTATTTTGATTGCACTGCTGCTTTATGTACTGCTGAGAATTAAAGAGGGCATGAGGGGACTACGTGCCTAACAGAGACAATGAAAGAAACAAAGGTGGGGGTTCAACTTTTCTTACTATTGCTCTGTGAAAACTTTCTGTTGGTTGTGAGAGGGCACTGCGTTGTTAGTGGGGACTCGAGCTCACGCAGATTTGTTTAACATGGCTGCTACTGCTTTAGGCTGCACAGTTTGTGAGGGCTGCTTTCAAAGCACAGCCGCCACCCTGTTCCTCACCGGCTTTCTCCCTCACTACAGCTGCAGAGACTGGACTCTCCACAAAAAACATTCTCCCCTCTGCAGCTCGACAGGTTTAAGTGAAAACGCAGGCTATTTTGCTACCAACGTGTATCGAAGATGCTGCGCTGCAGCTCGTTTCTAATCTGTTCTGTTTCCCTAAATGAGACGGAAGCGTGGTTTAAGCGTCTCCGTTGGCGTGA
Source organism: Microctenopoma stevenorrisi (assembly GCA_032270685.1). Lineage (NCBI taxonomy): Eukaryota > Metazoa > Chordata > Actinopteri > Anabantiformes > Anabantidae > Microctenopoma > Microctenopoma stevenorrisi. The sequence goes on from JAUMTR010000024.1 coordinate 16,098,549, forward strand.
GCTATAGAATCCTATTAGAATGAGCGCAGCTGCACGTCACATCTCGCCATGCGTTTTAACCAATTGAGAGACCCAGGAACCTCACCCTGGCTTTAATGTATAAAGCTGTTGTGTTTATGTTATGGGACCCTATTTGGTAATGACCTGGATCATAAAGCACAACATGCTAGAATTCCAATCATTAACGTAGCTGCCGTGCCGTGGCACATGTCGGGTGTTTGTGCTCCGTGTGCATACTGCACTATGCATTACATAAAGTTCATTTGAGGATACACTTCTGGTTTTGGGTCATCTGCCAGCTCTTACTGCTGTGCTCCTCTACATTGTTCCTCTGTTGCATTCCCATTCATTTAGCATCGGTGTGCTTCATTATTTGAATGAAGCACACCGATGAAGTCATTCTTTTCTTTGACCTATATTTTTGGACTGAAGTATCAGTATTACCACTAACGAAGACATTTGAAAAATCTATGCTTCATGGCCTTAAATGAAAATATATTTAAGGAGTACGTGGATACACAGTCAGTCCCTAGGGACTATTGATAACGTTATGTGAAACAAAATGGCAGTCGGCGCCATGTTATGGACTGGCCAACATCATTTCACCATCATTTATAAAAAAAAGAAAAGAAAAGAATTTTGTAGAAACTTGAAAAAGAAAACACACAAAGAATATAAAGCTACATGTAGGTGTAAATATTTCAGAAGTATGTTGAAGAATAGATATTGAATATTGAAGTATAAATGCTGCACGTAGGCACAGGGTTGAACGTCTTGAAATAGTACAGTTTATTATTCACAAACTCTACCTTCAAACCATGACAGTACAGGTGCTTTAATAAATACACAGTAAACATATTAAGGCAACTGCTGTTACACAGAAGTGCACACAAGAGGAGGGGACAGGGACACGTCACTGTTCCTTCTTTCTAGACCTAGACATGGCGAGGAGAGACGGAGGAATATGACATTGCTATGAGCAGGGAATCCGCAAAGAAAAACACCATTTGGGGGTGGGGGGTGGTTCTGTGCTTGGTCAGCAACCACCACTACATCGGCATACTAGAAATGATATGTGGCACATAAAAGAAGCAGATATTTTAATGGACTTATACGAGGGGATGAAAGCTGACCACAAAAGTCTCCCTGCACTGCAAAGGAAGACTTTATAGTCTCCACGAGCAGAAGCTGAGTGCATGAGGTGGTCTTCCTTAAGCCCTGCACGTGTCTAAACAACTTCTCTATTACACCCGAGACCTTTGAGTGCACTCCCCATCGAGCAGGGAACAAAGGCCATGACCCTCAGGTCAAAAGCGTTACATGGGAGGGCAAGCGGCCCATTGACTGTTCCATTGCTGTTTGCTTTAAGAACGTAAAGACTACTAACACATTAACTAATGCCGATTAAGGGGTTATCCCTCATGGGACTGAGGTCCCAGGGCACCACATTGCGTCTTATTAACACAATCTAACCTTTGACCCCACCAGTCACCTCAGGCAGCCGTCTGTGACCACCACTTTCTGCTGTCAGTCTGATACTCACAGACACACACACACACACCGACGAAGAATGAAGAATACTACAGTGAGAGGGCAGCACAGCTTGAAATGAATAAATGATACATTATTATCACTGCACATTATCTGGTTCGGTGCTGCAGCCCCACACTCCTGTTACAAAAACCAAGGCGTGTTCGACTTGCTTTAGCAGAATGTGCATCATCCGTGTAACTCCAACTAACCCGAGCAATATTTCCTAATTTAGAATTCTCAATTCAAACAAGTTGCTGTCAAGATAAGCGACTTTCAAGCGACGTTCATAAAATGGAGACACGTGCAACAAAGTTGTCATCACAAAATGGTGGACACAAGACATGCGCAGTGTTGATGTACCAGATATTTCATATGATGATGTCCCAGATAATCATGCATTGAAAGCAAGAACGCAGCCATTACTTCACAAAACCTTTCTGCCGTACTATTCAAAGTCACACGTGCATCGGCACAGGAGCAAAAGTAAAAAAGTCGTGATGAGCTCTCTTAACCCTACGTGTCCAGAAAGAGCGAGTCAATACTGTCTCATAAGGAAGCACAGGTTATGCTCAGCATCTTGAGAGGTCTGTCTCTCCTGAAATAAAACAGCTTATTAATAGTGATTGTAGAGAATTAGAACAATAATCAGGATTTTTTTAAGGAAGTGTTTTACCAAACTTTAGGTTCAAGTTTTTTTTTCTTCAAATGTAAAAAAATATTTAAAAACACACAATTTAACTGTTGACTTAATTTTGGAGATTACATATTAAACAACAAATGAATGCATTTTAAAAATTATAATCTAAAGTCTGCTCAAGACAACAAACTGGGGGATACATTTATACCCATTTTACTATATATATATATATATATATATATATATATATACTAAGTGATTATAAAAACTAATTTATTGCGATTATATAGTGGAAATTGTAATGCAAAAATCGTGGGTATTTTAGTTTAATCTATTTCTGCAAACTATGGATTTAATTTTTAAAAATTTGTTACAAAAGTGAATTGTTGCATTTGTTTAGTTTTATCATATCGGAACTGAATCCAGTTGATTTAGTCTAAAATGATTTATGATTTGCTCTGATACTTCTCTCTCAAAGTGCAAAGCAAAGCATTGAATCGTTTGTGCCAAACGCCTATGAGTTAGGATTTGACTTGCTGCATTAATAACTGACAGGTCAGAAATACAAAGAGGAAAGCTCTGACCATGATATGATAAATCTGTGGGCATATCCCAAATGAACAAAATTAATAGAAAAGGCCACGTACACCGGTCCAATTCATTTAAGCAAGAAAACACAGCAGGAATGAACTCACCTTGCTGTTTCTCACAGGATTCTGAACGAAGAAGAGGTGGAAAAGAGACACAGAGAGAGAAAGAGTAAGAGAGAGCTTCTCCTGGGAACAAGCTGGAAATTATGGACCTATTCGATATCAGACCTCGGAGTGGACAACCTATCCAAAGAGGGACGCACCCTGACTGTAACTAACAACTACTTCTGGCAGCCCCTCAACAGCCAAACATATTGTCCTGGATCAGGGCAGCTTTTGTGTGGCAGCAACAAACTAGGGCAGCTTAGGCAGAAATTCACATTAAACTAGAAATAATAATATTAAAATGTTGATCACAATGCATTAAAAAGATGTGGCTGTATTTTTATTAGCTATCTATTTAGCAGTACACTATGACCTCTTCAAATGCTGCTAGTCGGATGTAAAACATGTCGGGGTGATAGACTTAAATCAAACACAGCACGCTAACCTCACTGTCAAGATTTTAGCAGTGACTTAAACATAAAAATAGGAACATTATAGAAGAAGTAGGCACACGTGTTATAAATGAATGTATGAATTTAGATTACTTAACAATATAATAACATAATAAATCAAGAACACTTTTTAATCCCGTTGAGGGTTATAATAGTCATCAAGACCTATTTCTGTTAAATAAATAAAACTTTATACAGTGATGAGTATCATGTGCTGCTCACTAACCTGATGTAATGTCTATGTTACCCGGGGAACCAGAGTTCGTACGAGTCTTAGTGAAGTCTCTTTTTCTGTCCACTTCACCAGCCTGCACCGAGCTCGTACATACCTGAACTCTCCCCTTGCACGTTTCCCCTGAGGGCTGCTAATGCCTACTTTAAACAGCCTTGGTCATTTTGTTTTATTCTTACTCAACACTAAGCCAGGAGTGCACAGGCCTGGCATTTTAGGGGCCACGTCACAATGCCTGTGTCTGCGCCGCAGGGCTACAGTGAGTCCAACAGCCGAGCCATACGCACTCGGCGGCTCACTGCCTCAACAAACACTGTGTGCTGTTTTGTTATCTTACACAGTCTCTCTAGCATCCTTGTTCCACTGCAAACATGCACCAAATACGCTTTATCCATTTCATAAACATGCTGGCCTTCTGGTGCCTTCACTAGCACAGAGCCACCGAGCCTCCAGCTCCTGAATCACATCGCAGCACTTTCTCTCTTCTGGTTACCACAGTAAAGTTTGCTCAGTCACAGAATAGCTTTCACAAAAAACAACTGAGCTGGGAAATATTGTAGATACTGTTCCAACTCCCAAATTGGTAATGCCCTTTAATGAGCTTGATAATTGCTTCTAACTTTCTGCACATAAAAAAAAACGGTGGCATTCTTTAAAGACAAAAAACAGCACTGATATTGATTTGAAAGCATCTATGTGGGAGTGTTTTACAGGACAGCTGCATAAACAGAGATTTTATTACCCTGTGGATTATTTCTGCAAATTTAGAGCCTCTTTCAATTGCAGTAAAATATTACTTTTAAGAACGGCAAAATAACGTCTTTAAGACATGCTTCAAATTTCAGAGAAAACTGATCTGGTGCCAGGATGTACAGTGTAATTTTTATTTAATTATTTTTATTAGTCTCTGTCGTTTACTTTATGTGTGTTTAGACATGAAATAACCCCTTTATCATGCAGTGCATGAAAATGATTTCCTGTGTTTTAATAGAATAACTGATCACTGCATTGAAGTTAACAACTCAGACTGATTTGTTCCTCTTTACTCTGATCTGAGGACATATACAGGCTAGAAAAACTTTGTCTGTAAAAACCTGAGCCTTTGGTACACACGTTTATACAGTGCTTTAAAAAAGTATTTAACCCCTTCTGCTTTTTTCAAAGCAGACCATCAAACTAACTTCAATTTACACAAATATTCCCAGGACTAAATACAAAATGCAATTTTTAAAGAGGAAATAAACAGGAACAACAAATGTTTCTGGCCCTATGCAAAAAAGTAATTGCCCCCTAAACCCAATAGATAGTTGTGCCACCCTTGGCAGTAACAATTGCATTCAAGTGACAATTCACTAAATGAATGTTGGAGGTTCTGAGCATGAACATTTAATGCCATGTCTCAGCATGTCCATCGGATTTAGGGCCACTCGGAAAAACGCCATTTTTTTGAGCCATTCAGAGGTGGGCTTTCTGATGTGTGTCTTTTTCCGCTGCATAACCTGACCTTAAGGTCACAAACTGATTTTCCTTAATGAGTGCAAAATTCAACAATGGCAAGTCGTCCAGGTCCTGAAGCCCAGACCTTCACACTACCACCACATTGCCTAGCTCTTGGTATGATGTACTTTTTGTGTTAGTTTTATGCCTGATAAGGCTGATCAGCAGTGGACCTTGGAACTCCATGAGCCATGGAGGCAGATGAGACCTGCAGTTTTTGAAAAGTTGTTCTGGGTTTTTTTATGACGAGTCGTCGCTGGAGTACCAATGTTCCACATTCACTCCATTTGTGGATAATGGCTCTCACTGTGGTTCACTGAAGTCCCAAAGCTTTGTAACCCTTTCCCGGCTGAAAGCTGTCAATTACTTTTTTCTCATCTGCTCTCGTTTTCATGAGGGCCAGGCAAGTTTGGAACTCTTTTAATAAGTCTAATGAGTCCTAATAAGTCAAGTTCTAATTTAAAAAAATCCATTTTGTATTTACTTAGCTTATATTTGTGCAATATTTACATTTTTGGGATAATTATATTAATTTAATATTTATATGTTTGTAAAATGTCATGAAAGAGGAAAATACTTTTCTCACAGCATTATTCTGATATTTAAAATATGTGTCTTTTGCCTGGAATTGTTTTTTAGTGCATGTTTTAAAGCACAACCTAATGTCAATAAACTATTACTATCATTACTATTGTTATCACATTTCTTATGCTTCATTAAACATTATTATAATATTTCTGGGGAGGAAAGCAGTCCTGTTCTTCAAGATGGCTAAAGACAAAAAAGGGTAAGTAAATATTTCACTTGGTGCTTTATTCTCACAATAATTTCTATAGTTTGCAGTTCCTGTAAATTATATGTAGTCTTCATGCTGAACTGAGTAAATTATAGTTAATGCTTTCTGTTCCGCTCACTGTCGTCTTCATCACCATGCTAAAGGTGTGGACAGCATGTGGCAAACTGCCATATGACAGCCTCTGACCTCTCACACCAGCTTAGAGAGGCAGAGGGTCACGCCGAGGACATGGCAGTGAAGGGAGAAGTCAATCTTATCCTTCCGTTCCACCACAGGCCTGTGTGCAGCGACAGCAAGATGAGCTAGAGGGCTTTCCAAAATCCACACTCATTTGGCTAGGAGCAAGGCATCAGGGCCGTGTGTGTTTCAAAGGAAACGCTGAGGAAAGCATTTTTTTGTGGCAGCCCTCGTGCACTTGACACTGTGTATTAGCTTGTCCCTGTCTCTTTTCTCCATCTCTTTACTAACTCAATATCCCTCAACAATAATATCTTAGTAGCCACGATTGTAGATGGTCCATTGGCCCCACAATGTTGGGGAATTTTACCTTGTCTCATCTTAATATGGTTATCGTGTGTATGGACAGTTTTGCCATTATTTCTACACAATACAAACATTTTGGTTCTGCTAAACATGTAAGGTTGAGTGGTTGGAAGGCAGGGTGCTCCAAATGATGAGAGAAAAGCATCAGTTCTCTGACTGCTGTCAATTGAGCCTGTCCTTAATAGGAGGCCGATGACCTGGCACAGAACCAACCACTAATGCCCCTTAAATGTCAGAGACTGCAGAAAGGAAGGGAGACAACAAAAACAAAAGCACATTCATATTTCAGTACGACAAATGCTATAATTCATTGATGCCTCCCAGTGAGCACAGACAAGCACACCAGGAGAGAGAAAAGGAGAAGGCAGAGATGAAAAAAGGGTAAAAATGGTCTTTGCAGCAGTGATGGAAGCAGCCCCATCTGACGGTTGTCTCTATTTTACAAAGTTCAGAGTGGATCGGTCTCTGTCCCTCTCGTTCCCTGCAGACGAAAATCTGGTGGGGTGGGGGTCTGGGGACGGGGTTGAGTCTGGTGTTGGGGGTGGGGCTGGATTTCTGAAGAGAGTGATCTTTTTTTCCAGCAGGGTGAAAGGCGGACGGTCATGTGTGCAGACCTCATGACAAAAGGCCCTTTTATGTGCAGCGTATGCAGATAGAGGAGGCTCCTTTGTGCACAGATGGAGATCCCATGCCTGGGTCTGCCTGCGGCGGAGAGGGAAGGGAGGGAGGAAAGAGGAGTGTTGGTGAAGGGAAAGGAGGGGAAGGAGGGGTGTCTCTGGCACTGAGTGCCATCACTGTGTCTGGTGGGGGAGGGGGCACAAAAAAGGAGAACCAAGCCACCCTGGTCTTACCAGATTCATACAATAGGGAGGAGGGGCCACAAGACTTACTAAGAGGATACAGAGGCTGGTTACCCCCATAGTGGGATCACAGATAGAGCCCCATCTACTGTCTAATTTGATTTGCGAATAATCGCCAATGTTTCATTTAACCAGTTTAGGAAGGCAGTACAGAGAGGTCCCAGAAAGTTAAGATAAGAACAAGAAAATCCTGTAGAACCTGATACTAAGAATGATTCCCACGTAGCCTCTTCAATACCAACTACCCCACATCCAACTTGAACAAAATAACACAAATTTCACATGTGCTTTTACCAACCTCATCATGGTCAAGATGAAAACATGACATTCAATGTCAAGTTCAACTTCAAATGTATTCCCTCCTAAATGACTCCGCCACATCTGCCAAACTATTGTCTCTGTGCTGTTTCTTGAACTTGTATTGTCTTTGTTAGGATTTCTGGATTAAGTACAGTGTCACATAAATGTTGTAATGGTTCCCTCTGTCCCGATGCCATCTCTCCTGTGAGAGGTGAGGTGGCTCCCCCTGACATCCCATCTGCTGAGAAGACGTCACATCCTTTAAACAGCCACTGACCAGCACATCTTAACACTCAAGCCAGATAGAGTCCTTTCCTGTCACAGAACCAAGTCAAATGGCTCTTTTCATCAGCTAACAGATGGACAACACCCCCTACAGTAACAGTTAATTTAACCCCTTCACATAAGGTTGAAGCTGATGACGCACTTGCCGTGAAATGAAAAACTGAAACTTAGGACAAACGCAGAGCAAGTTTGCATATACACGACCATCATGATGCCCCAACGGCTAGCTAGCTACTGAGATCATAATCTCACTAAAAGGTGCTTGACAGTAGGAGAGGACGGTAATTTTGGGGGGGTTTGACATTAGTGATCAAGTATTTGATACAATTGGTGCTCAGTGTTATACAGATGAGTTCATTTCTGACAGACACAAAAACAAAAGAAGGCAAAAAAAAAAAAAACAGCCTGAAGGCCATCAGAGAGGCGGGAAGCCTACCAGGATTGATCAAGCAGCATCAAATGCAAACACAACAACTAATGAGATGAGGATTCTTTGGAGGTGCAGGTGCGGTTAAGCATATCTGGCAAAGAAAGAGAAGAAAGAAAGGATGAAGACTGTAGGAATCCATTCCGACATGCACAAAGTCTCCTGGAGTATCAACTAGTATCTAAACTACTATCTCCGGAGATCTCTGAAGAACAAGAGAAACACATTCTTGCCTAAAACAGCGACAAGTAGCAAAGGGCAGTAGTAGTAGTAGTTGTAGTCCTACCACCTGCCAGAGGTTCAGGGCACCAGTGTTTCCAGGCTGTGTGGAAATGCCTCAATGATTTGAGACCAGATTTAGACTGCCTGAAGAGGGGGAAGAAGGACCTGCATGTTGCGCGGCCAGAACTGGCCAATAAATATGGTTCCATCCGGCACCAGCTCATCCCGTGTGCACTGGACCTTTTCTACATTGCAGCAAACATCAAAACCACTTCCAGCACAAGCACTAGCTTTGACAAAAGTCATGATTATTATCTATTGGTAAGTTAACCAAACGGTTAATCAACTAATAATTAATTAATAAATAAATTAACCAAAGGCTTCTACGGAAAAAAAACATTTTTTAGTTTACCAGACTAATTGAAAACAGAATCCATAGTTTAATCAGCAAAAATAAAATGACAAACACCACATGATCACAAATGCTCATGCTGTTCATTCATGACCCTCTTGCAACCCAGAGAATATCATTGCTGCCCAGCGTGCATCTACAAAGTGTTTCGATTTAAATGGGCTGTGTATAAGAAATATCAAGTTAAAATGTTTTCTTATATGTTTAGTTTACTCTGTAGAGAAGATGAAGATGATGATAAAATAATTATTTTTGTTGACTGGTATCAAAAAAATACAAATAAAAGTGTAGACAAGAAGAGGTCGCCCTCTATAGGTGGACGACCGATCATCTACAGAGAAAACATGGGTAAGTAAATAATATACCCTGAGAACAAGTAAGTGGCAGATTATTTTTGCCTGACTGTCTTACTGTGGGAGATGAATGAGAGAGCGTCACAAAATGGCTGACAACAGGTTTCACAACATGGCGGAGGTGAGTTGGCGTCCACCACCAACATCATCAGAAGGCAACAGTCTGGAAAAATGACTGTGAGGACAGAGGACATGGGAGGACATCACATTGACAGGTGGAATCGCTGCCTGGGAAGATAAAACACGCTGGGCAACAGGATTAAAAAATAAAAACGGAACTACATCAAACCAGGCTTCAGTTAAATTACTTTCTTTCTTCATGTTGCTAATATGACACTATAACCTGTAATGTCTGCATTAAAACATTACCTATAAAACACTATAGAAATTTGTATGATTTGTTTATTGGTGGCATGGAGTAGCAAGGACCCTTAGGCTGCTGCAGCTGTTATTTATAGGTAGACGTCTTTGACAGGTCTGGACAGACAGTCCCTTTTAAGAAGGACTGATCAAAAACTAAAATAATAAAGTTATTAAAACAGGTTTTGTTGTTTGAGTTAGTTTTTCAGGATTTCATTGTAAATATATCAGTACACCGTGTCATCATTAAATTTTACATGTAAATAATGGCATGAAACATGCTAAATTCTCACTCCTGTTTTTTGCCATATTTCTGTCCTTTAGCCGTCAGTTTAGTCAGTCAGTCTGAATAATTTTAACGCTCTGGTCTAAACCATTTCCAGCCTACCAGCCTGCAAGGACACCAGGATCTAAAGGCGCACACTCACATCTCTACGTGATCGCCAGTTGCTACACTAGATGACAACAAAAGTATTTCTTCCCCAAATCAACGGGAATGAGAGAGATAAGAAAGCAATAAAGTGAGGCACTATGGCTTAAAATCCACCATCTTCTGCGGTAAATCCTTGTATTAAAATATTTATTAAACTATCTACATTTAATCTTTAATCTTACAACTAAGAGAAATAAATATTAACCACATTTTCCTATTTCTATGTGATCAAACTTTCTCCATAGAAAACAGATAGATATCCATGTGTCAGTGAATCGAGACTGGTAACACACTGAAATATTGGAGAAAAAAAAGAGTCAGAGACTGCGTTAAACTAACAAAGACAAGGCGATGAAGATGGTGATGAAGAGGAAAACTCTCTTTGGCATGTTCAATATTCGCCTGTCTCAATTGACCTGTAAAATCTTTGAGACTGGAACAAATGCAAATAGCGCTGACTTGCTCGCACCAAAAAATCCTGAAGGCTTTTCAAATGAGCTCACTCTCACAATGGTGGGGTGCCCAGGGTGAATTTACGGTCTGGGTTCTGAATGGCACAATGTGTGAGTGCCAAATGGGGAACTGTGAAGTGAAGGCTCAGGACCCTCCAGGCTGCTCGCCACTATGTTGAGCTGAGCTTCAGTTGCTTCCACGGCACAATGCTGACCAACACCATCACTACAGGTTCTGATCAGAAACGCCAGATTTTACTGGAGGCTAGAGCTTAGGTCAAAATGTCAAAAGAATTCAAATTAGAAATTTAAATCAGAAACGATGAATACTAATAATTTTGATATAAAAAACTAATGTTCATAGCCACGAGCAAGCAATGTAACCCCCCGTCTAAAAAACTGGTAACGTCATGTGTATAGATGAGGTTAAAGCATACCTATAATGTGAAACAGCACAGCAGGATAAATTATACATAAAAAAACAACAAAACCGGCTGCAAACATAGCTGTAAAAATGTAAAGCATATTTAAACTAGACGTTTATTTCCTTTAATGTACGTCTTGGTTGCACAGCACAGCTCACAGCTAAAGCATTTAATCGGTGAATGACAATTCTCATTCATGCAAAACACGAAAAAAATTCAGTTTAATTGGTTAATGCAGTAATTATTAGGAAATTAAACTCTCTTGGTTGACTCTGGTTTTTGAAATATTAAAACTACAGCACAGTTTTCAGTTTATGCATAAGACAGTAATCTTTTTAAATGTAAATCTAATCATAAGTCTAGTTCCAAGAGAACCCAAGTTCTTGTTTATCAATGTAGTTTCACTGCACAGACCACGACTATGGAATATTTTGGTAATATCTCTTTAAGAGAAGGCTGTGCCTACAGCTGTGAGAGCTCTCTGCTTTGTTGCTCTTCTTATTTCTACTTTCAAACTTAATTTGCAGGCCTCGCAGTGATTTTCAAAACCGTTCTCTGGACATTGGCAGGCAGTTCCACCAGCAGCCAAACTTCCCAGCATGCCTTGTAGCAGGGCTGGGTTTGTCCACGAAGTTAACTGTGAAGCTGCTCTGCTCAACTTGTGACACAAACCCTGCTTCACTTAACCAAACATGTGCAGGTTTGTATGAGATACATTAACTTTTCACATGTGCACATTGTAGTTCTTAAATCTTTGCAGTCTTTCATTATAACAATATAGGATAGACTTTAGCATGAAATATAAAAGCAGTTGAAGCATATGAAAACAGCAAACTTTCAATTGACCTATTATAAAGATTTATTTCAATTGTCGTTTTTACCTAACCAAATAGTTATTTTGAACCACTAGAATTAAAGACTGCAGCCCTAGTCCCTAGTCATTCTCCAACAGATGCACCATCAAAGCTTCTTAATAGCCTAAAATGGGGCCTATTTTCTATGATGCACAACTAAATTACATTTAATCCTAACGCCATGGAAATAGTTCCAAACAATTGCTCTGAAGTGGATTTTTTGTTTCTACTGGATGACATGCAGGGGACAGTGCACTTTGTCTGCAGCATCTGGTGGACACCTGTAGGACTGCAAGTCACAGGAGAGAATACCAGAAGTCTGTGATAGACTCTAGAGTACACTGACTTTGAATGGACCAGCCACAGACAATCCACAGACAAAAGAAAACGGGGCTTCTGCTTTCTTTAAAGAAAAAGCCCTATCAGTACGTTATGCATGGGAAATGTTTGTTTAGCGACAAAATCTTTAGTTCCTAAAGAAAAAGAAAATTGATTCAACATGTGCTTGAGCTCAAGCACCTCAGACCTGTATCCAGTCTGCACCAGGAGCTCTTTCATTTATGAAAGCTAATCACTACAAGTGAACCAGATCACAAAGGGACAGTCACTGACACCAGAGCAATTATGTTGTACAGGTCTAATCCTTTACACAGCACTTAGGACAGTTTTAAAGGCCACCAGGGCACACTGCAGAGCTCCCCAAACTGTTAGGGTGCTGTTCGGTCCATTTTACTGCCACTGGGGCACAGGCCTGATTGTTAAGATTGGGGAAAGTAATCCCTGGAGTCAGGCCACTAAACCTGCTCTGCCCCTGTAACCATGGCAGCAGACAGGTAGTGTCTGGGTCACAGGGCAAACATGTCCGAGCTTCAGCACTGGCCACCGGTTAATAAAAAACTAGCCTGGTGCGAATGAATGCAAATGTGACCGTACGTACGCACAAGATAAACACACACGGACATTCAGGAGACAGTTCCCAGTTGACCTGAGCCAACTGACATGGCTGCGACGAGGCACTGGGTTTCAATTCATCAACGCTGCCACCAGGTTTTCAAGATTCTTAACCATCACCAGGGGATAAAGTGCCCAAAAAGGTATAAATTAGCCCAATCTATACAACAAATATACCTACACAAAGGTTCCCACAATGCTGTCAAAAATAATGACGTGCCCGCTAATAGATGGTCATTTGATTTTGATCTGGTCTGTCTTACACTCTTTAAAGAAATACATGATCTCTCTAGTCTCTAGTCTGTTCTCCATTTACCAGCACTCCTCTTTTTTCAGTTGCTATGAGACACTCCAGCTGAAGCCAAGGCTTCCACAATTCATTACTGGAGGAACAAAAGCCAAAGCACTGGACAAAGCAGGGTAGACCAACTCAAACCAGCTCCCACTTAACACACACATCACACCTCTGAGTGCTCTGCTGACATACAAATGGCCAATTCAAGACCTCTCATTTTTCCTTTTATATTTTCATTTTTACAGTGCACATGCCAGGAAATACATAGAGAAAACGCTCAAGATACACAGTAGAATATCAACAGGTTGAAGATTTGTTGAATATTTGAACTTCAGTGAAAGTTCCCTGTTTCTTAACACATAATCATCAGCATGTCATTGATTTTTTAAATGATTCTAGGCAAACGAATAGTTCTCCATAAAGATCAAACATGTCTTACGTTATGTATAACGTACAGTTCTTATGAGAATTTTGTACAAGAACTGGAAAGGCTACAATGCACCATCAGTGCAACATCACCTGTCTCTGGCTTTCCACCAGTTCCGCCTCGCCAAATCAAGAAACATCTCTTTTCTCTCCAACCAATCAGATCTCATTCTCTGACTGTTCTCATGCAAAGAAAGAAAGGGAAGACCAATAAGAAATTAGCTCCTCCTTCCCCTTGTATCCTACACACGCGACAATCACCATCTGAGAAATGCCAACGGACGGGCAATCAGTCATTGTAATTAGGCTGGCTGCCATTCCAGAGCCTTCATAATTCAGGCTGGAGCTGGAGGACATGGGTGAGAGCCCAGCTGCCGGCTGCCACAGCCCACCACTGGCTCACCCAAACCTCAACACAGACCACTCCCTCTCCGTCTCCACTCTCCGCTCCCTCCGATGGGGGGACCAGCAGAATTATAAGGTGGCTGGTCGACTGCAAAATTAAAAACTCCCCCCTATCTCCCTCCCTTCCTCCTTGTCCACAGCCCAAAACCGCTCCCACTCACACTTTCTTTTCACTGCACTGCAGAGTTTTGTTCTCCAGACTGCGTGAGTACAAGCGCAGAGAAAGGCCTTCTAAAAACAGGAAGGGTCCAAATCTAAACATATTAAACCTGTCTGTAAAAAGTGAGCTAGTGTCTATTTCCCTGTACAGTTTGAGTTGAAGGTGTAAAGTATACAGAGGGATACTGTCCACTGTGTTACAGTACAGACATGGTACGCTCTTTTCTCTTTGGAATTCACAGCTAAACAGGAAGCCGTGGCAGTATTCTGAAGAGATTTATTTTATTTGCTTACAGGCCGTGGTTGACTCAGAAACTGGCTTTGCCTGTTGTATAGAACCTGAAGTTTTCTTGGCAGTGAAATGAAGAACTGCAAGTTCAGCCAAAATAGACAATAAGGCAGAAAGGAGAAACATGCCAAATTGCTGGGGCAATTCAGTCCAGAGGCTCATTTTTCCAAAATGATTCACACTGGAAAGAAAAGCATTTCCCTGTCCTTACATGAACTTGTGTGTGCTCTCTGTCGGCTTTACAAGGAAGCAATGGGGGAGGGAGGAGGACGTGCACACTCAGTCACACACACACACGCGCGTGCACACACATACACACAACCACACAGCCACCACTGCAGAATCTTTGCTCACTGTGGAATTAGGTCATGCACATAAAAGCCCCGAACACAGACACAAATACTAACATGCACTACTTTAAAAAGACATTTTCACATGTCACAGGGGAAAACCACATATATGAATTTTTTTGCAAGAGAAACCCAAATAAGAACATTCCAGCCTGGTAAGTGCAATTTCACATATACTGTATTCTGCACTATATACTAACAGCTCGTACTATGATTGGACTAACAGTGTTTTGTAGCATGGACTCACTTTTCAGCACAGCAGCAATATAGTTTAGGAATGAAGGAGGACTAAAGGCAAGTTTTGCATCAGTCAGCAGTATCCTGAGGGTGGTTTATTGGCTTGTCTGGCTCTGCTGCCTGACAGTGTTCACCTGTTCCTTCTTCCTTCTGCTGCAGCACAGCAACATGATTGTCAGTATTTGCTCATCACAAAGACGACCTTTAAAGTGTGAATGCTATACATCTATATGCCACTCACCAATAAACTCATTTTCCCCAAAACTTTCTCCTGTATGTAACATGATAACATGATATCTACAGCTTGAGAAGCAGAAATACACATGACTACGTAAATATCAACTCATTAATTGTCTGGACAAAATAAGATCTCGCACTAAGCAAACATTAAGCATTAGGTTAGATAGAAAAGATAAAAGTCTCCTGCACCGCTTCGCCAAGAGCTTTTACACACTCATAAACGTGTTGCTACAAATGGCAGTAAATATTTGTGCAGCTGTTTTGTAGCGCAGATATAACATTAGATCAATCTGTGTAAAATGAGAATAAGCTCGAGGGCCAGACGCGTGCATCCACCACAATTTATTGCATGGATATTATCACGTTGTTAGTTATTTTTCTGTCAGACTAAATGGTTATCTTTTCACTGTCACTTTTGAGCCATTGCCTACTCATCAGATTATGCACAGGAATCTTTAATAACTGCTGTAATATAATTACTGAGTCATCCAGTGTGCATCCAGTGAGCGCCACGCTCTGCACAGCAATTAACTGATGAGCTCTGTAAGTAATGACAACTGGAAAACAGAACGTGGGAATGTCAGGAGATGCACATGCACACACACACAGGGACAGAGGCATTAGTGAGCGTGGACAATGATGGAGAGGTTGGAAGTGAGAAAGAGCAGGCTGTGTCATATTATCTAATGGCTGCATGAAAGTTTTTCCAATGAGGACTCTACATAAGGGCATGACTCCTAATCTTTCCTGAATTGTCTTTCCTTACATTGCTGCAAGTGAAACTTAAACCACAGGGATTCTTAAGTAGCACACTTTAATACGGTGACCTTTGACCACCTCAGTGGGATGTGGGGCAAGGAGTCTCTAAACAAACCAAAAGAATGTCCCTGTAATAAAGACATTATTATCAGTTGGTTTCAGTCCAAATGTGCTAAATTATCGTTATTAGGCGTAAGACTGCCTGAAATAAATGATAATGTCAGGAAAAAATGAGAAATGAAGACAGGCACAGCAAAAGCCGTGCAATCTGGGTTTGAGACCAGGCTGTCATTAGTTTAGAGTTATTTCTATAGTGATTGCTCTTGAATATTTCTTCACACAATGTGCAGTCAAGCTGCAGAAAAGAGCCTTATTTTAAAGTTGCAGCCATGTAAATATACACTGTGCCTCAAATTAGATTTTTCTTTTAAAGAAAAGAAAAACCAAACCTTTACATGAAGTAATGTTTGATTTATCTGATGCAAAAATGACACTAAACTTGAGTCTGACAGTTAAACTAAAGCTTTATGGGGTTTGTTTTTCACATGACAACCTTAAATGTCCAAATGAAATAAAAAGAGAAGAGCTAAGACAGTAATAAGTAGCCTCAGTGCAATATGTAGAAAAAGGTCAAATCACATAAAAGACGCAGTCGAAGCGCCCAACAAAGGCTGTTATTGTAGAGGAACTGTTCCTAGGATGAAGCTCCTCTAAAGTCAACGCGAAGTTTGCCCTGTGCACGAAAGACAAAGCACAAGTCGCACCACAAATAATCCTGGTGAGCGACAACAGTTTGTACGTTTTAACATCTCCAAAAGAAACCACGTCATATTCGGCTCGCGCCGCAGCAAAAAGAAAAGTTGCCGTCAACTCACCAAAACAACGCGCCATGTGTCCTCTGTCCGTCAGCTGTGTCTAGAGCGCGCTATTACTGTAGTCTCTGCTGCTGATTACAATCTACGAGGTGGTCTGATGACTGTCGTGAGAACAGGATTAGACACATCGCAGTGAAAGCTTTTGATCTGGCTCATGCGCTGCGCAGACTGCCCCTAATATCTCCGCACGGCTGCGTGGCGAATGTGACTCACTCCACTGTGCATGAAGGCTGGACTGGAGCTTATTATGACAGCCAGCGAGGGTTTCGAGTGGTACCGTTTGAGGGAAGCACAACACTGATTTGGCCCTGCTTCGATTTGAATGATTGTTCTTGATGTGCACGTGGCTGCTGGGGAACAGAGGCCGTAGTGTTTGGGCTCTAGCGCGGAGGCATGATGTCATGATGCTCTATTGAAGAATTTAGAAATTGGTCTACAACACATCACAGGGCTATATGACTTTTCTCACCGAGGTGGGCCAAACGTGAATTGACTTTGATATTAAGACTGAATGAAAGAAGGTAACGCAGGCAGAAAGCATGGAATATGTGTAAAACAGCAAGGACCGATGTCCTTATCCCCGGGTTACACTCAACACATGTCATACACCCTAATATATTTCTGCAGAGAAAAAAAAAGTCAGAAGAGTTAAAATGATGAAAAAGTTTTTGGTGAGACTAAATCATGTCATAGTTAAACACGCTGTCAAACATCTGTGCCACTGATCAGAGCTAGGCAGTAACATTACCAAAGTACGGACAGTTTTAAGTACTTGTACTTTACTGCAGTGTTTCAATTTCATGTTATTTTACTCCACTGCAGTTCATATGGAAATCTTATTCCATTACATTTATTTTACAGTTCTACAGTTTGTTAACTATATTCTAAAAAATGAAATGAACTCATCAAACTATTATATATTATTATTATTAATTAACCACCTGGCCTATGCAATGTTTGCTCCAAACTAAGTGTTTTATTTATTTACCAGAATTTATTTATTTTTATTTTTATCTTTGAGAATTTGATCTGTTTTGTTATACAGAGCATCAAATTCGGCACTGTCGAAAATCCAATAAATAAATATATAGTAATTTGAGGGGGTAATTCTATTTGTAGTGGACTACTTTCACTTTTATTTGAGGAAGTATTGTGTACTTCTGAATGATTCTTTTATATTTTTAAACTCCTGCTGTATTTCTCTCATTGTTTCCCTTTAGTCATTTGAAGGTACTAAGAATACAACCAGCTGCGCTATAGCTATAGAAAATCAGATTTGGTCAGTTGTCAGTCACACGTGCTTGTGAAATTTGGAATAAACACATCCACATTTGAAGGGTCACCTGTCAAGCAGCAAGCGTTTTCTCTGCACAGTGCACTTAAGCAGACAAGTTATTCACTCTGCAATCCTTCAGACAGACGGAGTAGCCTTAGGGATGTTTTAACGCTGACTCTCACTGTATCTTAAGTTGCACCTGTTGCACGAACTGTTTTAAAATACCAGACTTGACAGACAGTAAACACAGACTGCACTGACTTTTCATCTTGGGCACACAATCAGGTTTTACCCAGCAACATGTTTTACTTTGAAGCCAGGCCACTTAGGCCTCTTGATAGCCGCTATTAATACAAACCACCTTTTATGCTGAGGTGACTCATATTTCTGTGAAGCCTCACTGAAATTCATGATCGTTTTGATCCCGATGCACTGCAGTAGCACATGCAACACAACCCTGTTGACCCCATACTGCATAGAGACAAGGGTAATGAGATTAGCTGTGCATGAGTGTGACCGTTGTTTGTGACGTATCCTCTCCAGATTGAGCATGTACAGCTTTCAGGCGCTGAACTGTCATGTGACAAATCACTGCAGTTAGGAGAGCAAGGATTACTGGGCAGGGTGAATGGGTTCATTGAGTGGTGAGCTCAGGGTATGAGTTCGGCATCCAAAGCTAATGACAAGGAGCAGGAAACAAGGAATAACAGAAACTGTCAGCGATTACTTTTTACAATGACTCTATTTATATATGTAATATTAAAAAATGTTTATGTATATATATATATATTTTTTTTTTGTTTGTTTTACTGAAGAGCAAATGTATATGTAAGTTGTCTATTGTGACATCTTAAGAATGGTTTAAAATGAGTTTTGGTGTTTGCCTAATCTGCTTTATTTTTACATGTCCTAGAATGCCAGAGCAGGCTTATACACTTGTTGTGTTGAATAAAGGTCAGAAATAAGGATATATTAACATAGCTCTATGATCAGTGCTCAAAAATGCAGAACATTTTGTGATAGATTGTGCAGTATATGGCTATAAACACACAAGTTTAGGCTTTCAGAAAGGATGCTATTGTGATATAACAGCATTTTCTATACCAAACAAATAAATCACTGATGGAGAAAATAATCTGCATACAGGGGTACAAATGTGTCGCCCTAGTTGTGATGCATGATAGAAATGACCTATGTGACATCAGATTTGCTGTTTTTGGATACGCATCCATTTGTAGGACAGAAAAAACATAACCAGAGTTTGTCCATGTAAAATAAAATTAACTTTGGATGAGACTGAAAGTTATTTTTTATTCAGTACTTGCAATGTTTGTTTGTGAATGTGTGTGTGTGCAATGCAGGGTATTTAAAAAAAGAATATTTATATAAGAGTGTGTTATTTAAACTTTACGCTTGACTTGATATTAACTTTATAGTAGTAACTTCTGCTCAGCCTCACTTTGATTAATCACATGTTGACCACTGGACCAGAGCGTCTGCAGTCGATTCAGCTGTATTTAGCTTTGTTACATCGATAGGGATGATCATCAGAGCACTGTGCGTCAGAAGGGCCTTGCAAACTGCATCATGAGGAAATTTCATGAGGGGGTGTAACAAAAAATAGGCCATAGTTTGCAGCACCAAAGGCAGGAGTTGGTTTAGTGTAGACCTCCTGCTCATTTCATCTGTTGTAATGTATGTCACATTATCAATAAATACATCAATACTACAGTTGAAAGAATGAAAATTTCTTCTCAGGGTTGGTGCTTCTGGTCGTCACCCACTCCAGCAACACACATCCTAAAAAGAGTCACTCCATCAGCTGTGTGACGGAGCCTGAATGCACACATCCTTAACCTGCCTCTATACTTTGCGTGATACAATAAGTCTATTATGCTGCTAGATCAAGAGTCCAGACAAAACCCCTTGATATTTAGATTAAGGATTACGACTTACTTGTCTCAATGCTTTCTCCCAAAATCAGGGAGGTTTACCATCACCCATGAGCATGTGAATTCCAGCTATGGTCTAAAGAGGTGAGGTCACCAGTGACTATGCCGAGGCGCTTTGCTTGAATGCTCCTTGACCTCCAACTGTCTGGAGGCTCTTGGCACACTGAGCCATGTGCATTTGTACACAGAATGCTTTTTGGAAGTTTTCACACTTTCAAGATCATTCTCAATCATTTACATTCAATTCTACATTGGCATCAGAGGTCAACATTTATTGCTTCTACATTTATCCAGAAGTGATACACTGAACAGAGTGCACTGGCAGTGAATGACTTGAATATATTGTTTGATCTTTCTGGAGCCCGCGCCCCTGACAGACAGTTCACCCCCTAAAATGCTGCATGAAATCAAACAAGATTGTAAACCAAAACTGGCACCCGACCCCAAACTCTTGGCTGCCTCTAACTTTCTCACATTCTCGCTCGTGCTAGTCTGTTAACTTTCAGAGCTACCTCCTCAGGAAAACATGTTCATTACATTCCCAGCAGGAGTTCCAACATGGGCTGTACCCCGTCATTGACAGATGCATGAATGACTCAATATGCGTCTGGATGTGTAACCTACGAGGGCTTAAGAAAAAGCCTGGAAGACAATGGCAACTGAGGCAAAGCTGCAGCGCCTCCAGCCTAAACAAAATCTCATTGTTCCTGTTTTCCACAGTTAAGGGGCTAGGCATTCCCCTGTCCACCCCCAGCTCCGTAAGGCTCCCACAAACTCAGTCTGCTGTCCCACCCCAGTCTCTGTACTCCACCAGCTTTAAGTGCTGTTAGTGGGGCTAGTAATTAAACAGGGCTGCCTCTCAGTTTCCGCAGCTCCGTGGGGGGAGTCCCTGCATGAAATGCACTCCTCATTCTGAGTGCAGATGGCAGCTGATGAGGGATTATCTTATAGCAGAGACATGGCGTACTCCACACCATAATCTGCAATTAGTTCAGTTCATGGTGAAATGTTGGGTGGACCTGAACCTACCTTTCCCACGGCTTCTTCATAGACATTACATCAATGCATCAAGTAATAATCTGTCACGTTTTTCCTAAAGACACTGTGCTTGGTAGCTCAAATGAGACAGAGCACACTTTGATCAATATGTTGTGTGTTTTGTTGAGGTAAATGTAACGCGCTTTATTGTGGATAATACAGCTTTGTCCAATAATCACCAGACACCAAAACACACTACAACATGTTTGAGGTTGTTACACAACCGATTTGACTGTCTCATGTGATTTCATGATTTTGATCTTTCCATTTATTGTGACACTGGTCAGTTTCCCCTCCTCCTGTTTGTTCTTAATCATTTCACTTTAAAGTGAGACAAAGCGCTGAAGCATGACTTTCCTGCATGTTTGCACTTGGAGTTCTGGGAACTTTAAATAACAAAGATTAGATTGAAGACGGGTGCTCAGGGTTATTTATTTATGTAGTCATTTATCAAAACTCAAGGGAAAAGGTCGAGTAAAGAAACATAACTAGATGCGCTGAATGGACGACAAAAAGAAATAGCACGCGGAAAAGACCTAAGCAATCTATCTATGCTAATATGGCTCATGTTACTTTGCAGCAGCAACCTTCAGCTCTCTGAGGTTCAAGGCTAATAACAGGCATGCTTCATAGTCATCAGCGCTCTGTTCCTTTTTATTCTTGGCTCATTTACAGTTTGAATAACTGAGAATTCAGAAGGTGCGTCTCACGTTACAAAAGAGGAAACTCATTAATTACTGTCACTAAAAGATGTTTTCAAAAGCTCAGGTTGGAGTTTTTAAATACATTTCATTGACTGCATGAAATGTGATACATGTTCACGTATACAGTTCAAGTGCAGCACTTCTAGCTGGTATTATGCAAGTATATTATTGTCAAACTTTCCCACTTAATCTGCTAGTAAAAATACACTTTCATTTGATCAGCTCTGGCTGATATTTTCCATTAACATCTCAGTACTCAAACCCTAATGCAAACTCTCTGGCAGACTATTTTCTTATGACTCCACCACCATAAACTCCCTTTGACCATTTTAATAGTTTATCTTCCATCAGGCGTCTCGAATTGCATGTGGAAGTGGAACTGAGTTTGTCTTAAATGAACAGCAGTGTTTGGAGAGGAACCCAATATTAGCTGAAGCAGTTTTCAGTGCTTTGACGTTGCTTGAGCTGATGTTGGAATATTGGGTCTGATGCTATATGTGATTTGTAATGGTCTAATGCCAAGAGGCTGTTAAACTGTAAATGTGGGGTCTTTGGGTACATACAAATAATATGATAGGGATCTATAACCCCATCCTGTCAGTGTGAAGGTTATCTGATCCATTAATCAAATGGCCAAGTGACAGCCAGAAAAAAGCACCTAAGCCACCTCTTTGATCAGGTTATTTTTCATGGGGAGTCACCAACAAAATGTCTAAACACCTTGCATATGAAAAAACAAATCCCAAGTCCTAGCGCATTATTCTTGATAAAGAAAAAATGTTGTTTTTCCTCGTGACTAAATTTTACACTGGTTTAATGTGCTTGTTTATAGTAATCACCTACAGTTTACATTGCTAACAGGACAAAAGAGGAAAGATGTTCCAGTGATATACCGATGATAATCTAACAGGGTCGGTAGTGTAGCCGAAATAGTTTAAGAAAGGTTTCCAAACGGACCGAACTATTTGTTAGTTATGGGTGATTACTCATGTTATATTTTCTAAGAAAGGGTGCCACTTTGTAATTACTGTATGAACATGTGGCCATTATATGAACAGTATGAACTTTAAGCTGAGGCAAAAGAAAAAATACACTAGTTGCTGTGTCCCCTTCATGCCACAGTTTGTGAAGTGCAGTATAAAATTATACATTTGCACTTTTCGTCTGTGACAAAAAATATTTATATATCTTAGGCAAAGATCCCCACCCTAACACACACACACACACACACAATTTGTAGCCGTGACCTTAAAATAGAGTACAACTAATAAGCAGCTCTACAAACTCCAGCACAAACCATTGAGGTGGTGGTTTAGTCTAAGGTGCAGGGCAGGTCATGTTACATTATTATAGGATGCGTAAAAGCTGCACCAACACCTGTAGGGCGAGTCACATTCATGTGCAGAAGGGTTGTCTCAGGTAAAGGGACCACGTGGGCTGCTGTTGCACTTCAGGCTATTATTTTTTGACATACAGTATGTTGAGTTGTGAAATAAGGCCAGCCTGACACAAGGCCCGAAACATTCTTACACAAACAAGGCATGGGACTCCCCTCAATGTACCTGCTCCCTGCTTTTTAGGGACATGCCTGAAAGGACGAGCACCTTGGCTGCCAAGTGTTTTTGTAGGTGTGTTTATGTGGGTCTTGTTTGTTTTCCCTCGGAGCACAGCGATAGACTTAGATAGGTCGGCAGACGAGCCTTAACAAGACGTGGGACAGGCTTTGATAGCACGCTCAGATGAACTGTCTATTTTCAGGCATGGTGACTTCATGGACTTGCTCACCCCAGTCGGTGCAAATGAAAAACAGTTGGCTGCAGCTTCAAATATTGAACTGTAGCAGGAATCTTGATTTGTTGTCACATCCATACAAGCAGCAGGACTGAACCTGTGACTCAAGGACAGGTACACGTGTACTTTGCATTCACTACTGCGTGGTTATGTGCATACATTTCTCTTTGCCTTGTGTTTGCATGCGTGCTTCATGGGCTATAGTCCTGTTGTTTGTTGGGGCATCTGACACATATGATCCCTATCAGCGCACTTTCGATGTTCTTCATTTGAATGGTTTCAGCCTTTCAGCTTAGCCAGAAGATCTCCACCGGTTCTGACTTTTGGGCCGTCCCCACAGCCACGCTGCAGTTCTCTTACTCAACACCGCATGTGTTATTCATCACGTGTTGTCATGAGCTGTCAGAAGCGGCCATGACAAATACTGCGTTTCTGTTTATGAAACGATCATGTTGGCCTCACACTTCAAACAAGCATTATCATCCACAGTCGAGTGCACTGCACTTTCAAAATATGTTCTGTGGGCACACGGTGTCATAATTCACAGGCAGGAGGACGTTTCGTTTGCAGAGTCAATGAAATACAACATTTTTCACTACTTGCTAGTAAAGAGAAAAAGCTGAGAAAACAAGAGGAAAGACATTAGTGTAATTAATGAGTAGATTTGTGGATTTATCACAGAACAACACAGAACTGTTCATTTACAGTGAGTGAACTCAAAGAATTTGAAGTAATCAGCTTTGATCCTTGCACAATACCATGACTGTATATGTCCCACATACTGTGTCTCCAAAGACGACAAACATGCATTGTCTCCACCCAGAGTCAGAATAATCTTCTCCTTTGTGTTCAAATGCACAAGAATCAGCCAAGGTAATGATCTTTAAGAACGACACGACTATAAAAATGCATGTACTTTATGTGTGGAGGGAAAAGTGCACACTGTAAACTCTGTATTGCAGGTTATAATCACATCGACTTGTGTATCCGTGTTTTGCTTTTGCATCTAAAATATTCCCAAGTCTGGGGAGCATGTTCAGACAAAGCCTTCTATCTGTCACAGAGCTGTATTGATGATATTTAGGCTGCTTGTCTTTCGCCTTCCTGTGTCAGTCTCTTCACCCTTCTCTCTCAGCACAGGTTGAATCAGCACAGTGGGCCCCCCCCGCGTGCTGCTGTGCAATGGCATCACCGCAAATTTGCTTTGGTGAGCCTGTCCACGCATCAGTGATAGAGAGCTGTCTGCACCAATGGCAGAGCTGGAAGAAGCTGGATGGGCAGGAAATGAGTTTAAAACAGTCCGGAAAAGAATCACTGACGTAAAAAATAAGTTTGGCACAATTTAGATCTAACAGGGAACAGGTGTAATAAATCACAAGGAGGTTGCCTTCAACATAACCAAATTCTTATTTCTAACCCTGCGTAAATACCAAACATGCAGCAAGGGAAGCAATTCAGTGCAAAGTGGAGCACGTGTGAAGGCTACTCACTGAACTTCCATTTGACCCATATGATTAGAAGGGATTTTAAATGTGCAGTGAGTATCACAGGCGAGCGGTTTATGGCTCTGGGGTCTGCTTTGTCAAAGGTGTGAATTGGTCTGGATGCAGATTGTATTCTGGCAGGAGATTTGGTGCACCAGTCAGTATAATTTACAGGGTCACTGGATCTTGATTTGTATCTTTGCCAGGATCTTTGAAGCTGGATGAAAGGTGTTGGAAAGATAATCTCATTAGATGTATATTTCTTCTGCATCAGGATACCAGACACCATGCAGAAAACATCATGGTAAAATCTTAATTAAATATTTAAAATGATCCTTTTAACTGCACATTATTCCTGCTGGTTCTCCCACTTTGAGCACTTTGACACATTCGCTGGAAGTATTATGGGGTAGAAAGAAATGAATACTTTGAATTGGAGATTTGGTGAGATAATAGTAGCAAGAACATATGCAGAATTACTATTGTATAAGTGGGATACACAAAGGTGGTAGTTGTAGTCAGATCAGTTTCTTTTTTGTTCTGTCCTCTTATGATGGGAATTGTCATAAGAGAAAAACAGCATTATCCAGACTTATCCATTGGCAGTGGGAGTAAAATCTGAAAGGGCAAAGTAAACTTTGTCTCAAAGTAAAGGAAAGCCCTAAATGCTACGTGTGACAATCAAGACCACACCGCTCTGCAAGGTTTTTAACGTTTCCTTCACACAATCACTGACCTGAATGACATTTCCTCACAGGGGAATAATCAGATCATATGTTTGTGATTATAATTCAGGGTGTGTAAGTTGCATAAATCACTAAACATGCTAGGTTTTAAACATCAACCCACCTCCTATGAAAGGAAACAGCTTCAAATCATTCCGGTCATTGATTGTACAATTAATCAGAGCATTTACATATGTTTGAAGTTGAGTGCTACATGCTAAAACTAAACCAAACAATATAGCAATAACACTTTGACTTGGAGCAGTGTGTACAGTGTCTATCTTTAATCAAAGAGTTGTTGGATCCATGAAAGGGTAGTATTACAGTCTAGGGGGGCTGGGTCTGTGGGGTATCCGAGCAGACATCGCTTCAGTCATACAGCAAGGCTGGAATTGGAGGAGATGTGTTCCACCAAACTTTAACACTTCCTGTTGTTAAAGTGAGAGCCATGGCCAGAGGACTGTTCATGGCTAACACACAAACACATGCAAACTGTATGATTATCATTCACCTGCTTCTTCACAGTGTTGCTGTGGTTTGATATCACAGTGATTGTTTTGAGCTGAGAGTCACTCCTGCAGCAATAAAGATGGCGGAGGAATTGGGGGACAGTCAAACCTCAGCTTCGTGCAGGCCAGATCCATTGGGTCCACTGCTGAGGCTGCTTAAAGGGGCCTCATCCCACTGTGGGGCCAATACTTGTCCAACACCTCCCTCTGCTGGGCAGTGATTGATGCATCACAAATGTTTGTGATGCATTATGAACATGGCTTTTAATCTGTAACCAACTCTGTGTCCTGTAAAGATTAAAATAACATGCAATCAAAAAAAACATACTACCCTTACAACTTCTGTGCATTTTTTCATTTCACAAGTTAAGTTATAAGATTGTGTGTTATACACTTTGTCTCCATCTACTGGGAAGACTTAGCTACATCTTGTTTTTAAAGTTTACTGATATGTGTTTGGCGGCAGGGTGGTGTGGTGGTTAGCACTGTCGCCTCACAGCCAGAAGGACCTGGGTTTGAGTCCCGGGGTCGGCCGGGCACCTTTCTGTGTGGAGTTTGCATGTTCTCCCTGTGTCTGCATAGGTTTCCTCCCACCATCCAAGGACATGCATGTTATAACCTAACTGTAATGTTATTGTTCACTCTAAATTGTCCATAGGTGTGAATGTAAGTGTGCATTTTCATCTGCATGTCTTTGTGTTGGTCCTGTGATGGACTGGCGATCTGTCCAGGGAGTACCCGCCTCTCCCCCAAAGACAGCTCGGATAGGCTCCAGCACCCGCTGGACTGACTGCGGATGAAGCGCAAGATGATGGATGATATGTCTTTGAACAGCTAATGAACTGTGGATAATAATACAATAGACATTTGGTACATGTAAGGTTGGACTGATAATGTTAGAGATATGCAGGACTGTGAGTCATAATGGAGGGAGTCACACGGGTCCCATCACCAATAACACACTGTGAAGTGAATGTTTCAGACACAAATGGACGTAGAGATTGTTCTCTGACATATTGCTCCAATTTATTACACCACACACAGATAGACAGTGACTCCCAAAAACATCATCATTTGAGCGGGTTACTGATGACAGCGGTCATGTCTGAATTTCATGTAGGAATGCCAGGATCCAACCACCCATTAACCACCGATATATCCCTCAATATATTTAATCGCTTGTGTATGAGTGATTTATCCATCCGACAGCATGCGGCGCCAGCACTATACACGTTTGGGAGCCATTATGCTGTTCAAGTTAAATGAAGATAAAGGAAAGACAAGTTTATTGCCCTCGTGCACCACTGGCTGAAAAAGAGAAATCGCATTGCCCACATTTGTTATGTGCCACTTTCTGTGCGCTCTCTGCGTCCACGTCTCTGCAGGCAAGCATTAGCTACAGATTCCAGTAAGTGGTGTCAGACGGCCTTCCTGGGCTTAACGGGAAATCTGTCTTTGGGGTGCAAGATTATAACCTCTGCAAACCGCTGGTCAATGGAAAAGTCCTAATCCACTCACAGGCGAACCACTCCTGAGTGTAATATTGGCTCAAGAAGATACAGAGGTGGCCGATTTGACCAAAAGCAAATAAATTATGTGAAATAAAATAAATACTCAGGAGAACAGCATGTGAAGAATGGAAGAACATCTTAGTCTCTGTTTTCTGCTAGTCACTTATGGTTAATTTGAAGATTAAAGAAATACTGCTCTGAAAATGTGGCTTAGTTAGTGTGATTAGTGTGAAATCAGTGCATCGCCATGAAACATTTAGATCAATTATTATGTATTTCTTATTGTTTTAAGACATCCCATACAACAAAGATGTTATTTTAATTCACTCATACAGTGTGAATATGAAAATATTCCTGTCATGGTGGTCACAGCTGAGGCAATGGATCCATCTTTAGTGTGAAGGATGGATCCTTTTTCCTCTGTATCCACGAGTCACTTGTGAGGATGTGGAAAAAACAAAAGCGTAAGAGGAGGGCGACGATGAAAGAAGGAACCACTAAGCGTGGCCACACTCAAAGTCCAATGGAACCTTAAAGAGCCCTTTGACCTTTGCTGTCTAACAGAGCAGAATGCTCTCTGTTTGCACATCCAGTGGAGTTCAGGCTGCTGGTAGGGCGCTTTAGGTTTGGCACTTTTCTGTCTCTGCGGAAATGTCTTCTTCCTCTATATACACCAAGGGGAAGCTTGAGGGCAGACACCCAGACCGACAGACAGACAAACCGCAGGCAGAGCAGTGCTCTGGAGTTGAAACTGCAGTCACTTCTTGCAGGCTCACTGCGATGCCTCGCTGCTCAGACACAACAAAGTGGGCTTTAACAGACACAAACACAGAGGGAGAAGCGAGGAGTTAACTGGAGGCCACTGAGGAGGAAGGGAGTTGAAATACTGCTTTGTTGACTGTGCATGAAAAT
Organism: Microctenopoma stevenorrisi; assembly: GCA_032270685.1. Lineage (NCBI taxonomy): Eukaryota > Metazoa > Chordata > Actinopteri > Anabantiformes > Anabantidae > Microctenopoma > Microctenopoma stevenorrisi. The sequence goes on from JAUMTR010000024.1 coordinate 16,127,205, forward strand.
GATATGGGATCCAAGTCCTTATGTCAGCTTGGATAGAGATAAAGAAAAAAAACCTCACATAGCATATTTATAAAAGGTTCATGACAATACAAGTCTCTGGTCGGTTGCCCTTTGCAACACGTGTCGATATGCAAACTTGCAGCGTCTGTACAGCAACGTCACCAGGACAATGTGTGATGCATTTATTGTTCTTGGCAATTTAAGTGATACTGACAGTGACCCCCCTGACCGAGAACAATTTAACTGTCTCTCCAGAATTTCCTTTCCTCTGGCTGCCTCCTTATCCTCAATCCAGCCTCTAAGTACTACATGAACCTCCCTGACCCAATTTAGATGTCAGATTACTGTTGTGGAGTGAAACAGGCAAACAAGCAGTGTGTGTGGATGTGTAATGGATCCATCCAAACATTCCTTTGTGTATGTGAGGCGCCTGCAAGGTTCAGTGTGTGGCTGACACAACAAAGAGAACCTGTGTTCCACAAGCAGCTCGATGCCAGGAGCAGCCCGAGGATGCCTGAGGAGTCCGGTACACTCTCAACTCACCTGAGGCTGGATGTCCAGCTCATAGACACGATACACATGCAGACACTTATTTACATCAGCACGTTGATTGCTAACTTTTTTAGCCTTCTTCTTCTTATTTTTATGTTATTCGTGAACTTCTTGTCGTTGCAGGGATATCCAGAGGGGGCGAACAAGCTGAGGTCAGTTTGTATGTGGTAGAGCACATTTGATCAGAGTAAAATAAAATAAAAATGTCAATGCTATACAGAAATGGCACTGGTTTGTATGAGACCCAGTCTGGAAGAAAAAAGTGAACATTCATATTCCATTATTTTGGTAACATAAAAACAGAAGTGTTGTTCATACTGTTTTAGATCAACCAGATTTTTTCCAAAGATTTCAGTTGTATGTTACGACTTTACGAAAAAAGTATATTTGCTGCAACATTTCGATCAACACACTCAGGCAAAATACATAAAGAATTGTGTTTATTATGACAGGAAAATGAAGAATAACCAACACTGACATTACTACTGCTTAATCTCGGCTTCCTTAAATAAAATAAAATGTAAAGAAAAACACAGATCAGTTGCATTGTGGTGTTAACTGGTAAAATGAACCACAAAATAGCCAAATGCACCAGTTATTCTATGATCATTTAAACCTGCAGGGAGAAATAGAACCATTGCATAACATGAAACCTTGGCATGTACCATGATATGATTTGAAGGATGATTGGGCAAGCTAATTGCCCCCTTATATCAACAGCAAATCTAGCTTGAATATCATTTCACATGAGCCCTCATAAAAAAGGCAGCACTGTAAAGAAACATTTTTGTGCCATTTCTTTTTACCACAGTCTATCAGACTGGTATTATTAGGCCTCAGTGTGTGGCTGCCAAGCCATCAGCGAGCAAGAGTATATGCCACAGATGGCCTTTACATATTACATGGCTAGTATTTGATGTCAGGATGGTATATGAAAAGACAGCCAAACAGTGCCAAAGCAGGAAAACCACTTTCTTATATCCAAACATATCAGGCCATTGCTATAGAAACCTCAATCTGCCAAACGAAATGCTGAAGATAAACAGAATGGACAGATTGAGGAGAATGGCATATGCAGAGACAGAGTGGACTGAATAGCCAAACGGTTTTTAAAAAGAGCGACTTAGACATTTAGCTGCTGCACTCGTCACCTTCATCAGCAGAATAATGAGATTTTGAGAGAACTAAGGCAAATAGTAGGACGTGTACTCCATGAAACTCAGCTGAGTCAGTGAACTCACAGAGTAATTCCTTTATACAGGTCATGTATGATATGATTAAATTGTTCATTTTGTAAAGACAGTCTGCATTTCAACGTCTGTCCACTTTTCTATTAACCTTTCTATGACTGAGCAGGAAGTGAAGGCAAGGACCGCAAGCTGCACTAGAAGTATCAGTCTGTTCCAACAGCAGGTTTGTCTTCGTGACTACCATGACTGAAATGAAATAATGCAAGACTAATATCTTTGTGACCCTGGTTAGAATTGTGCAACATTATCAATTCCTGGAGGAGAAAACACAAAGTCGGTGTATCGGGTGCATTTCTGAAATTCTAGTTGATTTCTCAATGAACTTGCCCTTTGTTTTCCAAGTGCGACCCAAGGCCAAATCTTCTGTGTGTCCTCACAAAAGCGAGCCTCAGAGTGTGCTTGAATGGCGAGGGCGACGGAAATACACGCTGTTTGAGGTAGGTGCAGTGCAAACACAGCGCATGGGTCATTGTGTGAGACAGAGACGGGAACGAATGACCCACTCACACTGCAAACACTCCCAGCTGCCTCAGAATGTGTGTGTGTGTGTGTGTGTGCATGGTTCCGTGCGCCTTGGCGCGTCCAAAGCTGCGGTCAGGTACAAATATGGGGCCACACCTTGAGTCAATGCTCACTGTTTAGTTTTCACAGGTATGTAAACTCTAAAGCCAAAGCACGCATTTGATGTATCCTGAAGGTTTACCTATAAGGGGAGGGACGTTAGTACCCAAGTCAGTTTTGCACTGCTATTTCATCCATATTCCTGACCACTGAGGCCGAACATGTTCAGAACATTCACTAATAGCTTGCAACCAATGAGACCAATATGTGCAGGAACTAATGATGCAAGATGGTTGTTTCAAGTACTATAGGTCACGTCGGGGTGCTAAGAACACTCTAAATGTCCTAAAGAAAACCGCAACTTGAAAAAACTGTTTTTATGTCATTTACGTTTTAATAATGCCTTTCTTCATGGCGAAGCTGTCTTCTTGAAAACAAAACAGCAATTATCTAGTTGAACTGCTGCTTCTGGGTATAGGGAACATGTCGTGACATTGATACTTCACATGATGAAATCCCATCCAAAGTGCCAAATTGACATAGGCTCTGTCTGTTCTCAGAGCTTTTCTCATATCTCAGGCTTATTAAAGGGCAGGGGAGAGAACTGCTTGCTCCTCTACATACTGTAGCTGTAAAGGTCTAGGGACCTTTGCTACAGACACAGGCCATATGTCTGTCAGGTTTTATTGAGGATGTAAATGCTCGGGTTCACTCTCTGTCCACGGAGACTGATTGTGGTTTATGTGCTTTTTGTAGCTTCAGTCTTTTCGTTATTGTTTTTTAATGATGACATTCATTTAGTGATCTGTCCTCAGCTTTGCTTCTAATCTTTAACCAGGCCAAATTGGAATTTACTTCAAATGAAACACATGTGTCTGTCCATGGACATTGCACTTCATTTCCAACAGTTACATGTAATGGCATGTAGAAATAAAAAAGGTTTGTTTTACATGGCATGGTCTGGATATGGGCACAATTTGTGTACGTGCAGCTGGTGCACACACATCTGTGTAGCAGAATTTCTTCCTGCTGTATTATCACACCCAGCAATTTATTAACTGTATATTAAATGGATTGAAGCTAATGTCACACATGTATGAGCCAGGTCTAGGCACAGTAGCAGGAAATCCTAATCTCAGTCATTCTCAATCTCCAATTTGAAACTGGACTCTTTTCTTTCCTTTAGGTCATTTCAGTCATTTTTCTGAAATGGCTCCTGAATGGAGGCTACAGCTTTGGCGTGGTGTTCTAGACTGTCAGATCTGGGTAAACTGATCCTCCCTCCCTGTTCTGTTTCGGAACCCTGGCCTGATCTTGAAAACACCATGACAGTTTGGCTAGTTGCCTTGCTAAAAAAACGAAACTTATTTAAAATGGCAAGACTGCAAATTAGTGTTTGAAGGTTTTAACATGACAAAAAACACTGCTCTGCCTTTGAGCTACGGTCCAAACTTTATATAATCTCCCCAAGTGGTATCGGACACTAGTGAGAGGGGCCAGCTCTCAGAAAACCTGCTTTCCATTGAGAGGGCATGGCACAGCATTTTAGCCTGGGCTAATCAGTCTTTAGGAAGCAGACAGGGATGCATGTGAATCACGCATGGCAGATCTGCTTACATGCACACAAATGGGCCTCTCAAGACCTGATATATCAGCGAGCATGGTGAGGAATTAATCAGGCCACACCCTGTTTCCTTGTTCATAGCTGTTGAACAGGAGAGTGTGAAAGGTCAAACCCACTGGTCAGGATGGGAGGACTGGCAGCGTTGGGAAAGCATCTGACATCGAGGTCTAAGAGGTCACTGTCAGCGCACCCCCAGAAATCCTCCTACTTTGGGGCTACTCCCTTTCCCTGCGTCATGTTATCAAACTAAGTGCCCAGAAGAAGTGTCAAGCTCAAAGAGTCAGAGTTAGAGGAAGATGGCTGATGGCGATGGAGAGGGGGACTTTGAGAGTTCATAAAAGCCATTTCCCCCCTCTTGCCTGGGGCCCAGTGTAGATGTGGTGGACCCAGCCCCAGACGCCACTCTATGGTTTGGCACACTCTGCATTTCAGCCCTCTCACTGTTTCCAGCTGAACCCGCTCCCATGCAAACACATGGGCAACCAGTGGGTTTTCTTATTTAGTTGTCGGTCAAGAGTACTTAATAATATTCAAAAAGACAGTGCGACATATCATCCCTCGGTTGCCAAAATATGATCCCCTGATTTTTTCCTTTTCTTCCCAACATTTTCCCCTCTAGACTTTGGGGAGAGGGAATGCAGATGAAAGGGAACAGATACACAATGGTGCAATCTTGAAAAACATTGGCTGACAGTTATTAAAGTAATAGAGCAGACTGAAAGGAGGTCTAGTACAGAGCGAGGAAGACAGCGACTGGAAGAGGAAACATGAAATACAATGGCATGTAACTCAGCACAAAGCACAAAGAGTGATGTGGCTTATGACTTACTCAGACTGATGTGCCCTTGTTGACCCAGATGCTCTCATCCCTGCCTCAGCTTTTTGAAGTTAAATAAACAGCATGTCACAAGATTTTCAACATACCACCCAAGTGTTACACTCTGTGTGAGATTCTCTGTGTCGCGACTGCAGCGCTTGTGTCTACAATTTGATTTGTGCCTCTGCATGCGTGCCTAATGTATGTGTGGACACAGACGAACAGATAATGTGCGTTAGAATGCACATGTGTTCGTGTGCCGACAACAAGCGAGCATGGATGTGTGCGACATGTCTGTAATGACAATGGCGGGTGACAAACAACGCTGACGCACACTGTCCCTGGTCTTGATCCCGCTTAATAAAAAATCGTTGGTCCTTTGAACATTTTAATTAAACTAAACAGGACCATCTCCACCCAGGCCTCGGCGATGAGCTATGTACATTTGAAGACAAACAAGACCATCTTTTACAGGGTAGACATCAAATGCATGTCTTTTTTATGTCACCCTGGGCCCGCATGTTGACTTTCATTATTTCTAAAATCCATCTGGAATTTTGATGGGCATGTTTTGAAGTAAAAAGGCTTCAAACCACAATGCAGAGATGTCTTGAAACAAAGGTCTCTGCGGTTTTGTCTGTTTCTCGTGGTCAACAACAGCCCAGCAGTCTCTGCACTTAGATAGCTCATGTCTGTAATTTTAGTTTATGCCATCATTATTACAACACGTTAACCATTTTTCATGCAGTTTCTTGGAAATATACAGAGTTGACGTTTTATGTGTTCTTTTAAGAAACTCTACAAAGCCTATAAAATTCAAAGAAGAAGAAGAAAGACTTTCTTACATTTTTAAGTAGCCAGGCAGAGAGAGACATCTGGATGAGGGTTTTGTTGCAGAGAAATGAGCCATACCTTTGTTACAGTCTGCACAGATAACTAGACTTAATTCTCAGTGAAATAGAAATAAACCTATTCCAAAAGATTCAAATTGTGCCTTGATATCAATTTGTCACTGGTATACGATCACACACACACACACATCGATGCACGTTCGTCTTCAGAATAAAACATCATTGAAGAGTTGTGCAACTATATTTTAGTTCTGTTTTTGAAAGAACTATCCTGCTGCCACGAAGAGGTTTAATTCTATATGTTTAACGGGACGAGTTCAGCAATGCCGAGCTGCCACCAGAGGGAGTCATCTTAGTCACATAATAGCTCCCTACTGACTGTTTTCTGAACATCTGCTGAATATTCACATCACTCTGCGTCAGGTCCAAGTAATCGGAATGCTGATGTTTTCTGTATGTCGCTTTGTTCATGCATTGTACAGTTTATCAAAGTGACTGACAGAAACCTCCCTGACACATATTTATCATGACGCCAGTTCCTTATTATTAGTCATTATTAGTCATGCGATGGCAGTTCTAATTCAAACAGCTGGAAAGCCATTCCTCGTCTGTCTGACTTTATGGAGCTCACTGTTGTGGTGTAACTCATCCGGGGAACTCACACTGGTGGGACAGTAATACCCAATGTTGCACCAGCCTAGCCCAGGCCAGGGGCATATAAAAGGCCACTTCACTTCGTTTCTTTTAGTTTTCTGTACAACAACTACACGTGTTGTGCTCTGTCTGGAAGCCCGTCCCATTCCCTGCGTATCCATGCTGGAGGAGGAGGAGGCGTGGAGCCCCTTTGTTACCTGTACTAGTATACCTGGCTGCTGAAAGTGAGTGAACATACACTGCGTTTAAGATGTACAGCGAGCCATGAGCAGAAGAGCCAAACGCACATTTCATGCGCAACTCCTTTTGTTCTACCTGTAAGGCGCAACAACTGGGAATTGCTAATTAGGCTCCACCGTAAGGACGAACAGGAGGCACTCCCTCCAAGAACTCATTCACCTTTCAAGTCCGAGCCTCTCTCGGGTTTCATTTTGGAGTTCTTCACCACCTTTCAGGTCGCCACCAGCATCTCACCTGCACCGCCGGACGATGGATTTCACATGGTCCGAGACTTCGCTCCAGTCGCTGCAGCTTGATGTCGCGGAAGAGAGGCGGTCTACGTGCATCTGGAAGGGTTAAGCTGCCAATGTGAACGGAAGTGGCACCACTTTATGTTACAGTGCATGGCCTCTGGACGAAGTGGGAACGATCATGCACAAACCCCTCCGAAAGCGGAGTCTCTACGTGTTCCTGTGTTTCGGCATCATATACCTCAGGCTCGGGTGAGTGTTTACTACCTGCATTCGTGCGTGTGCTGCACTGATCACATGCGCACACCTGATTCTGACATTTACTGCGACGCTACGACACTTTCTAGCAAAGCATCGTCTGCCCTCTGACCTCAGACTCAGGAATGATGTAAAACGTTTTTAGCAGGTGTATTTAAACACGCGGAGTGAAACTCTAGATTCCAACGATTGCGCCTGAAGAGTCCGTCGTGCGTAAAAGTTGCAGATCAGGTCTCATGCCAACAGACAATCGATTCGTATTCGCTGTCAAAGTGCTATCAAGTTTACCTCGTGAGAGTCCGTCTCCTTTGTCGCACAGGATCATTTGAGCCGCTGTCTCTGCTCCAGATCCAGCTCAGCCCTGCATTCCTTCATTAATGGCAGCAGCAAGACGGAGTTGATTTTCCACATTCCATTGTCCGGACGCAGCTTTTACCTGTTTAGTAATAGCTCACCTTGATACAGAAACACAGAAGGACTTCTACCCCCTTATCCTTTTGTTCTAGTCTTGTATTTTGGTTCACGTCGTGAGGATAATAGTTCATGAAATAGTAAAATCAGTTTTTCTACTTATTAAAACAATCATTTAATTATGATGAAGCCGTAGGTACCTGCAGTAAATAAATCATTGTTTGAACGTTTCTGACACTAGAACAGATTATTTGTAATTAGATATTTTACTTACCTCGTGTTTGAATAACCGGAGCCGATTCTATATTAATTCCCACGCTAAAATAATAATAATAAAAAGGATAAAGCACACACACACACACACACAGACACAGACACAGACACACACACACACCCTCTTCGTGTGCAGCAATGCGTCGAACTGATTTCTGGTTCCACAGATGTTCATATCTCATGAAAATAACTTTAGTATGAGAGGAAATCTCTGTGTTTACTTTCCTTGCATCCTTTTACTCTCGTGGCACTATATTTATTTATAATGATGATGCTGAGGTGATAAAAGCCCTGCACTCCATTTGCTATGTGAAAAAATATATATTTTATTTCTCTGCTCAGACTCAACCTCAGGCAACACAATATTTGTATATCTTGTTCAGTTAGACAACTTGACTGCAGGCTCTCAATATGAATATTTCAATATTTCAGGATGACGAACGTTACAATACGAGCAGGCAAGCAGGCGGAGCAGAGATAATACAGACGCCTATAGAAATAGTACAGGAAATAATAAGGTCAAGACCAGAGACATGATGCGGAGCACAGGAGTGCTGTGTTAAAAAAGTGTCTCTAAGAAAACACGGGACACGACAATACTAAAAGAAAACCTGGGAACATCAGGGAAATTATTTTTCCGTGCCCACTCTCCATAAATACACACCCACAGAAATACTGTCAGAATCCTATGCGTTATATAATAGCGACGTGTTATGTGTTAATATGACACCAACTTGTTGATTCGCAGTGACGCATCCCCCCAAAGAAATGTGCCGCTTTGGAGCACATGGAGCTGTGATGATGATGTGAGGCTCAAGCAGCCAGAGTCTGTGTTTATTTTCGGCTGGATGGCAGGGTGGGTGGGGTGCTGGTGGGGGATGATGATGATGATGAATGAAACCTGCACGTCCAACGGGGATCGGATCAGTGTCACCCTATTGTCCCGTTGTGGCAAAGTGGGCGGATAGCAGTGTCTCTCCCTGCCCAATGGCAGGCACGACTCTCACGAGAGTGGAGAGAGGCACTTTTCTGCCATGCGAAATCCCTAAAACCATCATCATTCCGGCTCGGAAGCCCACAGCGCTGTGTAGCAGCCTCCGCCGCTGAGAGATGACAGAGCCGATCTCAGCGCACGCACGCTCCTGGCAGCTTGAAGCTGTGTAGAGCCGCGACACCAAAGAAACGAGGACGCACGGCACCTCTTTTTGATTCTATGCGAAAGGGACTTAAAGCCGGGAGTGAAGGGAGCCTTTTTTCACCCTGTCTGCGCCGTCTCACTCAGTCCGAACGTGGCCATTTGCTCAATGTCATCATGATCATCTTCTCGTGGCGCAGTGTACTGCTGTCAGTCTACTATCCACAGATCTTCCTGATCCTGACGAGTGGCAGCTACCTGTAAGTTTGAGCCAATTGAGGCTCCTTAATTCCCTTGAGAGAGTGCGCGCTTCTTGGGCGACGGGCTGCGTTTCCTCACTACTAAGAACTGAACGCCGGCTCACTTTTACGCGATCACAGGTAGGATAGGTTCAAGTTTAGATCATGGCAGCAAACGGGACGAAGTGTAATTGCACCAAAGGTGCAGCTCAGGCAGCAAGTTGAATTTAGCCCTGGGGTACTTTTTCGCACACATCCAGCTGTTAAACAGGCGCAAAAGCCCACAGATGAGAATCGTCATGAGTGGAAACGTCGCTCGGATCCTGAACGCACTAGTGTGCCACGTGCAGGCGGACGGGCATGTCCTCTGAGGACGCAGGGATGGTTTGTGTGTCTCAGTCCAAACATCTCTGCTAAATGAGAAAAAGGAAGCATCTCGGTAAGTGATAGACGGATTCGTTTCGGCCACAGAGTGGCAGAGATGTTCAAGACTCCGCGTTTCTCCCTCTGAAGAGACTTTAACACAGCGTGGGCACTTTTTACGCCTGCGAGCACCGTCAACCTGTCAGAGCGTCTGAGGGATTATCTCTGTGCATTACCTCATCCCTGGTTAATGTTTAGAATTTCGATGTTATCATTTGGCCCCGCATCTTAAAATATCTTCCTCCAACATGCACGTGATTGACACTACAATGCGCTGCGGCTTTAAATTAATGGGGAATTACTTACTTGCATGAGGATACGGGCCTTCTTAAAGCTTCCAAAAGAATCACTCATCCATGCTCTCTCGGTCCTTCCTGTGCTGCCTGGAGACCCCAAACCTGATGCTGAAATAGATGTGGCTCCTGGCTGCACTGCTGAGTATAGTGCTGGCTTCCACATTAAACGTCCACACCATTGTTTGTTTTGATTGTTTAGAAGAGCTAAAACATAAATTCTGATCAATGCAATGCTCCTTTCTATAAACTATTTAGCAAATGTTTTGACCCATTAAATCTGAGATGTAAAGAACTGTGGGTGGCAGAGGAGCTGTGTGCATATAGCTCCTCTGTCGTTTCACACCCAGCACACTGAATGTTCCCGTGGACCCAATCTGACAGTTTCACTTAGTTTTATTATCAGGATTAATAATGAAGATTTGTTTATGAATTCTCTGATATTAAACTCCTCTATATGTAAAAAAGCAGAATATGATGAAGCTGCTATTCAGCAATAAAAGAAGATTTTTGGAAACAGATAACATTTATTGACTTGACTTGGTTAAAGTTGTGTCTCCCAAAAAGTTGGTATTTTCTGGCATTCCTCAGTAGAAGGATGCATGCCTGGGAGCTTACCAGTATGTCAGCTAGGTTCAAAGTGTTCCATGTGATGGAGTAGGTGGCTGTAAGCACACTGTACGCCATGATTTAGACTATAGCTTCTCTTCCAGGCCACTCTACCCTGCCATTAAAAAACCTGCGAGCTCTTACTGCTGACACGAGTTCAGGCTTTCTAAGAATAATTAGCATGTGTTTAACAGTGGATGAAAAAATCTGTAATTCACATCACACACGTACAATTAATTTAGGCATTAATCTAATAGAACATGAGATTATTAGGTTTAAAATGTCTTGCTGCTTATTGATTTATTTAAAGTAACTGATTTTTGCAATTAATGCAGCACCAACAGACTGGGAGATATCTTACTTATCTCACTAACTAACCCTGCAACAGTCTTATATATTCTACATTCTGTCACACTGCACGTTTGGCTACATCTGCATATTTAATAACCAATGATATGTCTGATAGAATATCCGTGTGACTGTGGGTGAGCTGTGTCCCTAAGCCACTGTTGTACACACAGAGTACATGCTAAGCAAACATAATTGTATTTGTGCACTTCGATGATGCAGGGATTTAAAAGCTTAGCTCTGGAATTCTCTGTTTGGTGTTGTCTGAGGGTTTGGCTTGCCCGTGGCAGACTGTGATTCTGTGAATTAGCAGGTGAATGACATGAGAAAGAACGAAGAGGGAAGATTATTAAACGTTTTGCTTGCCAAACATGAACTAATGGATGTGATGTTGTATTATGTTTTTAAGCAGTGCAAAAATCGTAGGTATAAATTACTCAAATAGATTTAAACAACTATATATTTACTCTTAACATTTATTATGCAAGTAAGTGAATTTCTCCAGTTGCACATTACTTGTCTTGATGAGGTTGACCTTTTGGTTGTGCAGACTAGATGTCACTGTTGCCATGAACAACCACATATACAGCAGAGGGTCATGGAGGGTCACAGGAGTTCAATGCTGTTGTAATAGCAGAGAGCAGAGAGGGTTTGAAAGCAGCAGCAGCACCAGCAGCAGCAGCAGGCCTTAGTGTTTACTGTGGATACTAAGTACACTTGATGAATGTCTTGTCTTCCTGAAGAAGTTCTCGTTTTTAGCTGTGCAGCCAGTTGACTATGTAGTGAAGCATATGTTTTGCACAGCCAAATGGAAATATTCTCTTTTTCTAAAAGCTTTTTTGGAATCATAATATGTTTACTGCAAATGAAAAAAAAAATCATTAGTTCAACTAACTCTGTGGTTGTTTTCATGAAAAGTGTGCAGAATTATCAGTATACACAGTGGTGTTTTCTCTTTGATATGCTGCAGTACGCTTCAGACCAAGAGAATGTGTGCAGTCCCTAGTGTGGTGTCTGCAGTGTCAGTGTACGCATTTTGCTGCTAGTTAGCAGTGTTTTGAACTCAAGATTTATGTTGTTCTCTGTTGGGAAACTTCAGCAATGAGCACAGAGGGAACATGGTTGTCTGAGAGAGATTTCTTATTAATTAACGAGCAAATGTTTGTTCTCAGTCAGGGGTCCCCTACCAAGATCACTGTGAGCCAAAATCCTCAGAAAACAGAAATGTCTCTGTCTCTCTTCTTCAGTGTCTCTCCTCTTCACCCATTCTTCCTTTTCACCCCTCTTACTCCGCCGTGGCATTCGGCTGACACACAACTTGCCTGCATTAGTTTACCGCATTTGTGGTGAAGCCTCTGGAGGTCGACGTCATACTTCAAAGCCGGCATTTGCCTCCATGCTCAGTTATGACTCCCTGTCGTTGACATGTTTGAAAAGTATGTATCTACATGGTTTCGAGGGCTATAAACAGAGTCGTGCAGAAAGTCAGGGCTTTGTTTAGTTGTAATCTGTTTTGGCTTTCTTGGCGGTTGCAAAAAACCATCTTTAACATATGTTTTGATATTATCACATCAAGCAATCAGATGTGATGACGTCTCCCTGAGGAGAACTGAGAAGGAGGTGTGTCATTTACATTAATACCCTTCAAATTAAGGGGACCAGTGTTGAAAACCTTACATATTTTCCATGAAACCAGCCTTCGGATGTGGCTGAAGTTAAAGCAGTCCCTCGTGAAATTTCTAGGCAGCACTTTACACCCTGAATCTGTTTCGAAACACACAATTACACAAATCACAAGGAATAATACTTTTTGTCATATTTGGTTAAAAATGAATCTCACGTCTACATCACAAGACACTGCGCAAGTGTGTGTACAGCATTTGTGCGAGAGTCCAGTCTGGCAACTGCTCGTGCCACCATGTTACCTAACAATTAACTTGAAAAACCCAACTCATTACCCAAACTCCCAGCATCCAAACCACTGTGGAACGATGTTGTTAATGGTTAAATAAGCATCTTACTTTTTTTCTCTGGACTATTTTACCACGTTTTCCTCTGTGTGTGTGTGTGTGTGTGTGTGTGTGTGTGTTTTATTGAATGTTCTATGCTGGATTAAATTTTCAGGGTTTTGATTGACCTGTAATCCATTGAATAGCAAAACGTTCATAGAGTACAGCTTTCTCTTCACTACGGAACGTGCATCAATCATTGGCTGAACTGAATCCTGTTCTGGAGAGACTCACATAAGTGAGTCAGTCTGACCATCCTCTGGAAGTTCTAACTGACTCTGTGTTTGTGTGTGTGTCTGTGTGTGCAACCATGCATGTATGTATGTTGTGTGTGTGTGTGTGTGATGTGTGTGTATGAATGTTCGTGTGTGTGGTGTGTTTCTCTTACTTTGGCAGGGCCCTGTCGTCGGTGGTGGCTCTGGGTGCCAACATCATCTGCAACAAGATTCCCGGGCTGGCACCTCGCCAGCGGGCCATCTGCCAGAGTCGCCCAGACGCCATCATTGTTGTGGGAGAAGGCGCCCAGATGGGCATCAATGAGTGTCAATACCAGTTTCGATATGGACGTTGGAACTGTTCGGCGCTGGGAGAAAGGACAGTCTTCGGGCAGGAGCTGCGAGTAGGTCAGTCTGAGTTCTGTCACAAAAAGGAAAGGCGTGTGTGTGCGTGTGTGTGTGTGTGTGTGCTCCTCTATGGCTGCCATTGTGGGAACTTTGAGGTTTAGCTGTTGGAGTGTTTTGTTCAAACTGATTTGTGCCACTACTTCTTTAATGAGCACATTTCATTCAGTGTCAGAGCTTGTTTAGTTAGAGCTTAGTAGAGTAGAGTAGATTACATTTAATTGTATGCACATTCGAAGGTTTGAGTTAGTGGTTAAATTTAGTGGTGACTTATACCCAGTAGGTCATATCAAATGCAAAATAGCTCAATTTAATAATATGTGACAGGTGAAAGAGTTGATAAATTAAAATCAGTTTCTAATCCAAGAAGGGGCCACAAAAATATTTATTACAGGACCCACTTTGATGGATATTATACTTTAGTGGCGCAAATCCTGAACAAATTTTCAATCGATAAAAAGATCAAATACAGTACCAGTGCAGCCAAGACATAGATTTAAAAGATGGATGAATGTCATGATGATGAAAATGTCATGAATTATAGGTACAGATTAGCTTAGCTTAGCACCTTAGCTTTGAATACAAAGTGATACAAAACATCAACCTTATAATGAGTAAAACAACCAGAATATAAACCATAGGAGATTATGGAACAGTAGATCTAGTGTTTTTATGCATGCAATGAGCATAGTGGATCATCATAACACAACACATGCAACACAGGGTTCAGGGTGGGGAACTCTTCCGCAACATGCGATTACCAAAAGTCATTTGGTAATGATAACGAAGTTGACAATGATAATCCCCTTGACTTTCCTATTGAAAGGGAAAAAGAAGTTACATAATACACGTTTTGAGCCACGCTGCTGGCTCAGTTTTAAGAAAGAATACAAGAAGAATATCAAAAATGTGGTACCAGCCCCCGACCCTCTGAGCCCCATTAAATATGGCTCTATACAAGCCAAACCCAAACTGCACACATCACACGCTCAAAACTCAAAGCAGCAACACACAGTCTCTTTGACTCTCTATTGTATAACCATTCGTGTTGGCATTGCTCAACAGGGCTTCAAATACTCCTGATTCCATCCCATCGTAGTTGTTCTCATTTCAATTGACAATGTTGTATTTCTCCAGCACACTCTGGTTTCTGCTGATGTAGGTTCTGCAATGAGCCCGTTGGTTAGCAGCATGCCGACCATTGCTGGCTATGCCAAAGTTATGGAAAAGCTACTGTATCGAAAGGCACTGGAGCTCTAATGAGAAAAACGTATGGTTGAAAAATGATATTGCAAATGAGGAGACAACTAATGGTGTTATTGCAGAGAATGTTTGTTGAACTAAAATAGATGTACACATCTGTTGTTAATCGGGCTAAAGTGGTTGTGTCCATGCCTGGCTGGTTCATGAGAGTGTGCACATACATGCAGAAAAAGCCCTAAAGCAGACAAACATTTACATTTATGGTGCTTTTGTTTGAGAAACTTGGCGTTCCACAGACTCTTTTGCATCGCTTTTGTTTTACTGGGACTTTTATATATTTCCTTTCATTTAGAAGATGCTTTGTTGCCATTACATTGCGGTTGGGCTGTGCATTTAATCCAGTGGTTCTGTTAACAATCACTTCTCTTAAGGAGTAGCTGAATTAGCTCCAGCTCCTTCCCCAAAAGCATTTTCCCTTTGTTGTGAATGTGCTTTCTTTTGTAATGGAACTCATGTTGTTTTCCTCAACACTCAGCATCCCCCTTTTTCCCTTTTTCTTCTGCTCTGTTTTTTTATTTTATTTGAGATATTGGACACTTGATCATAGGAAGCATCTGTGCATCTACTCTGCATTAATGTAAGACTGAGCTCATACTTTTACGTGGCATGCTGTTTACTTAAAACACTTAAAAATCTGAGATGTTTTGCTATTCATCTTATCTGACGTGCATCCAAAGTCACATACAGTACTGAGCAAAAGTCTTTGGCCAATATTGGATTCGTTTTTCAGCAGTGCTATGATGTCCATAAATATTTATTACTTGGTTTTTACATTAGAACATCTAGAAACACAAAACATGGTTTCTTGGCTGCTAACCATTTGCAAAGACCATTTCTGATCGGGCTATTGAAGTTATGGCATCCAGATGAAGCTTCCTCTCATATTTTTGTCCCTGACTTCTCCAGATTCCTCTACAGGTTGAGGCCGTTCATTCTTTTGTAGGCTCCTCCTGTTTTTTGGTCAGTGACATCTCTCTATCCCATTTGTTAAGGGCATCATCTGAAATGGCGTCTTTGGACTTGCTTGGTTTCCATTGTAGATTTGCACAAATAAATGCTGCTTGCACTGAGCACATCACAGTTCACAGTGTCCGGTTCTGGTCAGGGAACGACGACTACTGGGTCTGCCATGAGCGTCCAATAATGACGGGACTTGGTGGCCTTCGCCATAAAGTATCCCAACAATGACGTCTTCCTTTAGACCAATGTGGAAATTGGTTTCACTTAGGGTTCCCATGGCAGATTTACAAAGACACTTTGAGCTCTGGTTTTTGATGAATAAATAATCAAATATGGGCTTATTTTATGGATTTCTCTTACATGCATTTTACATAATCATCATAATCACAATCTGTCCCTTTCTTTTCATACTAGTGGGTAATTCTTGCTCTACGCGATTGTGATGATCTAACAGTAGAAGCTGCACTTATTGAAATACATATTGTGTGTGAGGCAGGATGCAGTGATTTTATTTCCATTTCATTTCTACTGCTCCAGAGCAAGAGGGACAGGCATTGCATCACTACTGCTCTTTGACAGGATTAGCAAATTTGGTGGAATCCATGCTGCGTTGTGCCACACAGAGACACATGAGCTTCTAAACTTAATAATCAGATCCTGCAACACTAGTTTTGTGACGTATAGAGATTTGTATGAAATGAAATAAAGTTCTTAAACAATATTTAACCATATATCTCATTTCCATTAATACATGTATCATCGAATATTAACAAATTATATAGACTGAAACATACCCATTCACACGCAAATGTCATTGCACAATAAATGTGTTATTAATAAAGTGTGGTTAAAAAAATAAAACCAGAAGTTCAGAGATGAACAATAACTTCATTCACTGCTTCCATTAAACAGAACTGAACTGAAAAATCCTGTCAGCACTGGGCATCGCCTCATTCTGGACACATGACAGCCCTGAAATATGACAACTCTCTTTTGAGCTTTCACTGGTTGGCCAAGATTATGTAATGAGTGAATTATGACACCTATTGTTGGATATTGTACATTCTAAGCTGTGAATTGCTGGTTGCTCATCTGATGACTGACTCCAATTCCCACTTTAGGGCTTGGCGGTATATTTAGAGGGACACGGCCAAAGTAATCACAAGTACTTGATAATAAGCAGCAGGAGCATTAAATTAATCAGTATGGTAATCAAAGTCAAGATCTATTTTTTGAAAGATGAGCGAGTGGACGCACCTGGGTTGTGCTTTGGAATATCTATTTATATTTATATAAAGAATATTTACAGTGTAACCACACTTACTGATTTTAGTAGCTTGAATGTCCAGATGTTTTTTTGCCTCTGTATCATTACCTAATGTTTGTGATGACACTACCCCCATTACCACCTTTGCGTACCAGAAATGACCTTTTACAGTGACCCGTGCAAATAATAGCATATAGGATTCTCTATAAACAGAGCAGTCATGTGGAGAGTAGCGTAGTAAAGCGTGTGTTTTTAACTAACTGACTAATTGAATTTTAGTTTTTGTGGATGAGTTGTTGGGCAGAGTTTAACACTGACTTGAGCTGCAGCTACACACAGTATTTTATGTTCCTACACAGATGAGATTCTTAGAGATTATCACACTTTCACATTTACACTACTTTACCATTGATGTTGTCTAAACTTTTCCTAATGTTTTTTTTTGACATCATGGAGACATCTGCTAGATAGAGCTGGGTGACAGGCTATTACATGTTAAAGCAAACATTTCACTGCTGTCGGTGGCAAGGGTATTGGTTGGAATCTGACAATGCTTGTTTAGTTCAGCAGTGTCCCACTGGGTCATCGTGGAAGCCCACAGGCACCACAGCTACTGCAGAACACAGACACTGTGGAAAAGAAGTTAACTACTATTTGCCATCAGGTTGGAGACAGCATCCCTCGTTGTGATAGTTTCCAGTGTTCATTGCTCATGATTGAAGATGTAGCTGTGTTTCTGCCCAAGTCTGTATGTATAATGGAATTCTTTAGCATGGCATATGAAATCATTGAACTACACCCCTTCAACAAAATGTTCCAATCCTTTAAAATCTGCAGATTCCCACATCACCAGAATCACGTACAGGGAAAAGCTATTCCCATTCTCCCCCATTTACATTGTTGATTTAAATCCCCTAAATTACGAACACTAAACCTTTTTGCCTGCTCTGTGATCCAGTCCTAGTTTTGATCCGGAGGGAGGAGATGTCGGCATTTTTTCAAGAGTGAAAGATCAGCCTGCCGCAAGCCTAATGCATTCTCTCTGTGCTGACGGCTCTTGGAGGCAGTCTTTTTGCTCTGGAGCTGCTCCATGGCATTACATTGGCTTTCCAGGAGAGCACACATTAATAGCGCGGTTATTGAGCATTAGAGAGCTGCAGATATCTTCATTCAGCAGAGGTGATTCAGTTTCAAAGGCATGTCATTTGATTTCTGTTCTCTTCTACTGTAAACACAAAAGTGTATTCACTTAAGAAGATGGCTTCTGCTGGCACACTGCTCAACACAAGACGTGAGGGCAGATGGAAGGATGGAAAAATGAATGCATCCCCTTTCTTGTTGCCGTTCTATCCCTCAACAGTTTCACTGTTTTGAAAAGAGTTGTTGGCTCTCTTATTATGCCCTAACTGACAAATTGGAGAACAACACCATAAACTTGCAGTGAGATTCGAAACTGCCAATTTAAGTGCGCCTGTTTCCTCTGCAAGAGCAGATTAAGCGGTCTTCCCCTTGTGCCCTGCTTTGGTGTTGGCATGAGTTGGTACCTTCAGTGTGTAAAAATGTGGAGTGAATTATCCTCTGCTAACAGAAATGAGTGTTATTGAGTGGCTTGTTGCAGTCTATTAAGAAGTAATAATAAAATTAGAGACCGATCCATCAAGTGAAAAGGAAAGGGTGGGGGTCCAGGATACAGACGTGGACAGTTCTCCAATCATAATCTTTGGCCGGTTTTCTGGGTGAATCATACTATTTTAAATATTCCTGTCAAGGCTGAGCCCATGGCTGTGATTTGTTGCAGTTTTATTATCTATATTTCAGTGTGTTCGCCCATGTGTGAGGTACATTGAAAGCCTCATGTGGTTTTTGTTACACATCTATCACGATAAGTAGATGTTTTTAGTCCAGCAAGCGATCCTTGTCTCATACATTAACATATATTATGTGAATGTGTTTTTTTCTACTTCTAAATATTAGCAGATATTATTATATTTTTAAGCCATTGGTAAGGGAGATGGTTGCCCACCCTGTGTGTGGTGCTAGTTCAAGGGAGATTGTCAGGTCTCTATATGATTACCTATATAAAGTTTAATCTTATTATGTCAAATGCCTTGAGTTGTTTCTGTGTGTTTTGGTGCTATAGGGATGATTTGAATTGAAATGAATCTTTTCTAAGATGTTTTGTCTTAAGAAGGCTCTTCTTGTGTACCATCAGACATTCCTTAGGCTAACCACCGGTAACAGAGATGCATTTCACTTAAGACCTGCTTATGAACACCTTACAGCTCTGTTCAAATTGCCATGCACTTGATGTTGGTGATTACAGCCTGAAAATGGACACCTTTCAACAGCTACACTCAGCATCAAAGGCCAACACTGGCCCCCTTGTCGCAAAATGGCCTGCTCTGGTTTCTCTCTGTTTGACTTTCCAGCCAGTTTGTCACCGTCCTGATTCATGCTTTTCATCTGAAAGAGGTCTCTTGTTGTGCTGGCAGTGAAATATTACAAAAGTTCAATCATGCTGCCTCTGGCTCATTGCACAAGAATACATGCATCACTTGAGCAGGTGAACCTTTTGCTGTAAAGAGAAAACTGCTGTTGTTCATAGCAGCAGTGCCAAAAAACAATGTTTGAGTTCCCCTACTTAAACAACAGATTACATAGCAGTGGGAGCAAGACTTTGTTGGTAAATGTTGCTTTAAACAATGATTTAAGCCACTTTGCTTCTGGTATTACCACAGACCCACTGAGTTGTTTCGCTGAGTGACATTAACACATGACTTGAGTATAGGTTTTAACTTTATTGTCTATTTGAACAATGAAATATAGGCAGCGTAGCATGTGAAGGTTAGAATATGTTCATGTTCCCACCTTTCTTTATACATAGGCATTACCCCCTTGACCACCTCCTCGTCCCTCTTTCACCTGTCTCCCCTTTGGGAGCTCAGTGTGCAGTGAAAGCAGTCAGCCATCCACCTGCCCGGACGGCAGGGCTGCAGTGGCCAAGCGAGCGTCTACTCAGATAAAAGATGTGTAAGTCAGCAGGTTCATTGAAAACCACTTGTGTGGAAAGAACTCCTGGACAGGCACATGCCTGATCGGGAGCTGGAGATGCAGGACTCCTTTGGGCAGAGGAAGGGAAAGGTAATTCTTACAGACAGAGCCATAGCTCAGGGCTGAGGTTTTGTTTTTGTATTCCCAGGTTACACAGGGGAGGAGGATAAGTAAGTGCAAAGAGGATGTGGTTGACAAACCTTTTTGGATTCTGGCTTGTTTTAAATCCCATACCCTTTTCAAAATGATATTAAACTTTTCAAGATGTTTCTATGTAGCACGTCAGATACAACAAATGCACTGAAATGTTAAATTCATTTGTCAACATATATTTTTTTAAATGCAATAACAATAATAAATGAAAAATGCTTTTGGGCTTTAGTTAATAAACATGCTATAAATCATGTTTTTGGTGAAACATCTGGCTGCTATTGAAGAACATTTGATATTGTATCACTTTAACCAGTGATATAAAAGAAGACAGTGGTCTTACAGAAAGATGGATGGTAATTTGGATAGATGGTTGGATGGTAATTAATAAAAGTATATTAGTTACATCAATCACAAATTTTCTATACATGAAATCAGGTGTAATTATGGTTGGGTTCATAATTAGTGAGTATGATGCCTGCATTTGTATTCACTGTTTAAAGATTAAGTTGAGATGAATTTGTTTTTCCCCACATAGCTCGCACGTCTCTGCTTGTGCACTGCAATACAAACTGGTTGGAAGACAACATAATACTTTGAGATTCAAAATGCACTGGCCGCCCTCCTTCCCTTTCTCGGAATCAGTTGATGGTCATTTGTGGTGAAATCATATCCCCACAGAATGCAAGTACAACATCACAGTCCAACCTAAGGATAATAACGAACGGACATGAAAAATCTATTCAAATGGCCATGTGGTTCCATTCATGCTTGCTTTCTTCATTTTGACAAAGTACAAGGAAATGCAAGATGAAAAATTAATTTTGATCAACTTAACAGTTTAAACAAACCAATTTTAAATCGAGTAGTGACGCAGCCCTGACAATAGACATTAGAGCTAAATATCAATTACAGGGTAAACATTCTTTCAAATCAGTCCGTTATACACTGTAACTGAACCGATCTACACTGGTAAACCAAGCAAATCTACCAACAAAGCAGATTCATTTGCTTTCCATATTTTAAAGGATATCATCATCGAGGAGTGCAACTTGTTTTTACATTTTTTTATTCTTGCTTGCTAAACTACGTTGCCCTGTTGTTAGCAGAGTGTGTTATAAGCAGGACAGGCTTAATAACCACTTTTTTCAAAATATATTTTATTTACAAGCACATGAGTGGATACTTTGACATTGGTTAAATCTTCTTTAAATACAATCAAACATCGGACTGCTCCTGAACCTTTTCCCTTTGCAGCATTAGTTTCTTGCTGGCGATGCAATAGTCTAGTAAGTGATAGCAACTAAATACTTGCTCTATATAGATAAACAAATATATATATATATATATATATATATATATAATGAGAGAGAGATTGAGAGAGAGAGAGAGAGAGAGAGAGAGAGAAGATCTGTCATGCACTAGTGCTGAGCCCCGACCAAAACGGCAGATTCACTCCCAGGCAGCCAAGTACTTGATGCCATGTGGATAACAGCGTGGAAATGAGGCGTGTATTGTGTTATGGTGAAACGGTGGCGGATAAAAGGCCTATTTTTCAGGCCGTCATCATGTGGGTTACTGTAATCCTCTCTGCGTGAGTCCAGAGGAAACAGAGCAGCTGTATGTGTGTGTACTGTCTCAGTGTGTAGGATCTTTAGCCTAACTATGTCAGATATGGGAGTCTGATGCTTAGTTGTTCCATGTTGTGAGGGTGCTGGTCATCATGTCTTGGTGAAGGTCATCAGTTTTTCTCCCAATGTTTCACCCCACATTCCCTGCCCTCAACATGTGTCTGTATCTAGGGTGGGGCTACTTGGCCTACGCGGCCGAACAGTCCTATCGTCGCCGGGCCCCTTTGCTTGTTCATTCATCAGCTCTGTCTCAAACTGTGTGAGTGTGTCAGGAGCGAGGGTCTCTCTTCTTTCCTTCTTCCGTCTGTCACTCTCTCTTTTGCCCACCTACTCTCTGTCTGCTGACATGGCCCTGTTATGGACCCTGGCCCTTGGGGCCCTTTGCAACTGTATAACATTTGGCTTTCCCCTCCCTGCAGTGCCGTGTTATCGGTAGGATCTGCGTCTGTCTGTATCTGCTATTGCCACTAGATGCAGGAGGAAACAGGATGCAAGAGGATCAACTGTAATCTCACAGTGCGCTTTGTTCCACACAATCCCAGGCCGATCACTGTATTCTCTACATGCAGGGCTAGCACTGGACATTTACATGTGCCAACAATCACACTGCCACTGGCCCACGTAGGTGAGAACAGACAGAGATGGCGCATTAGTGGGTTTGAGACAACGAGACAGTGGCAGGAGACAGCGAATGTGGAAGTATTAGGTCTAGGACTTTCTTTTGTGATGAGAAAGGAAACGTGTTGAGTGGCATATTTAATTTGCTGATTATAGTGTGAATCATATCTTCAATAATATGATGGGCGATGGCTATATATCTCAATAAAGATGTTTTGATTGAGTCAAATGGGTTTGGAACACCCTCCTCACATGAACTTGATGATTACCACGTACAGCATACACAGGCATACATTTTCACATCCGAGCAGGTGAGCTCCTGATTTACTCTCACTCTTAGGATGAAAGAGTGGGAGGAAGGATTTGTGCTTGTTTTAGCAAGTCTCTGTGTTCAAGTCAAAAAAGCTTTATCTCCACCTTGGGGAGATCAGAGAAGAAAAAGGATGCTTTTGAGATGTTTCTGCCAGGCCAATTTTCTATGCCTGGGAGGCAGCTTACTTAGCTTCTCAGCATTTAATACCAGCAACGTTAAATACCCTCATAATTGTTTTAGCTTTACTGCTCAAAGCCCTCGTTATTATAGGGACCCTACAGTGAGCGACTTTGCCAAACTGTGCCACTTTTCCTGGTCATGATGTGAGTACTCTGAGAATGTGAAGCCTAGTTCTGGTAGAACAATATTATTTTATTGTAAAGGAACACGACTGCACTAATTCCTCAAGCTGCAAACCTCATGGACCACAACTCTGTCTATAATTTGCTGGGAGCATATGTTCATAGCAACGGTACATAAAGCGGAACGGAAAACAGTAGTAGAGACTGTGTTAGTCAGTTCAGTGATTGGTATACAAAGCTAGGGGTTTTCCTCCAACTTTCTTCCCCTTCTATGGGGCCCGTGAGACACAGTTGCACTGCAAAGACGACTTTGGTTAGAGCTTGTTTTCACTATTTTCGGTGTCATCATTTTGTTATATATGTCCAGGATGGAAAAATGACTCCTTTGATGAAGTGTACATGTGCTTACACTCATGCAGCTACGTTGCTCATATACCTACAGACAGATAGATACATAAGATATAGATAATTCACAAGTGTTTTGGTTTGTTTGATATTTAGATGATGGGGAAAGTAGGTAGGTAGGTTAATAATCCCAAGAGGATTTAGTTTAAAATCAGCAGCTTTCTACCTTTAGAAATATAGCAGTGGTGATTGAGTAGTAATTGAGTCAGAGTGGCTTTGGTGGAGTTCCAGCTGCCATATAGAAGAAAATACATGTTTCCTGCCCTGCTCGTAATCTACTGTTTCCACAAGTGTAAAGACTCTTGGTAACCAGCAGGTGACACTTTTCCCTTTGCTCACTGTGGGGCCATTTGTCCATGGCTGAATGTCCTTGTCTTTAATGGATATGCAGCTTGAAACTTCAGTGTTGTTGAGATGTAATTTCTTATGCAATCCAATCCTCCTGTGGCCCCGGGATGTGAGTGCATGTCTGGGATGAGAGGGCCTTTAAAAAGCTTTCCCCTTCACTGCTTCAGCAACAGGCCTGGCTTGAGTGGAGAGGCCATTCAGCTGCACTGCTGGGCTCTGCCGTTGTCTGTGTGTGTGTGTGTGTGTGTGTGTGTGTGTGTGTGTGTATGTTCCTGTTGCTTGGCGAGAAGACCACAACCTGTATTCCAGCCTGAACGGCTTCTCTCTAGCCTGCTTTATCTGCGAGTGTCTTCTCCTATTTACTAATGATATCCTGTAAATACTTCACTGTAAAGTTCTATCTGTGGTGAAGTGCACTATGCCAGTATGCTTCTGTGCACCGAGGTGTATAGCCCAGACGTTCCTATTTGCTTATGTAACCCTAAATGCCAGGCAGACGTATGTATGTATGCTTACAGGAGGAATACATTTGATTCTAGCTGCTGGTTGCTCCATTTGTGTGTTTTTTATAAGCTACAATAAACAACCACAACATATGTATGTCATGCAAACCCTACTTTCTTTAGTTACAATAGCAACAAAGAAACTGGATACATAATACAAAAAAGATTTGACTGTATTATATCATGATAGTACAACAACAAAACTGACCTTAGGTTGTTTTTGGACAGGGCATTGGCCCCTGCAGCAAACCTCCTGCCCAAGTCCCTTCAGTATATCTTTTCCCTTTGCTTGCTTGTCAGCAACAAAACCTAACCATGGCCTGTGAGCACAAAGAAAACAAGTCCTGTTGAGGTCAGCGGCAATGTTACTACATCAGCTAGCCTATACTATAGCAGCATGGCCTGTTTAGTGTCGTCGGTTGTAAATCTCCTGTGCTGTGTCATGTGAAATTTGTCTAGTGGTGTGCCTGTCTTCGGCTCTAAACACAGATTGCCATTTTAGCGGCGAGCCACTACATCCATGGGTTTCTTTTTGCGTCCCAGTCTCGGCAGATCGTCAAAAGACACGACAAGCATCACAGCAGGGGCCAGTGTCCAAAGTAGTGTGGTCAGTTAAAGTGAAGGTCATGGCATTCAGAATCAGTAGTCTCTCGGTATCTGGTTTTAGATCCTGAAATAGAGATCCTACAGTGTATGTTATGCTTGTTTATTAACTCTTTTACCTGTTCTGAGTTGAGCAAAGGCTGATGTTCCTCTTCCCTATTTTCTTGGACAGTGCTGTAGACACTTGCCACTAAACTCCATTAGACATCTGGTTTAATATTCCCCATTTCTTCTCTCCTCCATGTTTCCAAGTTCATTGAGGTTTTTCTGGTCACTCCAATTTTCCACTGGCAGCTTTTGAGGCTATCCCAGGGTGGTTCCGCCTGGAGGGCTGTCAGGACTCTGGGGCCAGCTTCTTCAGGGCTTTCAGCTGCTGTTATGGGTGCTTTTTCTCTTCCACATTTCATCAACCGCAACCTCTTTTTTTTCCTGCTTACTACTTATATTAGTAAATTAATTTTTTGTTGTGCTGTTTACTTTTACTAGAACTATGTTTTTTTTTATATTTTTTTCTTTACAGAAACGGTATCAGTACATTTTCTGCTTGTGCATTACTAATTCATTTTGAATGTCCTTAATCTAAATATATAGAGAAAGATTCAATTATAAAAATCTAATATCTCATGTCCTATTCGGTTCATTGCACAAAGCAGAAAAGAGGGTCTTGATTGCCAGAATTAAATGGTTTGTGTAATTGGCTTTCATTATGGCCAGGCAGAGCCAGACCCACCAGGGGGTGACAACCAGTACAAGCTCCTCATCATCATAATTTTCCCCATGAGCAGCACGACCCAATAGGCCCTAAAATGGGCCCGCATCTATGTCTCAGGGAACCACCCTTTCTCTGGAAACTGCCTTTATCCCGTTTTAAACATTACCGTGGCGATCTGTTTGTGTGTCTATGTGCAAATGTGCCTTAACTTTGTATGTGTGTGAGGGTGGAGGGTAGTTTGAGTTCCTTGTGTATTTTTATTATGTGGCCAGTCACTGAGTACTGTGTGTGTGTGTGCGTGTGTCTGAACAGTTGTGTTTCTACTGTTGGGCAAATGTGTGAGGTAGGGGCAGCTGAATGTTACCACAAGCTGGTGGGGCACAGCTTTGCTACTAACCAGAGAAGCAAGTGGTTTTGAGTAAGTCCCTACTGGGCAAACCTGTGGCCATAGTATTAGTTCTGCAACACCCGTGCCAGGATAGGAAATTAACAGTGGCTTTGGGTGAAAATGTCTATAAGAGTTCAAACTGGCCCACAGTCCAGAATAAGGAAAGGTCTCTCGGAAGGAGAGGAAATGAAAGGGAATATACGTACACACAATTTCTTTGAGTCCTTATCACAAATAGCTTTTTTCAAAAACAAGTAAACATCACTAATGGAAAGCTCAGTAGATGCATAAAAAGCATTCATGGGCTAGGCTCTAGCTCCAACACCACCAGCCCTGGTTAAATCCTATGACTCTACTGAGTGCACTACTCCCATAAACATACACTTTTACATCTAGCAACTTTTAAAACCGTTGTTTTTGTCAAAACACATTGTTTTTAGACTCTATTTGTCTGGTAGTAGATTGTAAATCTGGTTAAATACAACAAGTGAATATTCACCAATAATCTAACAATGATTATAATCATTCTTGATAGATGTCACAAAGTAAATCAGATTGAGGAATCGCTCAATTTGGCTTCATGTGTAAAGTGCACAAATTTGCATCTGAGTTCATTACACAACATACATCACTTCCTATATTTATTCCAATTAATATCAATCTAATACAATAGTACTGTGCTTTAGTGTAATAGTATATAATTATTCCATGCTAAAAACACAACATTATTAACTGGTTTATTATAGGTCATAGGTAAAGGTTAAGGTAAAACTAGAACTAACAGATTTAGAGATTTTGTAAAGTATCTCCTGTTTGGCAGCTGATCTTATCATCTGGAAGTGTTTCCTTTCTTGAGCGAGACCTGCAGACCACAGCTGTTTGCAGCAATACAAGGTGCTTCTGTAGAGGAATTCAGCACTTTGGACAGCACCTAGATCAGCTCTCCCAACATCAGAAGTCTAACACTGCATCCTTGCAGGCTGTGTCCGAGCACATGGGGTTGAAAATGTGATCAAACGTTGTTCGATTGTTTATTGAAATCAGATTCTTTGTTGTGTGCAGCAATGTGACTGAGAGAAGTTTTACAATTCCAAACTAAAATGGATAAAAAAGAGAAGAGTTTACATTGATTTTAATGCCTTGTCATGGGATCTGTGGCTTCATAAAGCCAGTTACCTTTAGGTTGGCTGCATTATTGTCAAACAATATGTAATCTCAGACTAGGATAAAAAAAACAATATTTTCCCTCTTTCAGGGAGTCGGGAAGCAGCATTCACCTATGCCATCACAGCGGCAGGGGTGGCCCATGCTATCACAGCAGCGTGCAGCCAGGGCAACCTGAGCCAGTGCGGCTGTGACCGGGAGAAGCAGGGGTATTACAATCAGGAAGAAGGCTGGAAGTGGGGAGGATGCTCGGCTGACATAAAGTACGGCATTGAGTTCTCTCGACGCTTTGTGGATGCCCGTGAGATTAAAAAGACACCACGCCGCCTGATGAACTTGCATAACAATGAGGCAGGAAGGAAGGTAACGATTTTATTTTTATTTTGGAATGTCAGATACTTTGCCACAAGTGTTTGTTTAGGACTGCTTCAGAAGATGTTCCAGTAATACCCCTTAGAATCAAGAAGTCCATTTTACCTGTTAAATAAATACATGTTTTAAAAAGTTATGTCTTACAGGAGCACACTGGTAGCTAGATGGTTTGTGCAATCACCACATAACCACAACATCCTGGTTTGACTCCGGCTGGAGACCTCTGTTGCATGTCACACCCTTTCTCTCGCCTCATGTTTCCTGTCTGCCTCCCCACTGTCAAAATTGGCCAATAAAGGCAAAAATGCTCAAAAAACTATCTTAAAAAAGAATAAATTTTACAACTTGGATCTACGAATTGTTGTTTTGGCTTTCATTGCTTTCAGTAATAATGAATTTTTTACTTACTAAGTGCATGCGGTGACATTGTTAAGAAGAAATCGCACGGGACAAGAAACAAAGCCAAAGCTGTTTGAAAAATTATGAATTACAGATACATATCACTGCTATAGTTTATCCTTTGCACTGAAGGATTATTACACTTTTGTTTTCATCTCCACATTTACTAACTTCATTGTGATGTTCCTGTGTTCCCAGACCTCAGTAATTGATTAAATTAGAACAATATTACCATAAGTGCCCAAGTTGTAATGAAATGAAATTATTCTTCGATTAAATGTTTTTTTTTCATGACTCATTACTAAACAAACAACTGCGTGTGTGCATACATGGATGTACAGATGTGTGTGGTAATGCATTCCATAGAAAAAGGGTAAACACTCTTAGATAAAGAGTTAAAAGTCATACAGTCATATCACAAAAGAACTGTGACTGACCAAGTTGCTTATTGATTGATCACCCAGTTAGTCTTTTCAGCAGCTTGTTTTGCCATGGCCAACATTTCTTTTGCTTCTATGAGGGAGTCTTTTATTTCTGAGAGTGTGTTGGCAAACTTCATTATGGGCATGTTTGTTTGCTATTAGTCATCCGAGAACAGTCATGGAGGTCAAAGAAAAAGAGACAGGGAGAAAGAGTGTGAGAGGTAAATAAAAGAGAGGAGTTGATGTTATGTTGACAAATGGATCTAATTAATAACTTGGGCTTTTTTGTGTCCACTGGGAAAATGGAGCCCGGTCAATGATTGTCAGATGGAGACCTGCCATCGCCCCTTTCCAGTTCCTTTCACGGAATTATGAAGTGTAAAGTCAGGAACAGGATATTATTGCAGTTTTCCGCACAATACCAAAACATGTCACTAGTGTTGTCTTTGGCAGCCTGTCTTCATTTTAGTTTTAGTTTAGTTATTCTGTGAAGCTGTCATTTAATTTTTAGTCTTAGTCATGTCCATACTTAGTCTAGTCTAATTTAACTTGACTAAAAGTTTGAGCATTTTGGTCTAGTTTTAGTCAATGAAAACTGACGACATTGTAGTAGTAGTAGTAGTAGTAGTAGTAGTAGTTGTAGTAGTACTATAAGTTCCTATTATAAATAAATATAAATTATTATTATTATTATTATTATTATTATTAAAGACCATCTTATCAGACAGAATCTTTTGTGCAGATTGCTAAGTGCCCATTCTTATGGAATATAATTTCCTTCAAAAGGTCTAAAGCTAGCAGGCTGTTGCTAGCCAGAGCCTGGTGAGTTGGCCTGAGCTTTACGTAAACAACGTACATGTCTTTACTCGAGATGTCTGTAAAGACCTGTTTTTTTTTCCTGTAATTCTTTTTTTTCCCCATTAATTTACACAACACATTTTATTTTCCACTTCTATGTAATGAAAGTGAATACTAATAGGACGTTTAGTCGAAACATGTCCTCTTTTATTGCCTTTGAAATATTTTGATTCATTAGTCTGATTTTTCACTGTGACGATCAATTCTATTACAGTGCCGGTGTTAACACAATCAAATGTCCTCTTTGCTGGGAAAAGGAAAGCTGAAGTCTTTCATAAACTGCCTTTCTCTAAGGTATCAAAAGTAAAATGCTTCACACATTCATGTACATGAAAATAAGAGACTTTCCAAATGATATTAGACCAAATGGATCAAATTCTGATTTATACGATTTGTGTTCCTCAGAAAAATGTTTTTTTACATTTAAAGCCAGCACTGATCCTTGGGGCTTGGGGTGTACACTAGGTTTGTCTGTCCAAAATGACACATAGTGGATTTGATAACGATATATACATATAAATGGATATCTGTGGATAACTGTTAGGTACTCTACTGTGAGTGCCAACTATTAATTGCTGAAACTTAAATGCTGCAACTATTATTGTCCTTATTGAGTTCTTGTGATATTTGAATTTCTTTTGCTCATGAAAAATAGCTTATCTCTACGTTCTATGGATCTTGTTCATTTTACATATTTGTGACAGCAATATATTTTTAAGCCAAATGAGCATCTAATCAGTTATAATAAGCATCATTAAAAACAGAAAAGTATAATTACAGTAGATTACCTGTCTAAACTAAATGTAAAAAAAAGCCCAACCTGAAATCCCTTTCATCTGGTGTTGGGTTTGTGTGTGTTTGACTTGCAATCTTTGTATAGGAATATGGTCATATTGGACTAATTATTAACAGATCAAATGCTGTCATGGATGGAGTTTAAATAAATGTTCCATGCAGCTGCCACACTTCTTATGTCAGGCATTCCTTGTGGTTTTTATGCTATACATTTTTGAAAATTTGTATTCAGAATTAACATCGAAGGCGAGATTGACTGCTAATCCCAAGGGAAGTTTCTTGTTTTTCAATCAGATATCTTTAAATTGAGTCCAATAGAGATACTGGACAACTCCTGTGTACATTCCATATGTGTCTGATAGAAATTATGTTAACTGCTGGTGAGGTGAGGTGCCAGGAAAAAGCTGCACTGGAAAAAGGTCCTGCCAACCAAACTTACATCTTATACAACAAAGACATGCATCGTTTAAGCAAGCTGAGTGAAGCCAATTTATGTTAAAAGAGTCATGTCAAGACTATTAGAGATGTGTTAATATGACCCATTCAAGTTCCACACCCTCCTTCCTCTGCTCCTTTGACTTTGAAAACTGTTGAAAACAGTTATTTATTTTGAGGTCTTTTTAGTTTTTCAGTCTCAGGGGATTGACATTTAAGTACTGAAGAGAGCACTAAATATTTCCCATATGCCCCAGGATTAGGCTGCAAAGTCAAAACATTCTAGCATATGTACCACATGTTGAAGATAACCTCAAAGGGAAATGAACTCCCAGTATGAGAATAATCTAAAGATATTGCATAACTGCATTTAAAATAACTCTTTGACTAAAGGCACTGTAATAATGTGATAATATTTAAGTCCAGATTCATGCAATTTCTATTTATTATAATATTGTTTGACTACTCAAATAAGTCTCAAGTCTCTGTAAACAACAGACTTTTTTGCATCTCGGGCAACACGTCAAATGACACAAGACTATGCATTCAAATGATCAAGATAATTGATAGCAGTATGAGATCATGTTTATTTTTTGCAGTTGGTGTGGTTTTGGGATGATTAACAAAAATACAGGCTGGCATATTATTAGTGTGTACAATTATTTTCCCCTTGCTTGAGACCATACAGCGTTTGAACCAACATTGAATTTCTGATTTATTTTTCAGCTTGGATTTATATGCCGGACAAAGGTCTGTTTGTCTGCTAGTGATGATACTAGTGATGTCTGCCTATCACATTTAGATGGCTGCAACAAATATTCGCAGGCCTCATTAACTGTCTGCACAATCAGCACTGACTACAGGCTGATTTCATGCAGATGAGTATTTCGTTTTTTCAGGATTCAAAGAGCAGGAATACGAAATATCTACTTCTAGTTATATAGTTAAAATGTCAAGATGAGGCTATAGTGGAGCGATGATAGAGTTTAGAAAGGTGAATGTCAGTGGCTTGGTAGCTTAACGCTCAGCCTCGCCACAATTCAATGAGTCTTTTCCATCGCTTCTTTGCAAAATTGTTTTAAATTTGCCACATTGAAATGCCTTTTTAAGATCATGCCACAGTGTTTTGGCGTGTTTGGTTCAGAAGTCTGGACTTTGACTATGCCAGCTGTTGTTTTTTAAAGACATTCAAAGATGGACTTGCTGGTGGACCATTGTCCTTCTGCAGAACCCAAGTGTATTTTTAGTTTTTGCCTTGGAAATCTTCTATGGGCGCCATTTTTGCCCAGTCTCTATCACTTTTGGGAAGATTTACCACTGATTCGAGTTTTCTCTATTTGTGGATAATGGCTATCATCAGGTCTGGCAGTAATCAGGCCTGAAAAAAAAATCACTTAAAAACTCTATTTTATGTTCACTTGGGTATCTTTGTATTTAAATTAGTTTGATGAGCTGAACTTATTAAGTGTGACAAATATTATTTGTCATAATAAAATCAGGAAGTTGTCACTTTTTCATAACACTGTACACATGCTTTCGACTCAAAGTTTGAGGGTGAGAGTTCAGTATTAGCTCAATAGTTGTTGAGGTTCTAAAAACTTTTTTTTGTGTGTGTCACTCCTCAGGTTCTAGAAGAAAGGATGAAGCTGGAATGCAAGTGCCATGGTGTCTCAGGCTCCTGCACCACTAAGACCTGTTGGACTACACTTCCCAAGTTCCGTGAAATTGGCTACATACTCAAGGACAAGTACAACGAAGCTGTGCATGTGGAGGTAGTTCGGGCTAGCCGACTGCGCCAGCCCACCCACCTCAAGGTAAAGCAGACTCAGGGCTACCGCAAGCCCATGGAGACAGACCTTGTCTACATTGAAAGGTCACCAAACTACTGCGAGGAGGACGCAGCCACAGGGAGTGTGGGCACCCAGGGACGCCTTTGCAATCGCACTTCTCCATACACCGATGGCTGTGACCTTATGTGTTGTGGGCGAGGTTATAATACACATCAGTACACCAAAGTGTGGCAGTGTAATTGCAAGTTCCAGTGGTGCTGCTTCGTCAAATGCAACACATGCAGTGAGAGGACGGAGGTGTTTACCTGCAAATAAGGACGCGAGGAACTCAGTGCCAGGAAGTGTGGCACCAAGGACAAACTGAATGGAAGGCATGATACAGCAAGATAAAAGTGCGACCAGTGAGAGATTTTGAGTTAAAGGAATGGAATTTACACTATCAGCTCTTCATGGCATTGTTTTGCACAGCAGATTCAATGTAATTGCTTTTCAGAAAGTAAATGCTAAATATGAGTAGGTAAAATCCCAGAACTGTTGCATAGGGAGTTGGGACTACAGGGAGTGAATGAGGCACCCTACAGTAACTGTGCTTTGCACACTGGGATTCGTCATTTTAAATTCACAAAAGACTTGTGCATGGACATAAAATACAATAACCTGGGAATAATTTGACGAGATTGTCAGTTCTTTGAAAACTTTTTAGGGTTTTGTTGTATTTTCCACTATAGGGAGCTAAACTTAATATTGACGTGAATGACCCTGCAGATTGGCTGAAGCTTATGTTGGGGGTTTACAGAAATGAAGAACATTTTGTAAGTATGGTGTGTTGGAGTACACCAAAAAAAAAGTGGAAAACTCTGTTAAACCCTCTGCTGCCAACTGGAATATGGTGGAGTATGTTAGTTTTCCAGTCACACTGGAACTGTCTGTTCTGAACACTGAAAATAAATTGTTTATTTATGTTATAGTATCTTAAAAGGAAGCACTAACGGGTAGAGATGTCTTTTTTGTACTAAGTGTAAAAAAAATTACTTTTTAGAAACTCTTACTGAAGATGTGTGTCTCTTAGAAAATGAGCCCCAATCCCTGAAATACCTTGTCTTTTCTAAAAAAAAAAAAGAAAAAGAAAAAAAGGTCTTATTGCTACTGGTATGATGACAAAAAAGACATTGTTACACTGTGTTATACCTTCAAACACATTGGTTCTATTTTACTGTTGAATAGTTTGTTTCGCATCCTGCCCCCCAACCCCCAATCATTTTTTTGGATGCTTTTGCAATTTCAGTCAAGCGACAGTAACTAATTTAAGCACGGAGATCCTTCCTCATTTCATTAAACGTAAAGCTGATATGTTCCTGGATGTCTTGTCGCGTGCTGCACTGATATTTTTTATTTAAATACAACCCATGAGAACTAAATAAACTCCCATGTGACTCAGTTTGGCAGTTCATTGATAGAATGTCAACTGAAGTTGAACCTGCAGTTTTTAGAGTAAGACTGGTTAATTCATGTGGAAATATCTGTAAAGGTGTGGCCAATAATGTTTGATAAATAACAGACGTAACCAAACCCCAAATTGTTATTCTTCAGCCTATAGAAATTATTTTTGGTAAAATGTCATTTTTTCACTTACAGTAACACAAGGCTAACTTATGTTACATGATTCACTCTCTGATTCTCTTGCTTTTTCACTCTTTTCTCTTTTCTTGTTTCAGTTCTGATGCTAAGCTAACTGCTTACTGATTATAGCTCCAAATGGTACATGTACTTCAGAGCTGGATAGATCTTCTAATATACCTGTTGACAAGAAAGTGAATATAAGCACATTTTGCAAAGGCCCCTTTAATTTATGCAGCGTGAAAGGTGTTAAATAAACCACAGGATAACACTTAACTTTGGGTGAGAATGTTCTGTGCTTTTGGGCACTTGTTGTAACCATTTTGTTTTTATGTAATATTTCATATCGTTACCATCTATTCATTTTGAGTCTACATTATCTTTCAAGGTCATGTTATGTTTACAGGCTGTCATTGTTTTTTATTTCGTTTATATATTAATTGGATTAGAATGTATTATAACATTTGCACATTAATAGCAACAAAACATTTTAGAGCTTTAGAGACTGATGTATCCTAGTCCTGCATTTTGCATGATAGGGTTGTTTAAGTAAATACAATTCCCATTTCCAGAAGATGGGACTGTTTTTACATAAAAACTTGTAATAAAAACTAAAATCAGTGATTTGTCAATTCACATGAACTTTTATTTATCTGACAAAAATTTTCAATGACCACATTTTAATTACAGTTTGGAAAACGAAGCAAATTTGAAGTTTGATGACTGCACACAAAAATAGATAGTACAATGGTTTATAAAATATTTGATTAGCAACAGGTGCGGATATCACAAGTGTAAAAAAGGAGCATCCAAAAGGCTCAGTATGTGCAAGCAAAGATAGTTTGTAGCTCACCACTTTATGACAGATTTCAGAGTTCACAAAGAATGTTTCTCAGCATAAGACTGTGAAGAATTTAAGTCTTTCACCACCTACAGCATATATAATTTTCTGAAAAGATTAATGGAATCTGGCAAAATGTCATGCATAAAAAGCAAGGGAGCCAAACCACTGTTGAATATGTGCAACTTGGAACCATCTGGCAGAACTGCACAACAAACCATCATGCTACCATGATGAACCAAGAGTACTTTGGAAAACTACAGTCACTTAACACACTTTGCATTGCAACCAAAAGTGCAACCATGGATTTTGCTACAATAAGAGGGAGCTATACAACCACTCTGTGCAGAACTCTTCACTGTCAGATGGACAAAAAGACAGTAGTAGTAGATTCTGTTGTCAGGCAAATCTGCTTTGCAAAGTAACAACGATGGTATAATAGTGCATCAGTGCCTGTGGCATGTGAGCGAGTGTGTTGCAGGCATCAAACTCAGAATTTGCTTATATGTTACATTTAAAATCTTATACTTGGACTTTGGTCAGATAAATAAAGGTTCAAGCTAATCACCAAATCACAGGGTTTAGTTTTTATTGCATTTTAGAAAATATGACATTGTTGAAATTGAGGAGTACACATATATAATATATACATCTTAAACTTATTTTAAAGAAGGTTTTTAGATGCATCAAACCCAACTGTCATTTAACTAATTTTGTATATTTTTTGAGTTAAAGTAACTAAAATAATTGTTTAGAATATAGTCTGCCTCTGACATTTATATTTTCTTGTGAAGTAAAATAAAATAACTGCAGTTGGAGGCATTTTAAAAAAAATCAGGTTTCCCTTTAACAAAGATGCAAATGCATTTAAACTGAAAATCTGATGGGTTTTTACCATAACGATGAATTGTGTTGTGAAACATATAAGAAAGCCTATCATTGAACCCAGCATAAGCAATTCACATTTTATTGCTTATTGCCTGGTGGTACAAGAATGTTCATGCTCACTGTGCCCATATCAACTCTTCCAGCAAATATCCACAGCTATTATTTTTAAAAATTGTCTCCCTTTCAAAGAAAAACACACACACTTTAAATCTGGTCATTGTGTGAGTCCAGATTTGGAGCCAAGCTTTATGTAGAGGCCTGTTATTCAAACATTCCAACCACACCTAATATACTAACTGGCAGATGCATTAGGAAACATAAATCATTAAAAAGCTAAAATATATAAAACAAGCAATGAGCTGACTTTGACATTTTGTACACAGCGCATGTTTGTAATATGCTTGGTATTTTGTCTTAGTTGTGGCACTCAAGGAACAGTCAATTATCTCTTACAGCATGGAAGTAAACACACATGGTGTGTTCGTCAAGCAGAGATGGGATCAAACGTAATCCAGTTTAATTCCACTGAATTTATGTATATAGCTCTAAATCACAACAAAAGGGATCTTAAAGCACTTTATAATGTAAGGCTAAGGACCTTGCAGAATATAACTTCATAGAGTATTATCCAGAGAACCCAACAATGCAACTTGAGCAAGTGGGATAAAAAATATAAAAATATAAGGGAAAAAAAGGAAAACATAAATTACAAGTTAAACACATCTACAAAATACATTTCTAAATCAGATTATTAGTTATAAGGTATGTTTGAATTTGATTAACAGATGAAAAGATGCATTTTCTGTAATAAATGAATTGATAGAAACTGTTCATGGTTATATGTTGTGGTTGCAACAGCACATGTAATCAGCAGTATATTCTGAAAACATGATGCTCAGGGTTAACTAAATAAGGACTAAGGATGCTGGATGACAGGAAAACTGTCTGGCTCAACATTCAGGCCACTCATGCCTTCTGTGTTGGCAGAGCTGTTGGGAGTCACTAAATGGGAAGAGGACTTCATGCAAATGACCTGATATGAATAGAAAGTGGCTCAGTGTGCCTCTTGTTTCCAGACACACAAACAAGAGTGTAGTTCTTTTATAAGGGTGTTTTTGAGATGGATGGGATGGCTTGATGAAACAAGGAGCTGCATGTGTAGCCGGAAACGGCAGCTGAAAAGAATGGTTATTTAGAAGAAGAGCTAATTGAGATGGTTTAAAAAAAAGAGTGGGTACACTATGTAAGTAGTTTCTGCAGCTGTTGAGGCAAGTTGGAGGCTCTATGCAAAACACAGCAAAAGATTTGATGAAATAAATTCATGGTAGTTAATTCAGTCAACGAACCTGGTACGTCTAATGATTTAGTGCGCATCATCCAAAAAAGACCATTTCAGACACGATCACTGTCAGTGATTCCATTCAACTGGTTCTATGAAGTGGCTCTTTTAAACAGAGTCATGCTACTTTATTCTCTTGCTGGACGCTCCCTCTTGTCCTCCTGTATGTGAAAAGCATTGTAGGTGAGCAGCAGAGCAGAAGTAAGACGGGTTTTGTTAGTTGTCTGAAACCCTGGGGACCGGAACCACATAGGCTCCCCATGCTTTTTCCTGCATTGAGAAAAATAAATACATTTGTTTCTGACAAACATTTTGTCATTTAAAATATGAGTTAGAAAAACAGAGTCAGCTGTGTGCGCCTTCTTCTGAAGCAGCTATTTCAAGGGTGTCAGGATCAATAGCCCGTTGGGATATATTGTGCAAGCTGATGCTTCTGGTCTAATTCACTCTGGAAGCAACAAAACAAACCAGGGCCTAGTTACTTTACTTTACTTCGTTTGGCAGACGCTTTTATCTAAAGCGACTTACAAGTAGCTAGCGCTGGGTGTCTGGCTCAAGGACACACCTGGTAGGGTAAGGATTAGGAGTCAGACGGGGTTCGAACCTGCGACATCCCAGTCTGACGCTTAACCCATTGAGCTACCAGGCCGCTAGGAGGAACAACAATTGTGAGGTAATATAGCAACAAATGGAAAGGACGTAGTATGTATATGCCAAAACTTTGCATGAATATTAAGAAAATTAATCAGATGCTCCTGCTATTCAGAGTTCACTGTTAAAATCTTTCAAGGTTTTCAGAGCAGATTGAATATGGTAGATTCAACTCACTTTAAATAGAATGAGAATAACTTAGAAGACTGCCTGTTTTCATTTACAATGATTTAAAAGGACAGGTAAGACAGGAAAGGGAAATATGGTAGGTTGTGAAAAAAGTAGTGGCCACTGTCTTTGTTGTCCTCATAAAACTTATTACTATGTGATGCAAAAAGATTTGCAATAGGTGTTTAGATAATGAAATGAACTAGAGCCAAAAGCACACATAACACAATACGTTAGAAGGTGGTTAACTAAAATTTTTAAATACTATTTTCCCTGTTTGGTTTGTTGATAAAAAGCCTACAAAATGTCTTTATAATACATTTCCAAAGTTCTGTTCATTGCTGTACTTTGTAACTTTAGCAAAGTAAGAGAAGAATGTTCAGATAACAAGGGCGACCTGTCAGAGATAAGACAGATCTGCAAGTGGTGGATCAAAAGGGATGGTGGTAAAAAAAGAATGAATGAATACAATTAAAAGAAATAAAGGAGTTAGAGGTCTTCTGTGCTGATGCTTGTGATTAGCCAGGTACTTATTGAAAGGACGAGAGTAGTCATCTTCGACACTTTGATTGCAGACTGTTCCTCAGTCAAGGAAATGGTTGTTTAGCGATCTCATGGATGGTGGCTTATTATGGGACAATGCTTTACAACTTGCTAGTTATACAAGGAGGTGAAAACATGGAAGTCCTACATGGAAGACACCTTTAATCAGTCTACGTGGAATGGAATGGAACCATTTTGCCATAAAAATGCAGGTTTAAAGGTTTAACAGCAAAGCAGATGAGTACACATAACAGTTTAATGCTACCCACAACACAGCCTGCAGCAATTAAGAATGTACAGCCTTTCTTTCATATGATTGCTTGTTTTTCTGTGTTCCTTTAACTTTGTTTTGACTGCTTGTCTTCAATTGAAAGACCATCATTTGGAGGTTTTTCATCATCTGTTTGATATTAGTGGTGAGAAACATATGGCCATTCAAAGGCAGAGCCCTCTCTGACATCATAGACCACAAGGCAAAGTGGGAATAGTCAAGACCCCAGACTGAGGATTGTGAACACTACCTGATTGCCGCCATGTATCTGTACTGTTCAAATAATCAACGTGCCTTCCCTATTTCTCGTGTGTTTGGTGTCGAAATATGTCATATCTCTAGTACACAAAGCACAACAAACTAAAAGGAAATGTTAATTTCCATTGTCTTTTGCCTGTTGAAAATGTAGGGTACAAAATTGCTACTAACTTTTGATTCACAGAAAGCTAAGTTAACTTAAGCTAACTAGACAAGACATCAGTGTAGAGAGTAATGACAGCCAATTTGGCATGTATGCCCACTTATGTTGGACTGTGGTAGTTGGTGGTGCTTGTAAGAGAGGTTCATACTTATGTGGTGACGCCCTCAGCCCTCACAGCAACAGTAAGGAAAGCATCAGCAGTCCAAGGTCTAATCCACTGTAGATTTAAAGAACACTGAGCTTTTATTTGTCTGCTCATGTTCCTGTCTGCATGTCACTTTAGGTATATATACATAACTGTGCCTGGCTGCATCTGATTGTGTGTGAGAGACACAGATGGACGCATCCATTTGGGAAGAGGGTTTCTACATTTACAGAGACATTTAGTGGAGGGAGTTTCGAGGACAGCCCACACGTGCTTTTGTGCTGTTCAGTGTCCAGTGGTTGGCTAGGCCACGGCTTCTCCTTGAGGTTATTTTTCTCCTCACGTTTTGTTTTCATGAAGTGAGGTTGGGGTTCTAAAAGCAGACTCCACCTTGGGAAAAAGACCCTTAAGGGCCCTTTTCCCAGTGCTTCACCCCTCACCCTCTATTAAACAAAGCAGAAGATAAACGTTCTGGAAGAAGCAAATTTCAATTTTAATGGCGACGATCGCATGAAAAATTATGTTTTGGAAATGTTTTTCATGGTCTGTTGATTTTAACATAAACTGAGGCACTATTTCCAAGGACACAGCGTGAATCTTAACAGCTGATCATTCAGTCATTCATTTTTCAAAACTATGATTCATTAAGTCTATGCTGCAAATATTAAACTTACCATAATACAACTGCGAAATATGAACTCATTCCAAACCATAAAAAACTAATACATGCTCTAAAGGTCTTAGGTAAATTACCGTACAACCTGACATCCTGCAGCTGCAACCTATTGGCATACGTAATAGTCTGTTAACTTACACAGCGCACAATTGCCCAATACAATAATGGCGGTTGTGAAATAATTAGTTCTCCTTATATCTTCATCTTTATACTTAGTGACAAGTTTTTTTATTGAGTGCTTTTAGTTGGTTCCTGTAAATTAACAAGTTGTACCACCAAATTAATCAATTACTCGTTTGCTCCAATGCATAGTCACTTCCAGAATAGGGTAGTCTAGGAGTCGCCAACCCCAGTACACAACCAGTGCCAGTGGGATGCGGTGCCAGTGTATCATCCTTCTCTGTCTAGTCTGTGGAAAGAGCAGTGGAGGAGGTGATGAGGTTCCATGATGTAGGTTATATACATGGAAAGTTCTGCTGAATCCTTTGCTTTTCCATGCGGAGGGAAGGTCCCCGGAACAGCACACAAACAGTTCCACCTCAGCTCGTAGTTGAGTGTGCTGCAAGAAATACTGGGCCCAGTTGTTCAAATGAATTATCTTAACAAATTAAAAGTATTTTTTCAGCTGTGTCAAATCTTACAAGTTCTTTAGATTTTAATGTTTCTGGCAGGTAATAACGAGAAGACTGGTGACAATGTTTACTGAATACATGTGAACTTGTCCATGTACTGCTCAGAGATTTGATGGCTGACTCAGTCTGTCAGCATAGTGCGCCGCGTTGAAAGCGACATCAGAGAAACTGGTTGTCCCATGCTTGTATATTTCTGTCTCCATCGGTGTCACTGGCTGGAAGTGGGCTAATGTACATGCCTTTGAATATGTAGGGCATTGGACACCAGCTCCATGTGGTTTGGGAGAAGTTAAAGGCTGGTTGGGGCTTTAATCTGCCAACCCTCCTCCCAGTTTTTCCCTCTTTTTCTTGTCTCTGTGGGTCCTGTTTCCCCCACTAGCTCCTCATCTACTATACAGTCCCTTTACCACCCCAGCCCCTTAAGACCCTCAGCACCCCCACTCTCCTACTCCTACTGCCTCTGAAGCAAGTGTGCCTTGGTTCACCACAGTCCTGACACTCTAATGGCTGATGGATGCACCAAGGTCAAACTGATGATCTGGAGAAGTCCTTTGGTCCACTGAGCCTTTGATCAACATACTTAACCCTTTCTTCCTAAAAAACCCGCCTCAGTGGATGGGAATATGGGGAGATTGAATTACACAGTGCTTGTTTGAGGGCAGGCTGACATCTCTTTGCTAACACATGTCTTTGTTTAAGGCATAGCTCTGGCACTGACAACCCTCTTCCAAGCTCCTCTGCTTATTTAATACCAAGAAGAGGCTAATAGAAAAGATAGCAACCTCCTAGTTCATAGGAAAACCTGCAGTTTTTAGTGACCCGTCTCCTTAAGTTAAACGTTGAACCAAAATAATATTTTTACATTTTGGCAAACACGCTTTAATGAGAAGACTGTCGTAGACTGTGGCCAACTTAGCAAATTTATTGTTAGATTTATTTTTCAAAAGGACAACATTGTCAGTAAGTGTTCCCTCCTATGGGTGCGCCGCCTTTACATTACAGACAATGTCTGGAGAATCAGATCCATATATTGTGCTGAGTCGTGCAATGGGTGATAGCTTAGGTCGGATTGATGACATCGGTAAGGGGTGGTGCCTGCTTAGTGTGTGGAGACAGGTGACACAAACTCACACAACAAATAATTGCGGAAGTCAATGAGGGTGAATGACCAGCTTGTGTCCTGGTCAAGCACTCCTCCTTAGTTTTTGCTTAATTAAAACATAACTTGACAATTTGGGCTTAATTTAGTTTTTACTTTCATTTAGAAGCTCAAGTTATTTCCAAGCCTTCAGTAATAAGTAATTAGTGCATTTGAGGGATCCATTCAGCAAGTAATCCTTTTATTTACAATGCGGGTGTCCCACTTATGAAGGAGGAAGAACACTGGCATTGGAACAATGATTGTTAGATGCACAGCTGTGTGCTCCACTCTAGAGAAATCTAATTCAATGTAGCCAGAACTTGATGTTTAAAATTAGTTAAAGTTCAGCTAC
The DNA here is from genome assembly GCA_032270685.1 of Microctenopoma stevenorrisi. NCBI lineage: Eukaryota > Metazoa > Chordata > Actinopteri > Anabantiformes > Anabantidae > Microctenopoma > Microctenopoma stevenorrisi. Next base: position 16,169,036 of record JAUMTR010000024.1, read on the forward strand.
ACAATGTTATATATTTCAGATTGTTCTGTAAATAACACTTGTTTTTTTAACATATTAACTTTTATGATTAGACATGGTTTTGGAGAACCATATGTGTTGTAAATCTCAAAAGGATTAAAAAGCAAAATGGTTTATTATGTTGTGTTAATTTGATTGTTGGCTTTGAGGACTGTAAACACAACAAATCAAATTTATGTTTTCACATTACAACAAAATCTTTCTTTAGTGTTTTGTTGTGTAATTTGATTTTGTTCAGTGTTGATTTTCATTAGACACTTGAAATGAGATGCAGTTTAAAAGAACAGTTGCTCAGTATGTTCATTTTCAGATCACCTTACCAGTATGCGGATATGTTCTATCAATTAGCGGGTTTGGGAAGAAAGCAGAGGAAAAATTAATGTGTTTCTAATTTTGAGTATCATGGCTTCTACATATGGACATAGATCATGCTTCCAAAGGAAACTTCTACCCTTACATTTCCTTGTTTTATTGGGCTGAATTGCAGTAAAATGTAATCCACAAATACATAAACGCATTAGACCTCACTGGGAAGCGCTATTAGGGCTGTCATGAAGCAGCAGTAAAATCCATTTTTAACTCCTGCCAGTTTGCTGGCCTTGCGACCTGCAGTTACACCTCTCGTCACTCAGGCCATTAAATATTACTGCTTGCTCCACGTGGAGTTGAAGTGATGGGGCACACAGATCCTTGTGCTGCTTCTTTCTTGTCATGTCCCAACTGTCTGCTTTGCTTTGAGGGGAAGTTTTCCATGTGTGCAGGTTGGTGAGGCAACAGCAGCTGTCAGACAGTGGTTGTTGGCAGGGTGTGGTGCCTGACCAGAGGGTCTGACCAGACACTTTTTGCTGCCACACTGAGCCATGGGCGCATTGTTGACCCCAAAGCTGCCTCAGACTGCTGGTTGACGTGCTTTGGTTGTCAAGGTTCATGACAGCATGGATGATCTGCCTCATCTGACATAATATGCAGGGCCTTCTTTAACATGTGTATTCATCTTTCTTTGATTGAGCTTCCATAAGCTGGCTAAGTATCTTCACAGCTAAACAAACTGTGATTTGTGAGCCATTGCACTCCCGTTCGTGGGTCATATTTCTTCTCTCTTTCCTAAAATATGCTATCTGAAGTTCCCTCAGAGAAATCTTTAGATCTGGCTGAAGAATAAATAGCAAACACAGCTTGAAGCTGAGTTGTTTTGAGAGGAATATGAGTGATGAGTATCACTATGGTAACCTCCTTGTGTTTTCAGTTTGAAGTTGACATCTCAATAGGTCCCGTTGTGAGCTGATATGTGGGGGTAGTGAATGTTATAAATGTATGAGGTGAGTTATTAGGAAGTCTTTTAATTACAGGGATAGAATTTGGCATATATCTTGTAGATTACAGGCTGGATGTATAACCAAATAATTTGCAAACTCCACATTTACTCTCTTACTTTAGAGGCCCCCTGATGCCAGAACTGCGTAGCCACAATGTGAAGACACAGAATGGAAGACTCAATTATTTAAGTCAAGTGTGCATGAAACCGTAGCTGATGAACATAGATTCATAAAAGGTAGAGGATGGCCATATGCAGTGAAAGATCTCATGCAGTTTATTCCATGTTTAGCTGATGATAATGAGTTACTGCCATACTTTTTGACCTCAAACCAAAGGACCATGCATTAAAAATCAGGGTGCTAATTGAACATCCATACAAGCTTAGTGTAAGACTGATTTAGTGCAACATAAGACTTTATCATAAACCACTAAAGTCACTCTTTTATACTTGGCTCCTGACAATAATTTTCAATGTGGTACAAAAAAAAGATCAAATTCATGTACATTTTAGATTACTGCCACTCTGGAACCTGTGATTCATATTTAAAATGCTTTTTTTTTATTTCCTACCTACATTTGCCTTCCTTTTCCAAATGAATCTAGGTAACTGGGGAGTAACTCTTGGATTGACTCACAGCTGATGAAAACCATTAAAAAAGTTATAATTTGGACTAATTTGTTACCTGAAAACTGTGTTAATACCTAATTTGTATTAAGGTAAATTGGGGAAATAAGTGTACATTTGCAAGCTTGATGTCTAAAGTGTCAAATGGGTCACAACAGAGGTGATAGAAAGTGAAAGAGGCACACAAACAAACACAAACATTCCTACTGGGGGACAGCAGGCAAGCCTGGGTAACGAGAATGCATGAGGAGGGAGGATGATGGCAGGAGCTGGAAAGACAGGTCTTGAAGTTCGAGCATTCATGCACAATGGGCCATGAGAGGTTTCTTTTTCCCCTGTAGCAGGCCCTTTCACAAGTCGCTCCTCCCAACTCCCGAAAAAGACCCCACATGCATCCCTACTGTCAGTGCCCCAACAGCTGTTTCTGGATGGCGTTGTATCGTTATTTGGACTCATTTATGAGCTGGCCTGTGAAGAGCTTGGTTTTGTTTGAGTTGTTGTGGTAGTTGTCTCACATTTGGTTAAAAATATGTTCCATGTAAGTTATTTGATGGTTTGGCCGTTGACAAGCTCTGGTAATAATTTGGGTGCTCACAGGAGAAAATACAAGGCTCCAATGAGAATGAACGCTTCACCACATTTTTCAAAACTGACATATTTTTTTCAGTGCTGCTGTTTCAAGATTGCAGGAATTATTTCCTTTAACCATAATAGAATGTTGCTGACACACAGTTTTTGAAATGGATATTTCCTAATTATGCCTGGGGAGCATAATCTGTGATCAGATATCAGACCAACGTGGCATGATTTTCTGTGGAGTACGTAATTTCGCTTTGCAATTTTGGCAAAGCAATGGGACGTCTCAGACATTAATGATATTTGCTCTGACTCAAGCACCAATATCATTTTTTACCATTGTAATAGCTATATTTTCTGGAATTTAGAGAAACAGGTGCACCAGGCAACCCACATGGAAACAGTCTTATATCTGTAACAAGCTCAATATCAGTCCCAATCCACAAAAAGACCTTGTGGATTGGGCAGGATAAGAGTGGTCGTGATATATCACGTAAAAAAGTGATTGGACATTATGTTTCCTGTGCCCAAAGAGCTACAGAGGAGCCTCGTGTGGTTAAAGTGGTTAAGGAAGGACTCACTGTGTTGGCAGTCACGTGTGTTATGCTGCAGATGTCATTTCTTTGAGTCAGTTGCAGACTGCAATACTTTCAGTACTGTAAATCAAACGTTTTTACATTACATTAACAATGTGCGCTTGAATGAACAATTCTGACATCTAAATACTGACAGTTTGACCTGTTAGCCTAATAGTTATTTACATACTATTATATTTACACGTTACTGTTAAGTTAATAATGCTTCAAGTTTACATAAATAGAATATGGGCAAGACATTTTTATGTTTATGTTGATTGAAGCAGACCTACAATTTTGATGCAAAATATCGCCAAAGCTTCTTTTCCATCATTAGAATACAGAGGTCATGGCTATTGGTGAAATCAGGACAACAGGATTTCCCTGGCTGTGTATGAAAGTCGCCATGCAGGTCATGAGGCCAGGGTCACACCCTTCTAGTCAACGGTCACCATGGTCCAGTTGTTAATGACTGAGTTTGTTTCTTGCGCTGACACTAAGTGGTGAGTCAGGTCAAATGGCCATGGAGAGGAATTCCATGGTGGACATTCCAGTGCTGATGTTCCCTCAGGTTCACATCATAGAGGGTGTGGGGGAAAAAAGGTCGAACAATATGATCTGGAATCTGGGAGGGAGTTTGCCACTGCTTGTTCACAGTTCCTGAGATATGAGTTAAGCATGCGGAATGTTAATCTGTCAATGTGTGGTCATGGTGCGTTTTTGTTAGCAGATGTGATTTGAATCACGAGGCGCTGTGGTTTTGCCTGGGCCCTTTCTCGCCTTTCAGACATGATTAGAGGTAACCAGTTCTGACACCCTGATGCTATGAGAGACATCCCTTGCTCGCCAACAAAGCCACATGTCACACACGGCCATCTTGTTTTCTCCCAGCAGGCCTCTGGAATGTAGTTCATCCCCTTAGCCTCTTCAATAAGGCCATTCTACACATTCTGGGTGAAAAGCTATTGAATCTTAACTCTTCAGGCGGATGCAAAATAGCCCTCAGCATGTGAAATTATGTAGAACGAATGCATTTTAGCACCTTTTATCTGCTTCTCACTACACTGTTTTCATTGACACAGACATTCTGAAGCCTGTCTCAGTAAACCTTTCTCAAAACTGAAATGGCAAAAGAGCAGGGACAAATGTCATCATCAACTCAAGCCCTAATAATCAAAATGATACTCGACACATTTCATTTACATTTTGAAATTCACAAACACAGTAAAAAACACACCCAGGGACTGGGTGACTGCACACCCAGAGTGTACCATTCATAATTTTCTTTTGGCTTCTTATTTGGGGGAGGTGAAAATGTTTTTTTTTATCTCAGTATGCAGGGATAGACCCATGCCATGGTGGAAAAACATTTGCACCACATCTCTGGTTTGTGGCTGGCTATTGTACAGGGAGTGGTATTTCACTTATGAAGTGATTCCGTTACAGCTGTCCATTCCCTCTGCACGCACTCATTTACTCCCATCCAACCACACATACATATTCACATACACACACAGAACCATTTAAACAGTCCTCCATAAACACGTACAAATCAGTTTCAACGGGTGCTGCAGCTAAACTCAGACGTGGACCCAGACCCACAGCTTTCAAAAACAGGTTATTTTAGAAATTACATGATATGCCAAGTTGCACATCTGCAGTTAGATCCTGCCAAGCTGCCTTGTGAAACACAATATAATGCTGGTCCACTTGAGTGCGATGAATGACTTCCTGCTGAATAATGCATTTCACTTAAGTCACATGGGGGCTATCTGGCTGGTTGCGGGAGAAATCTTGAAAGGATTATTGTATTTACTTTTCTTGGCGTGGCACTGATTTGAGGAGGAAGAGGTTGTGTTTTATATGGTCACATGTTCAATGTTGATTATTTGTATTTACCCTTAATGCTGCACTGATGAGTGCTGTCACAGACACCAGTGAACAGCGGCGAGGTCTCACGCAATGTGCAGATGATTTCCTTCCCACATTGAAGGCCTTGGCGGGGAGCAAAGCGCTTACTCTGCCTTGTCTCTTTGAGTTGGAACAGGAAGTCAAATGCTAAGGAAAAAACACACACCAAACCCAAAACTGTCCATCTGTGTTCTTAACTGCACATCTTTTTTGGAAGTCCCTCATCTTGTTTTCAGCATGCAAAACAAGTTCAAAGACACGTATGTCAAAATCACAACAGTAACACACATTTGCCCCAGATGATGCTTAGATCCACATGCAGATCAGCCAAGAAGGGGGTCACTACAAGGTCTCTATGACCCCCCTCCATGTGGCTACCCCATCTAACCAATCTCTGTCATAGGATTATTGTTCAAATGATCTGCTCACTGACAAATGATGTGTGACCAATTTTTAAATAAAGCTACTTGTCTCCCTGGGAAATAGAATCCTGAGACTTCATACAGTTAAGGCCAACACATACTGAAAGCATGAGACGCACGATTGAATTTTTGCACGAGATAATCAAGTTCCACGTTTTTTGGGGAATGAATGAATCACGTGCTATGTTATTAATGCAAATTGATTTCCATGGAGGCGGTTAGGGAGGACGGCAGGTGCACACTGTTAAGGGAGGACATTCCAGAGACCCAAGTTCAATATCAAAGTTACCACTGAGGTTGGGTTTAGGCAAGACAAGTACTGAGTACTACAGGGGACTGAACACAAGAGACTGAGTAGCAAAACCACATAGAACACCAACAAAGGAACAACAAAGACGACCTAACAGAGAGTGACCGGTGAAGGTGGCTTAAGAAAACACAGGAAACAGAAAGGAAAGGGGGTATAAGAGAAGCACAACAGGTAAAACAACAAGAGACAAATAGCAGGACCTACATGATCAAGAAAAAGCCTAACCAGGACCTAAAAACAAGAGAGAAACCATTACAGTGGATCTAAGTTCTTTAGTCTTTGTTTTTCAATGATTTGTCAGGGTTAAATGTCTTTTATGGCTTACAATACAGACTTTAAAGACCTTTGTGGCAAGTGGAGGGGACTGTTTTCTGAACATGGTGACTCATACTAAATATACTATTCTCTATTTTGGTTGAAGCGCTTAACATGTCATGGTTGCTCTACCCTATAGCGGAAAACACTGTTAGGCTTGTCAGCCCGCCCTATCAGAAGGGCCATCCCAACATGTATAATCTGTAATGCACGGCTGCCTTTTACTACACACTACTGTTCAACCACTGAGGCCTGACCGAGTAGTGGCTTGGGTGGTGAAGGCCTCAGAAGTTTGTTTTTGTCTCGTGGGCTCCAATATTATATCTCACCACCTGAGGACAGGAGGGCCTAGCTGCAATTCACCAGAGTGTGGTGGGAGAGTGGAGGAAGGAGAGCGAATCTTATCACATTGGATAACTACTACATTAGTTTTGCTGCAGTTTTAGATTTGAAGATGTCTTTGTTTCACATGTAAGATATGTAAGATGAAAATTAACTAAGCTATTATACATTATTTGATTTCTTATCTAATTGTCAACTGTATGTATACCATATGTTCACCAAAGATCTGCTATTTAGGTCAAACAAACTTTGAGAGAAACTGATTTTAAAGTATCTGTATCACTCAAACACAGTTTAGGGCTCACTACTGGCAACACAACCATCCAGACTCAGCAACATCATCTGTCATCTATTTCTAATCTGTTGAAACATCTAAACATCAAACAGTAACACTGTGTATTTATGAATTTATTTGTTCATGTGAGGCATCGGACCTCGGCTGGGCCATGTTGACAGACAGATCCTTTATTGACACGTGGTGAGAAACAGAACCTGGAAACAATTCAGTTCTGCTCAGACGGGGCTAGGCCAGACTAGGCATAGATAAAGCAAAAATTGTACGCCTAAATTGTATGATTGAAAGAGTTAATTAAAGGAATTTTTTTCCCTGTGAAAAAAAAACTGTTTCATCTATGTGTTTATGCAGCTTTTTTCAAGAAGCATTCGTAATTATAGCATGTTGACGATACAATAAACTAGTTTTTATTTTCATGAGGAGGAAAGTGCATCTTTCATCACTTCTTCCATGGTGCCCAAGGCAACTTCCTTCTCTGCGGTGTGGCCAGCACCCATCCAGCCACACAGGAAGCATCTTCCACTTCTCTCCCTCTCCCTCCTTTCTCTCCTATTTTCTCCTCCTCACTCACCCGTGGTGGAAACCATTAACAGGGCAGGGTTCCATGGAGTAGTGTGGCAAGGTTATCATTCACAGCGCTTCCCCTTTCTCTCTCTCTCTCTCTCTCTCTCTCTCTCTCTCTCTCTCTCTCAGTATAGTAATCCTCAACACACAGCCCAATATAGCAAGGAGACTTGCCGCCTTCAGTTTTTTAAACCTCCAAAGCCACAGGGTTAACGATTTTTCCTGATACACGCGTGGTGAAAATGCGTAAGACTTGACCTTTTTTTCATGAGTTTCAGTGTGTCACAGGCTGGGGTGACACAGTAAGGAAAATTTGATGGGCAAAAGCTGTTTTGCAAAGTGTCAACAGGCGTATTGAAAAAGAAATCTACATTTTAATAGACAGTGTTCAGAAATATGACACTGTTAGACTGCATTAGCTATGGATATGGAGATATTGTGAGCTTGAGAGATGTTTAGCCTGGTTAAACATACAGACTGTGAAAAATATATAAAGATATTTTATAATAATAACATTACTCTATTACCCTGGGGGCAACTGCTGTTGAACAGCTGCCAGACATGTCAGCGCTTCTGCAGGTTCTCTGTGTCTTGTCCTGTGACATCTCGACATGTAACCTTGTTGAATCAAGAATCAAACCATTTAGTTTTATTCTGCATATTGTTTAAATTTTGCATGCACACAGACGTTAAAACTACAAATTGTGGCTTTATGGAGAATTACACATAAGAGCTTTTTTCCTGACAGCTTATTTGTAATACTGTACCAGTAACACTGTCAACCTTTACTGATGGTTGGTTTGGACAATACATTCGGCATAGATAGACAGATTAGCACATTTTGTTTTTGAAAGCTATAGCACCAGACCTGGAAACCTCACTAAGGCTGTCTTCCATAGTCACGCTACACGTTTTTCTTTTACATTTCTCTTTCTATGTCCACAAAAAAGCAGCACAATCAGTTTCAGGCTAGTTGTTTTCCTATACTACAAGTCTATGCTAAACTTGGTTAAACATGACCTCAATATATGAGATCAATATAATTCGTCTTGACTTATTGTTGAAATGAAAAAAAAAAAACGTTGGAACGTTGTTCCGTCAACGTTTTAGGAAGTGCGTGGATATATATATAAATAGATGTGTACTTGTAAGCATTCCCATGCCTCCCATGCAAGTTGAAATTCAGCCTCTATCTAATGTACCTGCTCCAACACTGAATACTGTAGCGCTGTTTGTGCTCACTTCTAATCTCTCAGCCAGCGTCATTGTCCTTCTTTTCTCCCCCTTCTCCTTCCTAGGCAGCTGAAAAGATGTCATTGATGAGAAAATTGTGAGGGGGTGAGAGGTGCTCAGGCCTCATTGGCTCGTGTAGCAGCTCCATGAAAGACTCCCATTTAAACACACACACCTGTTAACAAACAGCAACAATGGTCTGCATCGCAGCCAGTTCAGTGAGCTCCATACTCTGACCCAACTTCCACCCCTCAGCCCCCTCGCAGATATTAAAGAGCCTTCATTTACCAATACTGGCAGACAGCTAACAGGCCACACAGAGTCTGGCTTCCCCAAAATAATATACCACTTTACTGATTCCCCATTTGAATTTGTTACGCTTGTTAGAATAAAGAAAAGGAAACAAAAAGGCACCATGTGAACAATAAAGTGTTCAAGATAAAATATAGCAATACAAGAAAAGTTAGCATAAAAGCTATATGCAGTATACTGCATTAGACCCACAGCTTATAAGCTAAGATAATATAGTTCACTGGGGAGCCGCCACACTTGTCTTACATGACAAAAATAGGAATAAAAAAAATAATACGCGACCCGACTGCGGATATCCGGAAGATAATGGATGGATGGATAATAAATTTAGAAATAAACAGTATATGTCTTATACATAGCTTAAATACTGTATAATTTAAAGTGTAGTTTAAAAATTGTATCTCTCTTGTTTACAGCGACAGTTGTGTGTATTTTCTGGTACTTTGGGGCACGAAAATCTTTATCATAGACCTACGCTATAACTGTAGCGCAAAATGTTGCTCCCAAAACCCACCCACAAAACCGACATTACAGTGCCAGACCAAGATTAATTGTGTTTTGTTTACAGTCAGTTGGAGGAGCAGTTCTTTGTCAGGAAGAAAGCTAATTCAGAAGCCAAATACTGAACCGTTTCACAGTAGATCACCCCCGGAAAAGATCACAAAAATGAAATAACTAACACAAGACAGATGGAAAAATTACACCCAAACTCTCTTTAGAAACTTGTATGAGAAGAAGTCCTGGCTTCATGATGGGCATGTCATTATAGGACCTTTTATGGAGTGAGAACACCTTAATAGAGGCTTTTCATTTCGCACAACATTTTTTATCATCTCAGTGTTTTGAGCTTCTGATCCCTTAAAATGAAACCATATAGTACAATCTCTTCTCACACGTAATGGTCCTAATAATCTGCTTTGAATAACAATTTTCATTTATATATTTTTCATCACTTCCAGAATAGTGATCAGATATGGTGAACCTATTTCTAAATAGTCAGCTGACCTTCATAATAAGCCTGAGTTTGTGAGCATTATGAAAAATGTAATTGATACCAATGGTCAAGGTGACTTCCAACCAGCAGGGGCCAATGAACAACATTCTTCAGATGGGGCTGTGCTTGAGTTCAGTTCTGACCACTCCTTTTGTGTTCGCTGAGGGGGTCCAGGCATTCAACCCTACGGGATGGATAATAGCCTTGCTGGCCTGCTCCCCCTCTACTCCAGTCCCCATCACTGCTCCATCCTCCCATAAAATTCCCCACTCTAATTGCGTTCCCTGGAAGCCAGTAGTAGAAGAGGAGGAAAACATAGAGGCAGAAGGGAAAAGAAAGAACTCTATAGTGGGGAACCTGTATTCATCCCAGGCCTATGCATTGCAAACAACAAACTGCAACCCACAGTCTATGAAGAAAGAGGCACAACGGTCAAAAGCAGTGGAGGACTAGCTCACCAGTCTCCAATTCAGTGGGCCCTGGTTTCTTTAATAACTGATCGAGTTCGCAATTAAACCCCGCTTGCTGGTAATACAAGTCTCCTTAGAGGCTCAATTGCCATTGGTGGGAGACGGGACCACTGTTGTGTCCCAGGGATTAAAGTAGGCAGGGAGAATCAAAAGCCATTTTACAATACAGTAATCAGCATGTTTTCCCTCTGAAAGGCCCTCTGCTACCTCATTTAGAAAACACAGAGCATTAGCTCCTTTCTGCTCTCTACAAAACCCATTCAGCTAGCTGCTTTATTATATGGATTAATCCTATGTGTTAGTGGGAGCCCTGGGGCTCAGTGAAGCAGTGGGGCGGAGGTGAAGAAGTGTCCACTCTCGATGGGTTTGTGAGGATGTGGAAACCCATGACCTGAGCAAGGAGACATTCTCCATCTGTTCCTGTTTTACCCGACATAAAGTCTCCTTGTGCAGATGATGCTCAAAAAATTAGGTTACTCTCCCACAATTGTATGATAGAAGAAAAAAAGATACTGGTGTCCACTGTAACTGGTGATGGAAGATATGTTGAGACAAGATATGTTGTTTGTAAGTCAAACATAACCTCAGTTTCAGTTGTGTGGTAAAGATTTGAGTAGGCTAACTGTTCAGTGTTCAATAATGTCTCTCTCACTGCGCTTGCATTTTCTTCTTGATATCTTGAAACAGCAGTCCTGGAACTCCATATCCCACACCAAGTCCAATGACCGCCATTAACATACATACGCCTTCTCCAGTCAGATCACATATAGATCGTATTGGTAAACGGCTTTGACTTCTACCGTAGCTTTGCAAGAGTAAAAAATATGGATGCAGAATATGCGTTGATCTTCCTAAAACTATCAGTTGGATCAGTTGGAGCCTTCTTTCCAACATTCTGGCACACGCTATATCAGTCTTCCACTTAGGCTGGCTGAGCCCCCCTTTTTTAAACATGGCAACCACCACACTGGTTTGATAGTCAACCTACATTGTCCTTTTCTTTATGTCACTCTGAAGATGAATGCATGAGAGCCCAATAATGCTTTCAGCATGTCAGGACTTATCTCATCCATACCTGGTGCTTTGCCTGAGGAGCTTCTTAACTACCTCAGATTCCTCTGCCAAATATACAACAGAAGTTTTCCCAGAGTCCTCTTTGCCTCCATCTTGGAGAACCTGCAGGTTGAGTTCAGGAGTTCTTCAACGTGTTTCTACCCATCAGAATCTCATGTCTGCAGTTCTTTCATGTTGAAATCAGTCTGACCCAAGCTCTGTTATTTTCTTTCTGAGTCACCTGCTAGTTTGCTAAAACATCATTGAAAGCATTTGAAAGTCTCCACAGGAGAGTATTTTCAAGGGCATAGATACCCTTTAACTCAAGAAAAGGCAGTCCATCTGCTCATGTCATATATGGCAGCTATACACTATTGATCAACTAAGACAGAGTTAACCAATTAGCAGCTTATCGAAATCAAAATTAATTAACCCTATAGTCGAGGCAATATCAAAATGTGGGATTGTGGGAATGTGTGATTGATGACAAGACTAGTAAAGAGAACATCTATGGTTTTATATGACAAAACCAAAGATTCAAGATCAAAAAGTAATGTTTATGGTAAAAAATATTGTCTAATATAAATCTACATACCTTCATCTTAAGAAGATAATTAGGCAGCTGTGTTGCAGCACTGAAACAACAATGCCATTTGTTTTCTTAATAATGCTATCAAAGGCAAATATTTGTATGCATATGATGTACTATGAGAGCCATAAATATAATGGGGACAAAAAGTTTTTACTGTTGTTCTCCTTCAGTTTCCTGTTGAAAACCACATCCATCTGATTCTGTTTACCCTGCGCCATCCACCACAATTCATTTTATTAATCTCCATAAAAAAAACCTGATGCATGTTAATAACATTCTTTACTGCAGTGAAAACCAAGAAACAAAAGCTTTGATTGTTTGAAGTGGGGTGTGCGCAGCAAGGATGGAAAAGATTTCATGACAAACAACCTAACGTCTGTCATCTGAAACATTGCTGTTTTTAGTTGTTAATGCAGTATTACAGCTATATGAACCTTTTTGGCATTATTATTTGTGAATGAGCTACATCGTTTCCAAAGCATCAAATGCGTGACTGCTGAAAAAGGAAAATCAGTGTTGGCTTGCATGAAATGCCTCCTGGCTGTTGCAAACACTGAACGGGTGTCAAGGAGAGGGCTGAATGGAAGAACTGTTTTGATCTGATAATTGTGTTCACACAAGGTCAGAGTTAGTCTGGAATTCGACATTTGTGGTTTAAAGCTAAAATAAAAATAATCATCACAACTTCAGTAATCCCCTAGTGCTGACCTGCTCCAGTGAATTAACTTAATAGTCTGTAAAGTTCTTGGTGGTTTCTATGAACAGTATGAATTGAGACCAGGGGTTGTGTAAACAGATTTCTGAAGAATTTAATGATCTAAACAATGTATGCCTACACCCTGTTTCCCAAAAAGTACAGTTCTATAAACCTAAGCTGCGACTACTAATGTGTTTTTATGGGAAAATAATTTCTATTACTGAGGATATGTAATCTAAAATAGCAAATAGGTTGCTGATAATAATGGATTTTTACCTAATTGATTATAAACTTTATAGAGTTCACTAAAGTCATTAAGAAACAAGAGCAGCATTCTAGCAGACTGGAAGCTCTAGACAGAGCATGGTGGACCACAGAGGAGCAAGGTGAAGGAAATTCAACTCCTTTAAAATACATGTTGAAGCATTGTTTTAGATACAAATTCAAAGAACTACTAACAATAAATTACATAGCAGAACATTGTAGTGAAGCTGATTTACATTTCTAATCTTTTTAATATACTGTATGTAAATTGTATACACTGACAGTAATCAATGATGGAGCATGTGCTTTTCTTACACCTATTCACACATACACAAACACACACACACACACACACCTGCAGCTAAGCACTAATGTGAACCACTGGAGTCCATTATCTGTATATTGACGCAGCCCACTGAAAATACAACAATGACAGTCAGTCTCATCAATCCACCACATATATGTGTGTTATCTCCTGCATCTTAAGGGAGAATGCAGCACAGTAAATACAAATCTATCCTGGTGGGCAGACTGGTTTAAGACTAACTTTTATCAATTTGAAGACACTCCTCCACATTCCTGACCAGCCCATCCATTGCTTTCTGTGCAAGCCTGTTGCCATAACTTTAAGTCACGACCTCTGTGTTTAAATCAGAAAGGAGAAATACCAAGGAACAAAATTGAAGTATTCTTAAAGTGCTTTTAGTCAAAGGAGAAGATGATATAAGATGGTACTGTGTCTTCAGGCTTGTTCTGTGTGTGGTACACAGTGTATCATGACAAATTGTTACTTTACATCTCATGCCTCTATGTTCTCTATGCTGGGTCATTTTATAGCAAAGTTAGTAGAGGGGGTTTAAGAGCACATGCTGTTAGAGAGAGCAGTCAGAAAGGACACTAGAAAGTGGGAGGGATAGAGGCAAAAGGGTTTAAAAGAGGAGAAAGGCCATCAGTGAGCTTGGCAGCTTTCCACTGAAACCATTAAACAAAATGTGTGTGTGTGTGTGTGTGTGTGTGTGTGTGTGTGTGTGTGTGCGTGTGTGTGCATATGCAGGTGTACTTGTATGTGTTTGTGTGATATCCTCTTCTCTCTCCCAGGTAACCACTCAGTCCACCTGGGCTGGAGGTACACTACAAAGTGGAGTCTCATAAGCGTTCCGCCTTCAAGGTGATTTTGTTCAGTACTGTATACCTGAAGACATCCGCACTAACATCCATGTCAGCTTTTTACAGAGGCAGCAGCCTTGATGCACTATGTGAGTTCTTCACAGATGTGTTTTTACATAACATCCTGAAAAAATGGTCATGAAATTTTGAAAAAGACTACTTTACTTTACTTTACTTTACTTAGCTTGGCAGACGCTTTTATCCAAAGCGACTTACAGGGAGCTAGCGCTGGGTGTCTGGCTCAGGGACCCACCTGGTAGGTGAGGTAAGTGTCAAGAAAGCAATGCCAGAAAACATACAAAGTAGTGTCAATGATCTTTTTTCTTTCATCTCTTTACTTCTTTACCAGGCCTGGACCCTCAGATTGAGAACCACAGTTCCTAAAATAAAAATCAAGTAGGTAGGTTGAAGTATCTTAAGACTGAGCTTATGTGATTCAGTAGATTTTCTTTTCAATAAGTCTTTAGGCTAAGAATGGAGGCCACACAACATATGACTTTTTCTTTTAGCTTATAGAACATATTTGTTAATCCATGCAGGGCTGATCAGTAAAGTGGATTGCTATTGTACAGTATGCAGTTTACCACAAGTGTAAGAGGAATTTCCAAGGGGCTTATGCTTCTTGCCCTACTCAGCGCCTTTCTTTCAAGAGTCCATGTTTCCCAAATCTCTGCAAAGGATGTGGAGAGTTTGAACAATAGTCATAATTGAACAGTATGAAAAACATTTGAAAATAACATCCAGATTGACAAATACTAGAATTTCCCTTTAAGGAACAAAGTCATCTGGGAATAGTATGTCTCAGCTCAAAAACATACAAACAACTAATGAAGTGAGCTAAAGTAAAAGGATGTGTGTTGCTGTTCAAGTGTGGACATGTCATGAATGCTGAGACTCTCCTCAGCCACTCTCCTCTCACTGGTGAGACTAAAGACTCTGTGATTAATATTCCGTGGCTGCACTTGTTAGAATGGATCATCTGGTCCTTACTCACTCTCATACAAATACACACACACACACACACACACTATCCTCCCACTCTGCTGCTTGGCCTCAAGTGCTGAAGGGAGATTAGATGCTGGGAGAGGCAACGCTCCCCATTACTCTCTTGTTCGGTGGCCCAGAGGTGAAATGAAAAATAGCCCTGTGGTCCTAATCCTGAAGACACTCAACACACCCATATTGTCCTCCCCGGGTGCCCTTCTTTTGGCCTGCAATGCTGCCATGGCGACTGGTGGCTATAAAACCATTAGTGAAGTTGTTGTGAAAGCAGAATGGAGACACGCATCAGAAATACAGAACACACAATTTATAAACCACAACTAGACAAATATGTGAACACCTCTCGACCTCGTCTTGTGTTTTACCGTGATTACCTCTTTTAACATGTGCTGTCAAGATGAAAACATATTAGTTTAGTGCAAGAAAAACACTGTGAGGTGGAGTGAAAATCCCCTCGATGTGGGATCCTAATGTTGAGTGGTGCTGGAAACCGGGCTTATAGCCAAAAGACCATTACTAATCCACGCAGGGCTGTTAGACTAAGGAGTGTGTGTGCATGTTATAAGAGTGCAGATATCATCCAGCATACATGTTGCATGTTTATCGGGGCATGGATTTACACCCTCCAGTAACCACCCTCAGATCAGCAAGACACAATAGCTAGTTAAACATTACAGGAGCACTATGCGAGCATCAAACACCTGGCAAGAGTGGCACAAAATTGCAATTGTTAATGAGCCTGGACATACAGATATATACAGCTATTAATGTTATTAATGACTGAACTGAATAGGAAGAAAATGGTTTGGTCTAAAGCAACAACTGAAAACTTCAAATCCAAATAAAAGCTGATTTAAAGCATAAGTAACTAATCAAAATTGTTTATATAAACAGTTAATATCATTTATGAGTTCCTTTACAACCACTGGCACATTTATAACGAGTGCAAAATATGCCGAGACAGCTAATGTGTGAATAAATACATATCTTTCCATCTCTTTTTCCTCACAGCCCCGATGATAGCCATAAAAAGTGTTTTTGAAAACATAATTGTGTTTACCCATTAAAGGTTGGCTCCTGGTCCATGAACTCACAAGGCAACAATAAACCTTTCCCAAGCATGTCTACACGACAGCCTCCAATATCCTGACAGAAACCACAGGAAGATGAATGAACACCCACCCAAAGTATGTGCAAACACGCACACACATACACACACAGCAGTACATGATGAGCACGAGTGCCAGCATCAAGCTGGTGGGTACAGTCAAGTTCAAAGGTCAACACTGGAATAACTTGTGGTTCTATTTGGCATTTGGGCACTAATTCACAACATGTTTAGTTGTTACAGTTGAAAAGCTTCACCGGTTTCTTAAGAATTGCATTTAAGTCCATTTTAAGTTCTACTGTTTAATAAAACACAGATTGCACATTAGGATCATCTGTCCCTGATTAACTAACCATGTTTTGATCATATTCCAGTAAAATTAAGAGCAGGTGGTTAGGTTGTCTTTTGGTTTTTCATTTACTGAAATTCAAGTTCATCTTTTTCTTTTTTTTCCTGAAATAAATCTGCTTTCTCAGAAAGTAAAATATTGTTTTTGTGTTTGCCAAGAGCACAGCATTTGCTTATTTGCTAATCACATGTTCAAAAACACAATACAGAGCGCATGTTGAGCTCACAGTTTTGACCGCAGGCATGACAAAGACCCAGCATCATAAAATGTGCCTCACAAGAAGCCAAGGCAAAAAGCAAACACAAATAAAATAGCGTGCAAGTGCTGTCCCCCACCCCACAATTTGAAAGGAAGGACAACCCAATGCTGTGTGAAGGAACCCTTCACGAAAACATCCCTATAGATTCTGCTAATTAAAACATTAAAGAGAAAAAATGGAGGAAATGGCTCACATCTATCTGGCTCAGTACATACATGTATTATGGAGCCAAAATTACACATGCAGAACACACACACATACACACACTTTCACAATGATATGCTATCTCATTAACTATGCTACTAAGTGTACTCTTAGTTGTCAAAAACCTTTTACATCTGCCTATTGGTCACAGTGCCCTAATGCTCGAGTTATTAGTCTATGCAGGTGGACACAGATCAAAAAGGTTGTGTGCAATGTGTTAAACAGCAATGTTTATCCCACAGAATCTTTGCAAATGTATAATGTATAAACGACCTCCCTCGGTACAGTGAATTAGGAGAAATAAAAGTTTTGAGCTTTAGTTAGAAAACAAACTGATATAAGAACTGAAGGACACTTTAAGGCCAAGTTTCATGTAAATAATTATAATTAACGGCCTGGTAGCTAGGGTGACAGCAGGATCAAATCCCTGCCCAGACATCTAGGCCATCCCCCAGACCAGGTGGGTCCTTGAGCAAGACACTTGTAAGTCGCTTTGGATACAAGCATCTGCCACAAAATGTAAAGTAAAGTAAAATGTATCTTAATGAATGCTGTGACAAAGGGACAAAGTTGTCACTATCACAAAAATAAGTTTGAGTTAGACAAAACATTTCTGTGGCTTTTACAAAATTTCAGCAAAGAAAACAAACCTTTTCATTTCATATTGATTTATTGAAGAGAAAACACAGAGCAGAAGAGAACTGCATTTATACCAAACATGTGGTTACATGTACATGGATAAACATACTCAGACGTTTGAGTGTGTAAAATGAGTATGTTTGTCCTTCTGCTCTCAGTGAATGTGATGAGAGAGCAATATGGCGCAACTGCAGGTATGTGGGCCTCCTCTTTGGCCAGTGAAAGTGGATGTGCCTGACTGCCATCCATTCCAACAATACTTCCTGCTTGAGACACGAACTGAAGCGACCATTAGGCATTGACACTATCTGTTGATGGATCTGTATTTTTACAGTATAGCTTCCTCTTGTAACTGAATAATTCAGTGGGTGAATTTTACTGTGCGAGTAAAACAGCATTAGGCAAGTCACTGGCTCAGTGTAGGAAACATTAACTTCAACACAGGGTGAAGCAAAGAGCATCTTATCACATGTGTGAATGTGTGTCAAAGTGACTGCAGGCTCATTACAGTATTTCTAATCCTTCTTTAGTAATGGGGGGTCTTTTATTTGCGTTTGACAACTGGCTTCTGAGGGAATTACAAGCTGGAGCCGGAAAACCCTCTATTGCCAGATTCATGTCAATACCTCCATCTTGTCAGCTTAGCTGCAGACCATTGCTGTGGAAGAGTGAGATAGCATTAAGGAAGAACTATAGATCTCAGAGCGCGACTGGGTGCTTTTTCTACAAGAAGGGAGGACTAATAGTAGGTGCTCTGTTGATATTTTACTGATTTTTTGACATGTTGTTGTGAACAGAGTTAATTCCACATAGTTTAGTCTTGTAGCTACAAAACTTTTTAAACTTCAATAATTTGAAAATGATGTAACATGCATACATAAACTAAACTTGGCAGGTAGTGCAGCTATTATAGCTTCATGCACAGTTTAAAAGAAATAAACTACAGCAAAGCACACTTATCCTTCACTTCTTCATATAAAATACGTCAAATGATTTAGAATCACATTGCACGCTCAATAAGCCTTAAACTTTACCTTTAACAGCCTCCACAAACTAGAGGTGTGTCGTTCACTGCACTGAGTGAGAGGGCAGATAAGAAATTGAATTATCATTTATATTCGACATATATTTAATCAGAATATCAAAACTGAAAATCAAATGTTTCAACCAATTAATGGAATGTTGTGATCAAGCTGTAGTGTATCTCACCCCCTTTCATCTTGGTGTCAATCACTCATTCAGTCACTCAGTCAGACAGATTTGTGATTTCCTAGTGCACATGGAGTCAAGGACTGGGCCAGCAAGTGTGAGTCATGCTGCAAGAGCATGTTACTAGATGTAAAACAGAGCAGTTGTTTCCTGCTGAGTCGAACCCGCAGCGCTCATTAAGTCATTATTTAGTAATTAGCCTGCGTGTTAGGTAGCGTAGCAAGAGCACAGTAGTAGATGTCTGATGTTTTCAGAAAAAGTGGCTGGCTGTTAACATAACTCGGGTTATTAATCTGTCTTACTCTGTGCTCATTTTAACGTGATGCTCGTGAGCTTTTGTTTTCTCAGACTGGCAGGTTATAAATGCTGTAGGTTATTTTGTACTTGCATTAGTGTTTGGGTCAGAATCCAGACCAGGTTCTGGCAGTGCACCTTGACCACTCAGCGTCATGAAGAACTACTGTGCGCATCTGTATCCTAGCAAAGCCCATAAATCAGCACCAGAGAAGTTTAAAACAGAGAAGGCCTGTTCTAGGTCTCAAATAGAATATTCTCTCTTCTTTGACTTCTCTTCATTCCATGCTAAAAAAGGGACACTTTTATCCGTAACGGTTAAGTGCTCACACTTAGTGGAGAGTTACATCAAGATCATTTCCCTATGGGATTAATGAAGTCTTTTATTCTGAGACACTCAGTAAACATGTCATCTCAAGGCAGAATATAACAATACACATATACAGACTTACGTAGAAAAACCCAACTGAGCAAATGTTTAGGGTCTAACCACTAACCACTAGTCACCTATGCCAGCTCTGACTATAAGCTAAAATTAATAAAAAAACTGTTTTAAGCCTTGAAAAAAGTCTTAAAAATAGTGAGGGTGTCTGCCTTAACCTCTAGCCAACCTGAACTGGGGGCTGGTTTCCCAGGAGAAAAGCTGAACTGACTTTGGAAACTCTAGAAAGCATAAGAGAGCAAGGTGTTCTACTGAGAGTATATATATGAGGTCTTTAACATATAATTTAATTTAATCATTTAGTGCTTTTAATTATAAGATTTTAAATTTTAATAAATTCAATTTCACAGGGAGTCAAAGGAGAGAAATTAATGTAGTAGAAATATGATCCTTTTTCCTAATTCCAGTTGGAAGTTCAGCTGCAGCATTTTGGCTTAACAGGCTTTTAGGGAGTTATTGGGGCATCCTATTAGTACTGAATTACATTAATCCAGCCTAGAAGTAGCAAATGCATGGGCTCGTTTTTCAGAATCCCAATCCTGAGACAGGATGCTTCTAATTTTATCTTCTCCTCCAACACTTAAATAAGAATGTGCAAAGAGTGTATTATTTTTTTAGTTATATTTATTATATTCATGTACGCATGTAATGGTCCCTGTAGTTTCAGTTCTCTTCTGACCTAATGACCTTAGCTCTCTTACCTGGGAAATCCCTAAATGCACTACTAACGCACAAATCCAACACTCCGCTTCCATTTTTGGTTAATAACGCTGGCACACATCAAAGCCCTGGGAACAAGATGTTCTGATCTGCCACGAGCTGTCACGAGTTTCTGTGAGGTGTTATGATTTTCCATGACTTCAGGGGTCATTTGTCACCAACCTTAATGTGGTAGCTCTGATTGAGTGTTGATGGTAAAGAGCTTCAGGGCCTGGAACTGAACCAGCTATGGGCCAGCCAAGGCAGCAGCTGCACAAAGCTCATGAGGAGCTGATGGCAGGTAGATCAGATCTTCCAAACAAGGGCTGTTATCAAGCTTTAATGACACGAAGATTATGATTGGCTGTAAATGTAACTTTTTATTCATTAATTATTTCAGAGAAACTTTAATCCTGGCCTAAATGGGTGCCAAGGAGAAGGGTTGACGAAAGCAAAGGAAAGGGCGAGCCAAGAAAAACTGAAGATTAATTAAACAAATGCCATTGATCTTGTGAGATCAAAGGTAAGACTTTAAAAAAAGTTTCCCTCAAGCTATTTATGAACAGCTTTGGTTTAATTTGTATGCCATATAATTACTAGTCTGTACAGTGCAAAGGTTAATGTCCCATTTCATTTCCATTACATAATAATTGAATTAAACGTACAGTACGTTATTTATACAGTGAAGTATCTATCTCTGAAAATGAACCTGCTTCAACACTGTATTCTACCTCATTAGAATACAGTAAAACTGTTTTGTGAACATTTATGAAGACTTCATCCATATTATAATCATAATGAATACTTTATTGATCCCCTTGGGGAAATTGTTGTTTGGACAGCTGCTAGACCTGTGTCAGCGCTACAGGGT
>JAUMTR010000024.1:16201864-16219581 GCA_032270685.1 Microctenopoma stevenorrisi
GGCACACCTGTGCAATATTCATGCTGTCTAATCAGCACCTCGACATGCCACACCTGTGAGGTGGGATGGATTATCTCGGTGTGCTCACTAACTGTGTAGACAGATTTGAGAACAATATTTGATAGTCAGGGGTCTTTTGTGTATGAGGTAAAATTTTCTTACCTTGTTAGTACCGGGTTGGACCTCCTTTTGCCTTCAGAACTGCCTTAATATTTCGTGGCATAGATTCAACAAGGTACTGGAAACATTCCTCAGAGATATTGGTCCATATTGACATCTTAGGCTTGTCGACTGATCATCCATGATGTGAATCTCCCGTTCCACCACATCCCAAATGTGCTCTATTGGATTAAGTATACCTGAATATACCTGAATACCTGAACTATTGATACAAGAAGAAGATGAATCCACTTAATTGTCATTGATACATTTCTGCATATTACAATAAAACTTGTTCTCTGCATTTGACCCATTCCTTTTTGGGGGGAGCAGTGAGCAGCCACAGGTGGCGCTTGGGGAGCTAGCGCTGAGCGTCTCGCTCAGAGACACACCTGGTATGGGGGACTATGGGCTGGGTGCCTCAGCTGGGAATCGATCCCGGGCTCCTGCTTCCCAGCCCTCTGCCTTGACCACTCTGCTACCAGGCTGGACGGATCCATGCTTTCATGTTGTTGACACCAAATTCTGGCCATACTATACCAATTTCGCATCAGACATCGAGACTTATCAGACCGGGCAACATTTTTCCAAACTTCCATTGTCCAATTTCAGTGAGCCTGTGAGAGTTGTAGCCTCAGTGTCCTGTTCTTCGCTGACAGGAGTGGCCCCTGGTGTGGTCTTGCTCTGCTGTGGCCCCTTTCCCTTAAGGGACATGTTGTGCTTTCAGAGATGCTCTCCTGCAAACCTTGGTTGTAACGAGTGGTTATTTGTTGCCCACATCTAACCACTCTGGCCATTCTCCTTTGCCCCTGGCATTAAGAAGGCATTTTCACCCACAGAACTGCCGCTCACTGGATGTGTTCCCTTTTTCGGACCACTCTCTGTAAACCCTAGTGATGGTTGTGCATGACAATCCCAGAAGATCAGCAGTTTCTGAAATACTCAGACCTACTGATCTTGCACCAACAACTATGCCACGTTCAAAGTCACTTAAATCCTCTTTCTTCCCCATTATGAAGCTTAGTTTAAACTGCAACGTTTCAACTTGACCATGTCAAAATGCCACCATGTGATTGGCTGATCAGTAATTTGCATCAACTGGCAGTTGGACAGGTTGGCGTAATATAAAGTGGCCGGTGAGTGTATATAAATACAAATTAAAGGTGCACTATAGGGCATGATAACCATTTACCCCTGCTGTTGAGAACACCCTCTTGCAAGGCACTGACAGACACAGCAAGATGGTGTCTTTTCATTGTGGCAAGCCTCACCTTTTGTATGAAGCGGCAATCCGGACAAATGTCAAGTGAAAATGCAGAGGTCGAGTTTGTTTGTGAGAAACAGAAAAGTTGATTTGCAGCTCAGTGTGTGAAAGCTATTGACTCATCGCAAAACAGAGAAAGAGTTAGAGAGACACACTGTGCAACCTGTGATTACCAGCGCTTACCTGTTGTCTGCTGCTGTAGTTAGTTATCTAACCTTTCATGGTGTTTCTGTCCAGATGCCTGGTGAATGTAGTCCCAGCAGTCTCTGCGAAGATAGTTCAACAAAATCATCACACAGCAGAATGCTACTTTTTCTGGGGCTTTTTGCAAATTGCCAACAATACATTGGTCAGGGTGACTAAACAAACTTGAGTTCTGTGTCACAGATGCCAAGTTAGTCATTTGTAATGTCGGCTACTAAGACTGTGTAGTTTCTCAATGCAAATCTTAGATTGGGAAAGGTCCAAAATAAACTTGATGTTAATTGCTTGAATTTTTTTGTCCCTTTGTGTAGTAAGCCTCAGTACCTATTTGTGTGCCTGGCTCATTCACAGGATCACGCATTAACATCCTCACTATGTTTTTTTCCACAAGTCTCAATAGTCTTTCTTAAGTTCTAAAAATGTAATTGGCAAGATGAAGAAAAAGCAAATATTTAACTAAAACTTAAAAATGTTCCACCTCACTAAGAGGACCACACACACATACACACAGACACATTCAATATCAACACATATGCATGCATGTGTGTTGAGTTCAAAACTCTTCTCTCCCCCTTACAGTCACTGTGCACATACACATGTGCACACACACATGCAGTTTTGCTTTTCTTCAAAGCCACATCCTGAATCTCCTTCCTCAAAAGAGAGGTTTTACACTGTGGTTGGCCTTCAGGTACACCATAAGAGCTCTGCAGTGAAGCCTCTACGCTTACAAACCTGTCATTTTTACAGTTAGGTTTACAGTTAAATGCATGTAAGATCTGCATTTGGATATGAAATCATATCAGTAGCTGTGCAATGCTTCAGTCACAGCCTTCCTAGCTAGCCTATACAATGCCCTTACATACTTTGCATTCTTTGGCTGGTATCCACCAGTGTTGTCAGGTAAAGGTTAAGGGCTTTAGAAAACAGTCAAAACCAGCCACTAGAGGATGCAGTTAGGCGCGTAAATCTAGTCACAGCACACAATCCATGTTAACTATACTCACTCAACTATACTCACTTGGCTTGACTTCAGGTGTATGAGTGAAATACATGAAGCAAAAACTGTTGTCTGAAACCATGTACTATATCTAAACTAATCTGATAACATCCTGCAATAATTTGTTTTATTGTGGTAGACTAAAGGACATGTGCAGTGGAAAAACACAGCAAACAATATGCCAAAACAGTCACAAAATTCCCCCTGAATTTCACAAAGTGTTTGTTTTTTCACTATGATGCATGATTCACTGGCTACATTGTTGCAATGCAGAACATATGGACAAAATAAAGACAAAGTTCCAAAAGGTTTACAAGCATCAGCATGCTTAGACATATGCATTTACAGTAACGTTTTGAGCTACAGCAAAACATATTTCCCAGTTCACGATTCGATGTTTGAGAGTAGATAATCTGTGAAAAGTCTCTATTTGTGTATTGTGTATCCATGTTTCAACTATTTTAGAAGGCTTGTATTGTGAACCTGACCTAACACGCTTCCTGTTATCACACAATATAGAGCAGATATGCTCAGATTACTGTATAATACTCTGCAAATACAAAGGATTGCCTGAGTGGAAGAAAATAGCATGGGCAGCTAGCTGAATTTAAAAATTAAATTACATTCTATTCAGTACATTCTGACACTGATACAGTTTTGCCAACCATTTTGTGACAGCCTATCCAGACAACTGCCTGGCAATAAACACCACCTACAGAGGGGCCACCAATCTGCAATAAATGAAGTTTTAACTTGCTGCAGCCAGCGTAGTGTCAGCTTACACATCATCAGCATTCCTGAGGTCTTTCCCGGTGCAAAAGTTCTACGTATACTGCCATAATAACACAGCTGTTGAAATGGGCTGTATGAAATATGAAATGAAATAGAAGAGGAATGGAATCCAGTCTGATATGCTTGTTTGCAGAGAGAATGGAATCGGATGTCTCGCCTTGTTTACTGTATACAGGAAAAATTAATCATAATTCTGACGTTTCTTTCCAATCTCTGAGCATATAAATGCATTTGTGTGGTTTCTTGTCACAGGGCATTCTGTCAGATGCAATTACAGGCAGCAAACCTTCTTAAAAGACAAACAATTCACAATAGAGGTAGTAATGCAGTCATTTAAATCAGTGGGCTGTGTTTAATGTTGTTTACTTTACAATGTGGTGAACGCGTGTATATTGTGTTTAATAACATGTCGAAGATTTGGCAGTTTCACTGACCTTGGATACATAATGCCTTACCAGCCAAATGCCAGCATGTCTGGGATTCAGGCTCAATATCAGCAGCCATGAGTGGATTGTGTATAGTGAGAGAAAATTCCTTTGTAGGGCATTTCAGCTTTTATTACAAAACTCCCCATGGTGGTATCTTGCAGGTCTGTCCGGAACTTTGTACTGTAGATTTTTTAATAAAGGTCTTAATAGAACATGGCAAGTTCAGACTTGTCAGTGGGCTCAAAACATAAACAATTACTATAAAAGAAGTAGACACCAAGGCTTTCAGATGTCGCCTGAACATGATCCCACAGCACAAGGCTGGACAAGGCAAAAAAAATGTTTTAGTCTATGGCATTTCTGTCAAGCAGGAGATAAAATCAGTACATCGTCTGATGGAGAGGTATGCATGAAGCTCTTGGAACAAAACTGTTGCTTAAATACAAACCTGCTGCTTACATTCAACTGTCACTGAAGAAGTGCAATAATATTTGGTAAAACGAGTGCTTCTTACTTCTTCAAAGTTTCATTGTGAGGAAATATTTATTTTGACGTGATTTCCACTTTACAAAGACTGATGGGTGTACATGCTGAGCTTTATTAGAAAAAGATTCTATTAAACCTGTTCCATCGTGGGTAGATGATGATAGTGTTACTTTGTGTGATGTACTGCAGGACACTCGGTGCTAGCAGTCACTTTTCAGTTCCATATGCTGCATATTCCTCCAATATGGTTCAAACCCTCAAATAAATGCCACTCTAAATCCTTACCGACTGTCATTACTCAACATCTCCCCATGAGATTGAATGATTATAGGTAGTTTTACAATAGCTAATGCTAAGCAAAGCAATATGTCACATAATATACAAAACACCAATGTGCACCAAGCCAAAGCCATGTTATTGTCCATCTGCGGTCTGAGTGTCAGCTTCCCATGAAACAAGGCTCCAGGGGGGCAAATGTTGTTGAATTTGTGGCCAGGGCCACACTGCAGTTTGGCCATTACATGTGTCATAGATCTCCCTTGCCTTCTGATTGGGGAACAGTGTGTCCAGAGCTGGACTGAAAGAGAAAGCTTCCTGAGGTCAGAGGAGTATAATGCGCTAGCTGGCTCTCAAATAAAACTGGTTTGTTTTTCTTAAAAGAAGGTTGAGGTTTTGGGGTTTTAGTCCATCACCCCCACACTACACCACCTCCACTCTACTCTGTTTTTTACAATGGAAGCCTTATAGTGTGCATTATGACCTTTTAGATTTTAACACACGGTGGTGATTGGCAGGAAACATGTTTCATCGTGACTGGAGTTATGGTTTGGCACACCTAAATGTCAGCTGTGTATAAATTTGGTGAAGAGGGACCATGAACATAATACTATTGTTGAAACAGCATTTGGCATTAGGAATACTACACAGAATACAGCAACATTATACATTTGACTTAAAAATATCATTTGCAAGAACCGTCTATTTATGAATGGCCTTTGCAACAGAGCATCCACCCTTTTTTCTCTACATGCTTGGGTTATGCATAGTGTTATTCATGAGTGGAGATGTACATTTCTACAATATAGATCATTTTAGTTGAAGAAAAACGCATCGGACAGAATGAGTAAAAAAAGGCATTGTCTGTCTTCATGAGCAATATGGTCAAGCAAAGAAAAAAGTCATCTCAGTTTGGTTCAAAAATGAAAAAAACGTTGACTTTTTTAAGCTATATTAAAATCAGTAGAAGTTATATTTATAAGAGGTTATGTATAAGAAGAAGTTTGAACTTGTTTACATGTGACATTGAGAGATTAGACTTCATCGTTATTGTGCTGTTAATCTGAAGATAGCACAGGTCCAAAATAGCTACAGCTCATTGGGTGTAATGGTCAGCAATGGTCAGTAATGGCCATTGGTTTGGCAAGATCTGCTCATCGTTACACAGCTCTTCCTGTCCACACACATACTATATAATAAAGACTTCCTCCACAGATTGAAAACCACTCCACTTTCCCCAGCACTCTTGAGTTCCTCTTTTTCCCTCCATCCCCTCTCTCATTCTTACTTTAATTCTTGCTTTCTTTCAGTCTTTCCCATTTTCTTTCTCTATCTCGCTCTTTCCCTCTACATCCTGACCTTCTCAGACTGGCCTGGGTCTTTATATTTCAGGCTTTGAGGCTACATCTGAAACAAAAGCAAAATTATGGGTCTGGTTTGGCTTGAGGAGAGCACCGTGACCCCGGCATGTGGTTTTCTTAGGCCAGACCAGAGAGAGGTGAGGTGGGGAGAAGAATTTGTGTGAATCTAGCTGTGTATTTGAAGAAAACCCTTACCACAGCTAATTTGAATGTGTCATTAACGGGGGAAGAGTGGTGGGGGGGTGATCTAAACTTGGGTTGGCCAGTGATGGAGTAAAATTCACATACTATCAAATATACCACTTGTTTTTCCTTTATTTGGGAGATTTTGAGGAGAATGTAGGGGCCATATCCTCAAGAGTAAGCACACTACTTATCACCCCATAAATCTTCTCACCTCCTCGTCACTTGTCCAAGTCATGAAGTTGTTCTTTCTTGACACTTCAGTGGTTTCTTTTTCTCTTGTGCTGCAAGTTACCACCAGTGACTTAAAAGCTACAGTACTATCACACAGGCATTAACAATACAGTGTCCTTGAAATGTAAATAAAATAAATGTTTTGAAAAGAACAGTACTCCAGGTGTTGCAACTACAGTCATTGCTTAATGGGTTCAGCATGTTTTTAAAACAAAGTAAACTCCCAGGTCACATGGGTCCATACTCCAAAGTGCACGGCATGACATTCCACGTGATGCGTAAGAGTGATATAAATGGAGATCTGTGTATTTTGAGACATTTGCAGATGGATCACCCCAAAGCAAAACAATCAGTGAATAAAGCTCATAGTTTCTTCCTGTGTCTCTGAGAGTTTCCTACAGTGGGCCTGCATCGTACTGTGTGGTCTTGTACCTATTTAGACCCAGTGGGTGACCACTGTACAATTAGGTATGCCATGTTTCACAGCAGCAGCAGAAAGTGGGATTCCTGTCAATGGAGCAGACCTTCTCATGTTTATTGCTAACATATTCTTTTTACCATTCATGGCACTGCACCCAACATGGCTTAAGGTTGATTGTAACAAGCAACATGAATAGCACAATTATAAAACCCCATATGACACTTTGTGTTTATGTAACTCTAGATCCTCGAAGGGAAGGACTTACTACATGCAAGGGTGAAGGATGGCAATGTCAGAGCCGAGAGAGAGATATGTTTTTAGGGATAAAGGTATTTCACACAACTTTTAATTTAAAGCTGGTGTTATTTTATGTCAGAGGGAGGTCATTTCATCTATCTTACTAAGTACATCTTATATTATAAACTTTAGAAATATACAGTAAGGACAACACACACATTTTAACACCCTATTTACAGTAAATTAAATAAAACTAACTAATCAAATACATTAAAGTCAAACTTAAGACAATTTAATAATAATGTGTTTTGCTCGAATAATGTAAAAAAAAAGGGTTTCATCAAATCTTTGGAAGACAGTGACTTTGAGGATTCTGATTTGCATGCTTTTCGAAAAGAAGTTTTCAGCGTTTTTTAATCAATGACGGCCGATAACTGGCTATTGTCATTTGACATAACTACTCCATATTTACAAAGACAGTAACTTTTATCGAGTGGAAAAAGTGATTTAACACAAAACTACAATACATAATATCAACAATATATCGCTTTTAAGTAGATGCCACATCATCAACCGGTCACATTCGCTGATTGCCAAACATCTAACCAGTTTGACGCCTAACCCATTGAGCTACCAGGCCATTAAACTCACCAAAGCTGCTCATGATTTAAAAACAAAGTCCATCCTCTTGTTAAGTTTAAGTAAAACTTCACGCATAACGTACTAGGAAGGTTAACTTCAGTTAGCAAACTCACTGGCGGGTCATGGTGGAAACCTGTGATGTCAGCAGTTAGGCCAGCTGAAAGACCCTGGTGGGTCAAAAAACACACCCACTTAAAATTTGATTGGTAAAAAAATAGGACAAAAACTGTCCCCGTTGACAATGACTGACTGAAGCCTTCACTCGGACAACTGAAGGCCTGAGCCTACAACAGTACGAGGGAGAAATGAAAAGCTTTAATAAAAGTATTATACACTACATTACCCCGCCTCCCGCCAGGAGACAGCTGGGATAGGCTCCAGCACCCCCGCGATGGATGGATGGACTACCTCTAGGCCAGCAGAGAAGACTTGGCCGGCCCTGACAATCCACCACTGGGTTTTATTAGGTCAAAGGGTGATAACGGTTGAAAGGAAATTTAATGCATCAAATTGTAAAGGAAAGTCTTATAAACATGACCGTTTTGAGAAAAACCAGCAAAAAGCCACAGCTTATGATTCACATGTTAAAATCATCAGAGTAAGAACCCCTACCACTGCAATTACACCTTGAAGAGAAATCTATCCATGCTGCTGCTCATTGTGTGGTGTTGGCGGGAGGTTTGGTGACAGACACTTGCTTCAACTGTACTTCTTCACCCTTCAGCCCAATTGCACATCCTTGAGTTTAAGCTGTGGAAGCCACCATGGCTGCTTGACAAAGACCAACCAAATACATTGGTTTTTCAGAATCTACAGTGTGTTCAAACTGAGCCTTCTCACTCTCTTTAACTATGACCATATACCACACACACAGCCAACATCCATAAAGTGCAGAATCTACTAACTGACTGGCTATGATCTCTTTTTCAAATAAAGAAGTGGGAACCTTGACAGACTGATCGCAACATGATATATATTTTTACTGATTTCTATCTTGCATGCACTCTGCATTCCTTAAGCAAAGTCCCCAGAGTTTCTTTTCACTTCTTTACATTTATTCTCAGCCGCTGGTAGATGGCTTCCTGGCAGGTCCATCTGTTGGACAGTACAGATCCAAATGGTGACTGCTGGCCATTGTCGGTACCTAACCTCTTGCCACACTTGGTGCCTAGGCAAATGGGCACTGGCCAGAACGTGCTCTGGGCAAATAGTTGTGTGTGCTCCATGGAGTCCCACGACTGTCCAGTGTTATCCAAAAAAACTGCAATGCCAAATCCACAATGTATGAAAAAATGTAATGATATTTCCCTGAATTCTGTAATCATATTTTGAAGAATATACAAAAGGACATCTATGCTAGAATTATATATGGAATTAGATATTTTCATTGGTTCATTCAAGTGACAGTGTCTCCGTCAAAGTAATGTGGCTTTAGCTTTATAGAGGACACTTTTTGATGCTATAATTTCAACATTTTGGGAAACATTTGAGCCTTTACTAATAGAATCATATACAAAAAGAGGTTTCATTAACGTGTTTAGAATTATTCGATCAATGACTTTGATGATAATACAGAACAATAGAGCAGATTATTACAATGACATTTTCTGGGGCTGAAACACTTCATCCTAATAGTCTTAGAGGTGATGGCAAAGGTTGCTTTTTCGTCTTGTGCGTTCCTCAGCACCCTGCAGGTCTGCTCCTAATTGTGGCAGGGAGAAGATCGGCAAGACTCTATTCTTCATTTTATCCCACAGACACACCAGAAAACAGCTAGAGTAGTTTCTGCAAGCTACATTTTCCACGGTTATCCAACAGCCACAAGCCCAAAAAAGCAAAGCACAGCATCATCACCTAGGAATCCAAGGAATACCAGAAAGTCTGAGTTTTATTACAAAAATCATCTGTGAGCACAAACAAATGCTTTTAATTTAGAAGGCAGATGGTCCCATCTCGGGTGGGACGGCAGTGAGGAGAGACTGTGGAAAACAAAGTATCTGCAGCGACCACGACCCTCCATTTCTGTCGCTCCAACTGGGAGACAGGGTCTGGGGTTAAAACCCACAAGACTCAAACAGAATTCACTATTGTTGCCTCAGTGAGACACACACACAGACTGGTTCACAGCAACAAGTTGTATTAGGTTTCCAGGGGGAATTTCGTCTATCCACTTCATCATCACTGTTGTGTTTGTCTTCTGCTGTGTCTTTGATAGCTTTGGGAATGAAACCACTTCCACTCTAAGCTGAAATCCCAAACACAAAGATTCATTGGTGAAAAAAACATTGAATTAAACACAGCAAAGAATGGAAATGATTTTTAGGGTAATCTTCATGTTAAAGTTAATTGAAAGAGTAAAAGAGTAATTTGACAAATTGCATTGTAAATTATTTGGCCAATATGTATAAAAATGTTTTCTTTTGCCTGGGATCATACTCAAACATTCTGAGGAATTAAAGATCCCTTTCCTCCCAGACTACTCATGGTAACTGGATCCTCTGTTTAATAGTTTGCTGTAGCAGGGGACTGACTGAGTGGTTTCCATTCTGTTGGGCTGCAACCGATTGTCCCACTGACCACAACAAAGCGTAAAAAAGGAAGGAGGGTGAGGGGATAGAGAATAACCCCTGGCTCAGTGTGGATTGGAGAACTGTCAGATCACTGGTTTCTAGACTCCCCTTTAGCTTAAATACATTTTAACCTTCACCTTATCTGCTTCATCCTTACCACACAAGAACTCAGGGCTGTGTCATACATAATTTGTATCATCATCAACCGGTCTGGCTTCTTGTAACTTTACTCTATTCAGCCGGAATCAAGACTGTTACTTAATTCCTCCGCACATGAGAAAAATAGAAGACACAGTAGACTACTGACAATGCAGGCCACATGTCTAGGGGCATTTTGTTCCCTCAAGTCACTAAATGCACAGGTACGGAGTCAGTAGTGGCATCACCTTCACAGACCAGCACTTCAGGCTTCCATACTGTAGCAGGTAACCATTATTAACCATGTGTTTGACCTAGTACCAATACAAATAACTTTTTGATGTATTACCCCAACCCTTTGAAGTAAAAGGGGCACGCTACTGAAAAATAAATGTAGCATATTAACTATTACTGGCAAAGGAATGCTTCAGTTTGTTACACAGACAGGCTTCATACCAGTGCGGAGGATTCAAAGGCCTGACACTCATTAATATAGGAGACAACCTTTGTCTCATTGCAGTTCCTGGAAACATAAATCACCACACAGTCATGCACGGAGCAAAATGAAGTTATGCTTCTGCAGATACAATGATGTTAATAGGAAAATGGGCCAACTCTATGTGACTGTCACCAAATTAAAAATGTGTCTTTTGACGCTTTAAGTCCTTTTCCCCATGATGATGCCTCTGAACAATTGGATAATTAATTCTCTAAACCTCTGTTCTCAAAGTTTTAGTTTATGCAGGGACAGTGGTTTAGGAACAATGACATACAGATGTTCTCTTGAAGAACAAGCTTGCAAACCCATAAATAGTATTTCTATCAAATTAATTTCCCTCATTGAACTGAGGGAAAAAGAATAATGTTTTTTGTATTTTCCCTTGTCGGACTAATACTGGGTCAGATTGAGTGTGGTGGTGGGGTCTTATTTATCATATTTAAATGTGCCTAACAAATGCGTGGAAAGGAGATTAAAACATTTTTACCAAAATACCTTTGCTGCTACAAACCCAGTAGGTAAAGCTTCTGTTGAGTGATTTGCTGGTAAATGACTGAGCGTCATTTTGAACACTGTAAGTGTCAAACTCAAAGTTTTTGATGATTATATAGTTGACACTTCACATCCAAAAATACAATACATAATGTTTCCCTTGTAACAAAATGCTTTTTTGTATAGCTGTGTAGTCATCATTCATGGCTCCTTCTTTTTATTTATTTCAGGTACAGACAGGACCTGGGGATATGAGAGAAAAAGAAGAGAGAGAGGGGGAAAAAAAGGAGAAGGTGGGGAGGTAGTCAACCGATGCATAAGGGGAGAAAAGATAAAAAGGACAAGAGAAAGAGGGGGGAGACAAAACATCGACATCTGCTTCAATACCTGTTGAAAAAAAAAGAACAAACACAAAACAGCAGAAATACAGCAACAACTAATATCTGTATTAATGACAGTAATTAAATTAATTAATTAATTAAAAACTATTAAAATGTTATTGAACAGCACTTGGTACTAGTACAAGATAAGTTTAGAGGCAGCAGCTGATCAGGACAGTGTGTGTGAGTACCTGATAATACCTGAGTGTGTTGACCTGTGTGCATAAGGTTCCTCCATGTAAATGTCTAATAGTGTGGTAGTGTGACAAAGCCCGGCTCCACAGGACCCAAAGCAGAGACAAAGGCAACACAGGCCCCAGACATCCAGCGACCCCCCAGGACACCGGAGTACCAGGAAGACCCACGCAGGGATATATGCAGCCCCTACTCAGAACAGAGCGAGGGAGACCCCCGAAGGGAGGTCAGCCGGCAGCCACTGTGCCGAAGCCCCAGGAGGCCATGTCGGCATCCCAGAGGCATCCCCTGCCGATAGTCGGCCGCATAAAGGTGGATCAGCCCCTGGACTCAGGGTATCCAGCACCGGACGTCGAGAACCGCCAACACAACAGCGGTTGAAGGGATCATCCACTGGCAGGAGGTGTGGCGGGGGGAGTAAAAGGCTTCCTCCCCTAAGGGAGCTTGAGATGTTTTGAGTGTAACAAAATGCTTAAATCCACTGACAACTCCTTATGTTTGCAGATGTAAATGTCTGTCCTTTTCCTCATTTGGTCAATATCTGGCCACTGCTCTGAGACCCTGACATGGTGAAAAGTGTCCACTGAGGGGTGACAGTTGAGTTGTGTCCACTCAGCCGCAGACAAAACAACACTTGGGCAGACATAGCAAATGTCCAGTTCATTTACAGCGCAGAATTTGAGGTTTGAAGACCACTTATGTCAGTGAAGCCTTTCACAGACAAAGTGTGAGGTCATCGCCATCATTAAATGTATAACTACGGTCCTTAAGGGCTGAGCGTCATCAGTGGACATGTTCATCAAAGTGGTGACAGCTACTTTGTGAAGTACCTTTGATTGATGACTAGCCCTTTTTCTACTCGTTTCAAAATCCTGACATTAAATGACAATGGATTCATTTTGTTTACGAGGGTATGAAGGCTTCCAAACACACTGTGAGAGTTTTCTGTTTAACAAATTGTCTGTAACTTTTAAGTGCTTACATTTTCCATTATTGGACATTTAAAAGTCACAGCTTGTGTGTCATAGAACAAGGTTATTTCCCTCAATAAACAATGTGTTTTTTTTCCTCATTCTGTCTTAAATGTCACAACAGGCTATAAAAGTTGACCAAAGATGTACCAAATAGATGCCACATTAAACTCACCCATTGTATCCTGTAAGAAAAGATGACTTTACAGTAAAAGGTCAGCAACTATTTTAGATGGCCTTCACACAATGGTTACATGTGGTTGGATTTCTTTTCCTTCCTTCCCTATGATATGTATCCACTTAAGTACTATGGACGCCACAGTGTGTTCGGAGCTGCTTGGAACAACAGACAGGCTGCTCTCTGAATTTTCATGAGTACAGTTTGAGTCTTTATTCCCCAATGTGATTGATCCCCTGTTTACTCTGGCAAAAAGTTGAGTTCAGTAGTGGTTGTAAACGGTTACGTTTAAAACCTGTAAGTTATGGAGGGGCACACTTGAGTGTTTTGTGTTTTTCTTTGGGTCAACGTGGAGCCCCTGTATAACTTGTGGACTGTCTATCACCCTAAACCTCAAAAGATTTAATTGATTTCTGGGGAGGCAATAATAGGCGTCTATATCACAAAGACATTGTAGAACTTGTCATGAAGTACAGTGTTGTGAAGTGATTCTCTAAAAAATGTTATTGCAAATCTTGACTACAGCATAGAAAGGTAGTTTGATGAGGGTTTCTTTGTTTCTCCAACTGTAAGGTAAAGCAGTGGCAGTTGTCCAGTGGAACCCATTGTTAAAACTCTCTGCCTGTGCAGCATTGTGTTGTATGTGCCTGCCATCTATTGGACTTAGAAGAAATGCCACTTGCAAATGTCTTTTAATGCACAGTAAGAGAACATTTTTGATGCAGGTGAAGTGTTTATCTGTGGTGGCAGTTAATAGTTAATTGTTTGCGGTGGTTTATTAATATATAGCATCACACATAACCCAACCAACCTGGCATCTAGACAAAACTTGTCAGATATAAAGGGCATAAATTAACCTATTAAATGCAAAATGTAAAGCAAAGATGAGAAGCTCAGAGAGACGTGAGCAAAACCACAGCAATTTGGTAGTGCCCATCTAAAAAAAACATTTTTGTGTTTATGGTAATGAGAAACAGTGGTTTGTAAAATAGAGGAAAAAAATAAATACTCCAAAATTTATTAAAAGAACTCACTTATATCCTATAACATGTGTTGCGGTGGGAGCTGAAGTAGGAAGCCAGGAAAAAGAGGGAGTGGGTTAGGGCAGGAGTGGGCAGAGCACGTGCCTCCTCTGGTCTCTGTCTGGGATCAGTCTGCCTCACCAACCTTTGGGCTACACTCCCATCAGCCCCATACCCTGTCTGCTCTGAGCCAGACACCACCATGACCACTTGTATTGAGAGGTCTGACCAACATTGTGCCACAGTAGAGTACACAAACAAACAGCGCAGACACACACCGGTCTGCCCCCTGCCATTACTTCGACTCATCAAGCCCACTCGGCTTAGTCATACCGTAGGCTTCCAGTGCAAGCAGCTCCCTCTTGGCCTCGAATGGAGAATCTGGCAGAAAATATTCGCTCATTTGTCCCCACACATGTATGTGGTTTGGTAACGCTGCTAGGGACTGCTGTCCCAGCCTTTCTTACTGTCCAGATACACAGCCAGCCAGGCCGTTCCTGGGTAATGTCCTCCCACACAGTCTGGCTACATGGCCTTTTGTTGCTCATATTCAACTGTTTATGCCCTCACTATGTGTTTTCTGTGGATTTTGGAATGAAGTATGGACAACACAAAAAATATCCCAGCTAGTCATTTGAAAGTGTTTTTACATCTATGGTTGAAATATCATCTGACACATTACTGTAGTGAACCAGATGTGTTACGTTTCTAGATATTTTAATTATAGATTTTAAGGGTTGCTCTCTCAAAAGTTAGATATATTAGAAAACATGTGCCATATCAAACATTGAATGAAAGTGTGGTTTTAGAGTTCTGGACTCAACATACCCTCTCTCACACACACAAACATTGCATTTCTTCCTGCTTTTTATGTCAACCACAATGCTGACCTTTTGGCCTCTATTTCCTCTGAAGAGGATATCCTCCTTCAGTTGAGCCTTAAAATTCATCACTGTAGACAATTTAAGATCCTGATGTATGCACCTCATCTTGTATTGTCTTTGAAGTGTTGGGAGGCTTTGGTTGCGCTTGACCAATGCCTGGACATTGCTTTCAGTCTCATAGTTGGGCCATTACTGACTTTTCTGTCTGATGTCCCACTCTCTTTGATGAGGAAAGGAGTTCTGGTTGACTGATAAATGCAATTAGGAATGCAGTTTCTGGTACCCAAGCCTTTGGCCTTTACTGCTGCTACCATGTTTCCACCCCAGTCACGCTACCAAAGAGGTTAAAATTTCAGTGGCTTATGTACATCCCTACTGAGGGCAATAAGAGGGCAAGCTGTTAATGTACATGTTTACAGCCCCTTGACAGATACCACTGAATGCAAAAATAAACACAAGCTCCAAATGTCACCACCATTTCACTAGATTTCAGCTGCTGATTTCTTCACTTGTTCATTGGCAGCTACTTGTACAACATAACAAAAAGGTTCCAGCATGTAGAGTAGATGTGTGTGTCCTATGCTTTAAAATATATTCCCATGCCCACTTCATGACTGAAAATGTGGAACATTGCATCACTTATGGGAAAGATAAGTACAACAATAATAATGTCATGTCCCATTCAGCCAGACGAGGTTTAAAAACTTTAAGTACATACATACATGTTTGATCAACTGCAGCCGTCTGCCAAGGGACCATCAAGGGGCCAAGAGAAGATGAAATAAAAGGGAAGAATGAGAACTTGAAAGTGTGGTAGAAGAAGAACCTGTGGAGACTGGGCCGTGACCTGAGTAAGCATGTAGGAAATAACATTTTTCTCTGTGTCTACCTCCCAGAGCAAGTAAAATTCATTCTTCGTTGAAAGTGCACGTGAGTAAATTTATAGGTCCACATTAATACATGAATTTCACATGATCCTTATTGTCATCATGACAAACATAATCATTCTCCCTGAAATGAATGATGAGCGCACTACAGCAGGCTAGGACATATCACATCACAATGATATAAAAACTATTTCAGTCGCACAATAGAGTATCTCAAAAGTACTTTGTTCTTTCTGCCTGAAAAACACATTTTGATTTTTGTTACAATACAAAAACAAATACTGTTATTAAAATAGTGTTTATTCCACAGAAAAAAAAATTAATCCAATGCATACAGTGAGAAAGAAAAAGTGAACGTTACAAAAACAAAGACTTGTTTTGTCATAAAAAGAATATTACAGAATATCATCATCATTTTCCTTAAAGTCCTTTCCAAATGCATGCACGTTTGGTTTGAAAAAAGGATGCTTATAATATAATGTTTCTCAATATTAAGCTCCATTATACCACATACAACACAGGAGTGTACTTCAGTCTAAGCTTGCCAAACAAAGTTTAGTGCTCTCGTCAGAAGCAGCTAGAATCCTTTCACCTAAGAAACTGTAAAAATCAGTCAAACCCCACATGGAAAACCTCAACTCTGTGACTAATGTGAACAGTCTTGACGGTGGATGTCACGTGGATGTCATATGGTAACATCTGGCAGCCACCTCTCAGAACCAGAACTCTGCGACAAAAACATAAACATGGATGATGTTCTGGCCAGCATCACCCTGAGCTGTCAGGTTACGCATGGACAGTTTCAGTACTGTAGATAATGGACCAATCAGAGGCTTCACCTGTCGAACAACACCTGAGAGAGATAAAAAAAACAAGAATAAATATTAGCTATAGTATTTACCTGTAACTTGATCAATATGGGGGACTAGAGCCGAGAGCAGCAAATCAAATAGACAATATCAGATAAATTGTATCAGGAAAATCTTGTTGACAAGCAACACCGTTGAGGGGTTCAGTAGTCATGGTAAACGGTTGGGGGTTCAGTGTTTTATTCCAGGGACACAACGCTGCATGTAGTTAGAACTGGTTTTTAAGTTCTGCAATAGAATTGCTTTATCAGGAGGGTCTTGGCTATTAGTTAAAGATAATTTGGCATTGAAAAAGTCAAAAGATCCCTACAGGGCAGGGATTTGACTAAACTTATCCAGCACTCCAACACTTTGGATAAATAAATTAAATAAAGTATCACTCAAGGTTTCTTATTAAACCACTTTTGTGACCACTCTTTGCTCTCTTGTCCATGTCACACTATTTGTTAAGAACAATACAGTTTTGGGACTATAGGTCTGATTCATTAAGAGTTTTTAAGATTAAATTTCTTCTTAGGAAGTTTTATGGGCACCTGTATGTATCAGAAAGGCAGGCTAAGGGGCAGACCCAAGAGCACACAGACTAGGGAACTAAGTGAAATAAATTTAATGAACATAACACAAAGATAACAAGCAAACTAAAAATCACTCATAAGAGAGCAAGAAAATTCAATTCAATTCAATTCAACTTTATTTATATAGCGCCAATTCCCAACACAAGTCATATCAAGGCACTTTACAGTGTAAGGTTTAAGACCTTACACATTATATCAGTATATACAGAAAAAACCAGCAGTCCCACTTGAGCAAGCATTGAGGCGATAGTGGAGAGGAAAAGAAGAAACCTCCAGCAGAACCAGGAATAGGATGGGCGGCCATCTGCCTCGACTGGTTGGGGTTAGTGGACAGAGGAGAGAGAAAAGAACAGCAGGCAACACAGATCAC
>JAUMTR010000024.1:16219681-16309069 GCA_032270685.1 Microctenopoma stevenorrisi
TTCTAGCTTTACGGAGGGCTTTTTTATACGTTAATAAACTATCTTTCCAGGCTAAGCTATATTCATATGAATTTGTGAGCGCCACCTCCTTTCCAGCTTTTGTGACATCTGCTTTAAACTACAAATTTGTGAGTTGTACCATGGAGCAAACCTTTTAACCTTTTAACTGTGAGTGGGTTTATTTACATGTTGATTAAATCCATTGGACTCTAACAAAGAATTAAATGCAGTGCTGAGACAGTTATCAGCATCTACATAAATGTTAAAGTCACCCACTATAATCACTTTATCTGTACTAAAAACTAACTTGGGGGGGTCGACTCATTCAGACTGACATATTCATCCTTTTTGCAGCCAGGTTTCAGTGAGACTAAATAAGTCTATCTGATGGTCACTTATCAAGTCATTTACTAACAAAGATTTAGATGAGAGAGATTTGATATTTATTAATCCACATTTATTGTTCTGATTATATTCTGTTCATTAAGAGGAGTGTTTTTTATTTTTATTTGTGTTAAGACCAGCAGGTGAAATAAACAACTTGAACAAAACTAGAACAGAGACAAGTGCAGAGAAAAACAAGCAACATAGAGCGGATAACCCAGCGGTAAGTGACTGACAATATAAGAATATAAAGGAGTGCAAATGAACAGGTAACCAAGAACAGCTGGGGGGGGATCAGGAGTGTGAAAATCAGCTAAGGACCAAGACAGGGAGCAGGTGTATGGCCAGCAGAGCACAGGGAGGACAGAGAGAGAGATGAGGGGAAGAAACACACATAGCACAGACAATAAAAACAAGAACCGGGACTAGACCATGACAGCATGGCATTTATCTTTGGTACATAGGAACAACTAGAATAGAATAGATGATATTCATCGATATGAGAACAAAGTACAAGCAAATCTTCCATTTTAAGAACACATGATGAATCTGATCTTAAGAAAAAACATTGTCTGGCAGCACAGTCATTAAACTGACCCCTGTGACACCTTCAAACAGCTTCTCTTGTGTTTCTCTTATTCATAACTGAGTCAGTAACGTGTTAAAGTGTTTAGTATGATGACTCAAGTTTTTAATTGACCATGGATGATAGACCACTGCCTTGATCAATCTGAATTATAAGCCCTCTTACTGTGGCATTTACTAATAAAATAGTTCGGTTCATTTAATTGTTCACCGCAGGACAAAAGATGATCCATTATGTGCCATGTGTTACATCCTTTGGGACACTGGCATTGTGTGACTGCAGATCCATCCACCCACTCATTTTTTTCCTTCTCTTCCTGCCTTCTCTTCTCTTGTTGAGGGGGCCTGGTGTTTGTGGCACCATCACTGT
This sequence comes from Microctenopoma stevenorrisi, assembly GCA_032270685.1. Lineage (NCBI taxonomy): Eukaryota > Metazoa > Chordata > Actinopteri > Anabantiformes > Anabantidae > Microctenopoma > Microctenopoma stevenorrisi. Next base: position 16,221,021 of record JAUMTR010000024.1, read on the forward strand.
GGGCTACAAGGGTAAATGAGACCCATGTGTTTGATGGAAGGGAGCAGTCACAGTCACGCAATACAGCCATAGAGGCATTCCTCATGCAATCCATCCTTTAACCCATGGAGTGAAATGCTATAGGAGCTTGAACGCCCTCTCTCTTTCTGTCTCCTTTGCTCTCTCGTCCTTCTCAAAGTCGGGTCTGTGGGAACACAACATATTCCAGAAGATTCCGGTGATAAGCGCTCAGAGTGTGGAATGGGGCCCACTTCTACCAGGGTTGCCCCCTTGTTTTGGTGTTTTGGGTCTGTGTTGCATAGTGACACAATGCCGAGGAGAGCGGGAGTGAGTTTTTATTGTTTCCAAAGCGTCGGCACCATTTCCTAAACCTAACATCAACTGTAACATTAAGAAAGTAACTGACATGGAAAAAGAGATACATGCATAGGGCAGTTGTCATGACACGCAACTCTGAGTTGACCAATACAAACTCCAAATGAGTTGGGAAAGTCCATGAATTGTCTACTTATAACAAGTAAATTACTTCAAAAACATCCAGGCTGGTCTGAGCAAGCACACAATGAAGATGAGTAAGATGTCATTATGAGCACAATATGGACCACCACAAAGACAGATGGGTTTCAGGCCACATTAAGGGTTTTTTAATTGCGGCGTACAGTAAGTGTGCCCTGAATCTAATGGGAACAAGAAACTCTATAATTAGGGTCAACTGAGGGTACATTTCCTGCGGAAAATCCAAGAAATTGTTTCTATGAAGCTTTACATCTGACCATTTAAATAAATAACAAAACACAGTCTAACTAAGAATTTATTAAGGACATGTAAAGAGTGGAATGTAGCTGAGGTTTGTTGGTGTTTTGTAAATCTGTTCATGGTGTCATTAGTACAGTGTTCTAAGGAACAGAGATCTGGTTAAAATGCCTAATAGTGCTTTAAAATGCCAAAAATTCTGTCCTGCTGATTAAACGTAATTAAACTTTTTTTTCACAGTTCACAATTTAAAATGGCATTTGTGACAACCCCAATAGTATAAATGAAATGGTGATATGTTTCATAAATTCTATAGTGATTTGTTTTTCAAAATATGTTTATTTCATCTTTAAGCCTTAGGTTACATTTTTTGTGCAATTAGGAAGGCAAGACAAGAGTCATGAAACATGCCCTTCTTTATTATCAAGCTGCCTTATGTAGAAGCTCAGCAATAGCTTGATGATAAAGTCAGTTTGTGACCCCTGGGGAACCTCTTTAAAATCCTTACATTATGACTCTTTGTTTCCGTAGGCCTCCCATCAAATGCACAGTGGTATCCTCAATGAAAGAGAAGCATCAGCTCACAGCTGGGTCTTAACATACTCACTGTGAACCTGAGGTAAAACCACAACCGCATACTCATCTTTAACATTTCATCTGGGCTGCACGGCAAAAAGCCAATAGCCACATAACAGGTTGACTTTGATTGGCTACCATACCACCCGAGACTCATACAAATAAACAAAGGGAAAACCTTACAACTCACAATTTGCCCTGTGACTGACTTGCAAGGTCATGTCATTTGAGGTCTGAAGCGTCCAAGCAGAATACGCAGTTGTAGTGCTACAAAGGTTTGTGGTATCCTTGCATCTCACCGAGGTATCTGCCACACGGTGCAAAGGTGATCTGACCTTGTCAAACAACCACCATCAAACAAACAGCTGTACAATCTGTCAGTTCTCCAAAACATTCCGCTAGACCATAAAATATCCCCTTAAGTAGAAAATAGCTTTAAATAAATGCATGCTAGTAGCACAGACACTGCCACCTAACAAAGTGAAGCAAAGTCCACAAGGCATTTGTCATCCTTTATGGCCAAGAGGGCTGCAATATTGAAGGGTTACATGTAAACAGTACAATTTCAGGGTTTTCTGGTTTCTGCAACTCAGTGAGGAAGTGTATGACAAAATCCAAAATGAATGGGTTTAACACCAGAGACAAATGAAAAGTATGTGTTGGCCTCACCGCAGTATTGTATAATGGCACTCTGGTTGTGGTGCTATGCATGCTCACTTCAGTGAAACCACTGGAGAGTGTCCAGGTGGTGTACAGTGTTCCAGTATGCAAAGAGGGTACGGGAGGGCACTCTGAAGAGACATCATTATTTTAGCTTTGATATCTTTTTTATCTAACCATATCACTGATTTACAGCCGGCCATGGCTGGGATAAACATAACCCAGCAAAGAGTGGTTTCTTAGTCAGTGTTTTTAAGTGCCTGAAACCTATTCTCCAAAAGTCCATAAAAGCTAGGAGGCATGCCAAAGAAATTGCTAACTAGCTCCCTTGTTACCCAATTAGCATAGCAACCAATTTCAGTTTTGATAACCTGTTAGCACGGTTGAAATATAAGCCTTTCAAATTGCCAACATAACTCTTATTATGAAGAGATTGAGTGCATGGGCCCCTCAGGCATGGCATCGTGTGTTTACAGCCTTGTACACGAATGGCCATTCAGGTCAGGCTGTCCAAACACAACGTTGACCACTCCAAGGACGGTTTGAAATCCATGTGCACCCCTATTCTAAAAGGCTTGCACATGTAGTTTGATATTTTAAGGTCAATTAACAGTGAGTCATAGCTACAGATCTCTCAAATGGCCCATGGGTCATTGTTGGACAGTGTCACACGCTGGGCAGTAACATCATTGAAAAGTAGCAATAGGGAACTGCCTTCTTTTCTTGGATTTTCTGTTTTAGCAGTTGTGGGCCACAGCAGCTGAAATGACATAACATGCACTATTATCTTTACCACAATCTTTACACTATATTACGAGAGGCCTTTCAAAGCTAAGAACCATAACTAGTACTATGAACCACTACTAAATCAGGATCATATTTTTCAGTATTTCAAGTGTACAGCATCTCAGTGAAGCTCTTCAAGTGTGTTGTATCTATTTTGGTATGTAATGTCATAAACATGGACAAAAACAACATTTGTTTTATGAATTGAGTAATTAACTAAACAAAGTTGCATTTTCGTAAAATCCCACTGCCAAAATGTAGACAGCAATGAGTGTAAATTAAATTGATCATCAAACAGAGTGAGAAAAGTGTATGATTGATTATTAAGACAATTTCATTGCAAGTGATATGTATTATATGTGTCTTTCCTGGCTGTGTCAATGGTACACTGATGGTGGAAGACCACCCGAGCTGAGCGTTGTGTGTCTGACAGTGGGGTTGTTGGGTGGAGAAGACCCTGTTTTGATTAGCTGTACTAATCTCTTGTGGGATGGGCAGGGATTTCTTATGGGCTTGGCATGCTCTGGTGAGCCTGCTGCTGCCATGTAATGATTCATCCAAATGACAGCCACTCAAACTTGAGAAGCGAGTTGTCTGCTTATCTCCACAGATGTCCTCAGCTCCTCTCCAGCGCAGCCACAAGCCAGAGCCACAAGCTTCACAAACCCTGAAATAGTCATGTCTCACACAGTAGGCTTACATTCCACCAGCCACTGTGGACAGCTGCTCTGACGGCCATGACTACCTGCATAGAGGCAAGCTGTCCAGTTCATATTCATCCTACTGAGGCTGCCAGCACTGTCATAGTGGCATTGCAAAAATATGTACAGTAATTTTACACGAGATGGAAAGGCATATTTTCACCTGCATTTCAAAGATGTATAGAATATACCTGTGGAATTTTACACATTCTCACAATTTCTCCAGAGGACAGGTATAAATCATAAAGAAAATACTCTAGTAACATAAATTGACACAGATTTTTTTTTCTGCTGAGACAAATTGCAGACAATTGCACAATTGCAGTGCAATGATTAATGGCACAGTAAAGTCCTTCCATGACTAATAATTACTAATAAAGAGGAGTCATTAGGACAGACTCACTGGATGATTAAACATGTGTTGGCTGTGTGATTCAAATCAATTTTTCAATTCAATTTTTATCTAAAAAGCACTTTAAAAACAACACAGTCAACCAAAATGCTGCACTTAGTTCAGGCCATCTCATAATATACAATTACCCATAAATACAATTAAAAACTAATAAATAAATAAATAAAATAACAACAGAAAATGCAGTAATAAAACCAACATCTCAGGTGATTCTGCCAGCCTAATGCAATGCGTTCCATAATTTTTGGTCTGCGGTTGCGAAGACGCGGTCTCCCCTAAGCTTTCTCCTTGTTTGTGGAACAACTAGGAGTGAGTGATCAGCTGATCTAGGGGCACGTTAGGAATGTAGGGCTGGATCAGATCGGATAAATACTGAGGGGCAAGACCATTAGGACATTTAGAAGTGAATAAAATAATTTTAAAATCAATCCTGTAGCGGATAGGCAGCCAGTGCAGAGAAGCTGAAATGGGGGTAATGTGCTCATATTTCTTGGTGCTGGTTAAGAGTCGATTTTGGACCAGCTGTGGTCGATCCAGAGACCTCTGGTTAATCCCAACATGCAATGCATTGCAGTAGTCAAAGCGAGACTAATAAAAGCATGGATTAAAATTTCAAAATGATAACAGGAGCAGATTTGCTTAACTTTAGATAACTGTCTAAATTGAAAGAAACTAGTTTTTACTACTGAGCTAATTTGTGCTTTAAATTTTAACTTGGAATCAAAAGTTAATCAAGTTCTTTGCCGATTTTGTAGTATGGGCTCAGGAAAACCAAGGTCATTATTGATCTTAGTATTTTCATTTAGTCCAAACATCAACACCTCAGTCTTATTTTTATTCAGATGTAGAAAATTCAGGGACATGCAAGCTTTAATTTCTGTAATACAGCCCTTTTACAGAGAACCCATGTTATTGTTTTAGCAGTATGCAGATGTGACGTCGTCAGCATGAATGAAATGAAAAGAGATGTTATGTTTACACAGGTACGTATATTGAGAAGAGAAGAGGGCCTATAATGGAACCCTGTGGTACTCCTTACGTGAGAGGCGCTGGAAAAGACACATCAGTGCCAATTTGGAAGCTAAAACTTCTCTTGTTTAAATAAGACTTACACCATTCTAAGGCACGTCCCCGAATACCTACCAACAAATGTAAACGAGACAAATGAATCGGTTGATCCACAGTATCGAAGGCAGCTGTTAGATCCAACAGTACCAAGATGACATAGTGGCCAAAGTCAGTAGCTATAAAAATTTCATTTAAAACTTTTAGCAATGCTAATTTGGTGCTGTGACAACTTTTAAATCTTTTGAGAGGAAAGGGAGCTTAGAATTCGGCCTAAAATGTTTAAATACAGAACAATCAAGGCCGGAACTCTTATTAAGAGGTGTCACGACCACATGCTTGAGGTTTGTAAGTACAGAACCACTTGTTAAGCTACAGTTTATTAGTTTGATCCCACAGTTGGCCAGATACAATTTTGTATATCGGATTCACATCCACTGGTGTCGGTCACCCTGCTGAGGAAAGTTTTTCAATACATTGTAAGAATGTAAGAAAAAAACGAAACAAAAAAAACACTAACTTTCCAGACGATACTGAACTCCACAGTGATGTATTACAGACATAGCTAAGAAAACAGGGAAGCTGCCACCTCTTGTGAGAAACCACCAGTGCACTGCATGATGTAGGAAATCCTCCAGACTCAGCCCCTCTTTCCAGCAGAGACCATAGAACCAGTGTTTTCAAAGGGAGGTCTCTGTCCACCTGCTAACTGCCAAAATCAATCATCCCATTATCAGCCCTTTTTAAACTACTTGCCTCTAATCAAAAGTGGATGACAGAGTTGCATATCAGCATAATTAATGCTTCCCCACTCTGTTTGTGTTTTTAAATTTATGTGTATGATGTGTCACAAATTGTGTCTTCGTTTTCTGGATGATATATTTCACTTTTGTGGCTCTACTGAGTGCACCTATATAGTATGCACTTGAGGATCTGTAGGTTGGGGATCTGTAAGTGTTTGATTTATTCTGATTGTGTTTTCCAAGTTCCCAGGGATCGTTCGGTTTGCACAGATGCATAAGGCTGTCAGGGTTGACATTCCAACTGACAGTACTTGGAAAGCCAGTGATAAATGACCAGGAACTAGTAAAGACTGCTGCGGCTCTTACACTATTTGGTGTGCTGTCAGCCAATATACATGAGTGTGCGCGTGTGTGTGTGTGTATGCACATATGTCTGCGCATACACTGCATGCCTGTGTGTAGCTGACTGGTTTTAAAGTAGTGAGTAAGTGAGAAGAATGGAAAAGAGTGTCAGCCAATCAAACCGTTTAGGAATCTTTTGAGAAAGTTAGCGATGGATTCTGGGGATTCCTAATTGCCTCTTTTGTCCCTTTCAAAAACACAAAAAGTGGCCAAAAATAATGGCCAACCTACTTTTAGTTCTTGCACTTGTTCATTAGTGGAGCCTCAATGTCTGCGATTCTTCACATCCCATCAAGTTGTAATACCACTGTTGGAGACACTGGAGATACTGGAAACTAAGCTTCCTTAAGTGACACGTTAGTGAGCCTGATACAACGGTTACACAAGAGCAGCATCTGTGGGCCAAAGCACCAGCAGTACAACCCACTAAATAAAACCAAGAGAGACTTCATCACACCGTGGACGTCACACTTCACAATGAGCAGTAAGGGACCAAAGGCTCCAGTGCACAGGGCCTCAATTTGGATATGCGAAGAGCAATTAGTGCTAACATGTAAGAGCTGCATCCAATAAGCATCCAATGGGTTTGGGAGAGAAGTGGCTCCTCACAAACAACCACTTCACCCTTCATGTTGTCGTCATTTTAAGGGCTCTAATGCTTAGCGAGACACTGAGGCCTAGCGTGGGGAAATAGAACAATACATTTAACCACATTAGGCAAAGCATCCAGGATTACTTCTACACATTTTTGTCTCTTTCTTTTTCTTCTTTCATTGAATCACAGTCTCTCTCTCCCTGCAGTTTTCTTCTTCTACCCTTCCCTTGTAGACAGACACATGCTTGCCACTGCAAATGAGCAGAGCTATAAACAAGGAATTTCTTCTAAATCCCCTTTACACACATGCACAGACATACAGAGCAGACAATTTATGACAAAATGTCAGTTGCACCATTGTGCACCATTCAAACCAAACATTATTACAGGACAGGACAGTACAATTACAACTGAATGATGTGCAACATTTATGGTGATAAACGTTTTGTTCTACGTCTTAGTTCTTTGAATTTGTGTGTTTGATCAGCACACATCTGTTTCTGCACAAGTGTACACGAGAGGAACACAATCCAGCCTGAACCAGTGACAGTCACACACACTCTCCTCCCCCCTCTCTGTATTTCATTCCTTAAAGACAGATGTGCATGCTGACAGGCCATTCTTTCATCCATCAACAAGATGAAGAAGAAGACGCTGTCCTTCCTCTACCACCCTGCCTGCATCTCAGCACACAACCAAAACAAAAACACCTAGACAAGCCCAACAATGTGTCATGTGTCTGGCTCACAACACCCTCATCCTCCCAGGGCCAAGGCTCAGTTCAACACTCCCACAGGCGTGCATCAGCTTTGGGTCACTACTCGACTAAAGGATGGGAATGGCTTTTACCCAAACATATGTTGTTGTTACACACCACTGGATATGGTATCTGCTGCTCCTCCTTGAGCTAGTGCATGGTTCTTCTCACATGCTGGTGATGCTGAACAGGTAGTTAAGATGAACTGCTCGTGAACTGTAATCGCTCATACATACAGTCAAGCCCCTAATTAATCATACCCCTGGCAAATTTTGACTTTTTACTTTTATTAGTTATTTTTTGACAGGAAATGACATAGGTGTCTCCCAATAGATAATATGACGATGTACAAGAGGAATTATTGAGGAAAAAAAACATTTCTCAGCTTTTATTTACACTTGAGCAAAAAGTGTAATCTCCAAAATCATTCATACCCTTCACAAACTGTCACAGTCTCTGGGAAGATCTAAGGTTCTATACCATTCCAAATAGTCAAAGCTGTTCTAAAGCATCCAAATTACCCTGATTAGTTTTTTTAATCAACTCAACAGGTGACAAACAGCAGCTCTCTGCAGTTGGTTTGTGGACAGTCATGGCTAAGATAAAGGAGCTCAGTGAGGACCTGCGGCTGCGCATTGTGGCTGCTCACAAGTCAGGAAAGGGTTACACGGCCATATCTAAATGTTTCTAAGTTCCAAAACACACAGCAGGAGTGGTGAAGAAATGGTTAGCAGACAACAACAACTGAGCTAAAGATCAGGGTGATGGCCAGAAGACCCTCCAACCTGAAAGATTTGGGATGGGAGATGAAGATGAATGGGCAAAAATCCCAGTGGAGACATGAAAAAAGCTGGTCTGCAATTATAGGAAGCGTTTTATTTCTGTAATAGCCAACGAAGGCTTTTCTTTTGATTATTGAGAAGGGTATGAATAATTGAGGACATGACACTTTTTGCTCAAATCAAAATCAAAATAAAAGCTGAGAAATGTTTTTTATCCCCAATAATGCCTCTTGTACATTATCGTATTATATTGGGAGACACCTATGTCATTTCCTGTCAAAAAATAACTTGCTGGTTGAATAAACTTAAAGTCAAAATTTGCCAGGAGTATGATTAATTATGGGCTTGACTGTATGTACGCACACTGTATAGATTTATATTGTTTCTGTTCTGTACATTCAATATGCCATAACTTCAGAAAGTAATGAGCTGCTTGGGATAGAATTGCTGTGGATAAGTGAATTAAATGGTACTTTGTTTAACCACGAAACAGTGAAAATTGATGCCAAATATTTGGTAAAAGAGAAACAGGCTTTTGTCTGTCTCAAAGAGCCACTCAGAGGACAGCTTCCCAAAGACACAAACACCAAGAGCCCCCATGAAGATGATGACAGCTACATAATGCCACCACAATGCAAAGACCAGAACAGACAATGTCAGATGTGCTTAAGTTAGAGAGTTTGAGACATTCCTTATGGAGGGTTGTTGTGAGGAATGACCCAAGACTCAGAAACCCTCCAGAGTTTAGATTTCCAGTCATGAAAGTTGTTGGATTATACAGATTTAAAGCTGTTGGTTCATCCTGACTTTGAAAAGTAAACTAAAATTCCTGTACTCACCAACATACACTCCATTCTCCACCCGTTTGACGATGTCAAAGGCGCTCTCCACGTTGCCCTCCAGAATGTCAAACCTCGCATCATATTTGCCATAGTTAAAGGATCCAAAAGATGGTATTGTGGTTCTCAGAAACACAATGTCTGTTGGAAGATAACAATCAGACAAACTTTCGAAAATCATGCATGAATTGTGGCTGGTGCATAGTTATTTTACTAGGTTAGTCACATGATAGACTTCTTTACCAAGAGAGACCTGGCTAAGAAGGCAGAAGCGCAACCACAACAAACAAACACATAACAATCTGCTCACATAAAACACGACATTACCATGGAGCAATAGCCCGCAGCGACACGTGGTTTGCCTTTGTGTTGCCTTTAAACCCCAGCACTGTGCACTTCACAAAATCTGTTAAAGAAACATTTATGTGTGTGCATGTGTGTGTGTCTGAGTGTGCGCACAATGGGGCAGAACTTCTCCGAACAAGATACAGTGTTTAAAGGAGAATAGCAAACGTTACTGAACCATTTTTAGTGGTTATTTCCGTAGGTCTGGCTGACAAGTCGTCTGGCTTCAGGACAATCAGCTGATCTCTGGAGTAAACAAAGTCTGTAGTACGGAGTTGCTTATAAAAACCTTCTTAACCCACATGATCAAAAGGGCACATGCTAAACAGAGTATATATGACGCACGGATAAAAGAAAAAACTAAGAAAAAATTCCAAACAATATTAGAAAGACAAGAGCAACTGAGAAGGCTGAATGTCAGTTGATGCATGCGTACAAATTAATATTTACATTGAGATATACAAGAAATATTGAAGTCCTACTGTGTGAAGTAAATACTGCTGTATTTCTGAAACCAAATTTTATTGCACTTCATAGAAAAGTACTTTTAAAATAAACATGCACAATAAACTACTTTTGAATTCAGTATTCAATTTTAACGTTAACAATGCGATTAATCACAGAAAAGGCATAACACGTGATTACATTTTAAAATTGCCGCCCAGCCCTAACATAAAAAAATATATATACTAATGACATATTTCTTTTTCACACATAAGGACAAGCTAAATACTGAATATATTCCTTAAAGGTCAAATGATTTTATTAAAAATCCTAAATATTTATAAGTAGACATCAAGTCTATTTGTTGTTCATCTCTAGTTAGGAATTTGTCTTTTAGTGCAGATGTTAACATTTTTGAAACAGTAAAAAAACTTACATTTTGTTTTCTCTACATTTAAAATAACTTGCAGATAACAAAGTTCGTCTTTCATTTTATCAAATGCCAATTGTAAAGACTTAAAAAGGCCTCGGCAGGAGTGGGTTCTGCACAGTATTTAATCATGTCAAATGCATAAAAATAATAAGTTGAATTTGGAATATTATGTCCAATATTATTTATATAAATAGTAAATAATAATGGAACCAGTACAGAACCTTGAGGGACACCTTTTAACACCTGCAATTTCTCAGAGGATGAACCTTCTATCTGAACAGCCTGAGTTCTGCTTGTGAGATTATGTGCAACCCACCCAACTTCTTGTGGAGAAAAAACAATAGCTGAAAAACAGAGAGTGAATGAGAGACATTATGCTTCTGCCAACTCTTGCTTTTTCTTTTTTCTTACAAGATAAAGACAATTAAATGGCAGATGGAAAGGTCTGTATTTACTGATTAACGAGAGGGTCACAGAAAGGTTGAGGCTTTTTAGTACTCTTGTTCAGCTGAAGGAACTCAAGTCCTTTACACCCCAACTTACAGCTTATGAGAAATGACAAGCGCCTTAACTCCATGTGAGGTTGAGCATGAGTGTGTCTGAAACATGCATTGCATGCTGGCCAATAGATGCTTGTCAGCTGTCACTGCCTGTGAGTGATTACCGTGGTTTCTTCCATCCAACCAGGGCAGCACTTAGTCTCTGGTGTGGGCCAGCCAACCTTGGACTACATGGAGAATATTGTACAATAGCTAATTTGGGGGTCAGGGGCAGTCACATGCATTCTGACAACTGGTGGGAAATGCATTAGAAGCTCAAAGATAAAGAAAAGCTAAAGATAAAAAGGTTGAGGGCCTTTATTGACACTAAAATAAAGCACCAAAATAAAGTTATCATGCTGTCAAATTCAAAGTTTCCAAAGATTTTAACAGGATTCTCTGTCACAAAATCAAACAGCAAATGCAAGTTTGTCTGGGTTAGTGAAAATATAGAGTGGAAAAAAAAATGCAGCATTGTTTAAAAGCAACAATCCAACATCTTGAGAAATAAACATATTTGCTTTCTTGCTGATAGTTAGATGAGAAGTCTGATATTTGCATGATGTGTCAAATTGCAACCAGCAGCTGCTTACCTTGGTGTAGCATGAGGACTTGAAGGACTTTTTTCCTACACCCTTAAAGCATTTGATATCAATATTAGAAAGGTGTACCTACCCTCAGGCTTTGTGAACTCTCTGAAGGTGGGCAAGGAGATGAAGGTGTAAGACACTGAGAGTGTGGGGTCCAGAATACAGGCAGAATCACTGGGTTGACAGGACTTTACACAGCGAATGGCGTCAAAGCGTTCAAGCCTTGCCGAAGAAAAAAAACACACATGGCCTCTGACTGTTAGGTAATCTCTGAATAAGGAGTCGTTGGTTTCTGAAACTCACAATAACAGGGCATTCTTGGGAGCAGCCCACTGCGTAATCAAAAACTTAGTGGGACAACTCACATGGCTGCTACACAAACAATATCTGAACAAGACAGCAGGGATACTGAATATAGCAGTCAACATCAAATATAATCACATTCTATGTGGTTTGGAAGAATAATAAACCATAAATGACCAAAGCTCATGTTGAAGCCAAACTTTGTAGCTGCCATTGATACTGTTCTGATGCACTATTTCAAGCTGTGTGGGAAATAAATTACTACACTCACAGAGAATGATCCACAACCTGCTCAGGAAAATATTTGGATTTGCAGAGCATCCCCGGCTTCACATCAGATAATCTCTTGAGGAGGATTTATGGGGCAAGGGAGTGTTCTAAAAGAGTCCTAAATTGTGAGCAACATGACTAGACAACTCCCCAGCCTCTCCCAAGGGCAGCTCTCATCCTATTATTTAGGGCTTTGTTTATTCCACAGACTAATCAGTGACAGGTCGTAGGGAATGGTGGGCCTCTGTGGCTCCTAAGCCTAACACCACCTGAAGTATCGCTATTCACTACCTGTCCGCTAAATAAGACTTGGAGAGAGGTTTCTAAGGCATTAACAATCTCATAAATCAGAAGTGTGTCTTTGAAACAATGAGGAAGCAATGATCATGAGACAACGTTTGAAACAAAGTAAAAGCCTCAACTTTGACATCCAAGACATTAAATTCAAGCTTCGTTTTCATAAAGGAGACATGTCTGGACACAGTTATTTTGGGTTATGAAAACAGCCAAGTTGCCATGTATAAGTTGGGTTGATGTGCATGGCAGCCATATAGCTACATTGTGAGTCATGGGCTGTGGATCTCTGGCGCTCCTCAGGGGACCTATAGGCGTAAGCTCAAAGCCTACGGTCCGGGTTGGGTTGCAGGGCTCCTTTCATGGAGAATGAGGAGAGAAGCCCCTGACAAAAAGTCAAGTCACTGCTGGGTAGGGGCTTATAATTAGTAATTAGCGGGTGGGTCCAAGTTTTGCCTTGGCTCAAGCCAAACCCACAAAATGTTCTCCTAGTTTATAATACTACTGCCTGAGCTGTAGAAAGACCAGAGCCGGGCTCTAGAGGACGAGGTGAAAGCTCTCTGGAGGTAGGGACAAAATTTACAAAAGGATAATGAGCCAGGGTGAACTGTCCCCTTACTTAAAGACGGGATCTTAAAAATAGCGTATGCATATAGATGCACCAAAAATGTTTATATGTGTGCGATCATTAGTGCATGTTTGCATGTGTGGATTCACATATGCATGTCTTCTTCATCTCCTCATCTCCATGCTTCACATGGCCCAGCCCACAAGAAAAACCCCAATACTTTCAGACCATAAGAAAAACAGACTTTTTGGATGAAAGTCCTCTGGTCAAGCATAGGGCTTTTTATTTTTTTGGTAATTATTATTTATAGTCTGCACATTGATAACGCCCCAACACAAACACTACAGGGCATCATTCATTCTGTGCGCGGTGATGTTGCTGTACCACAAATTGTTCAGACCACCAGCCAGAGCCCAGAGCCCAGAGCCCCATAACTCAATGTCAAAGGGGAGGAAAATAACCTCCTGTGCGCCACTATGTTCTTATTTTAAGGATATCCCCACTAGGGACAAAAAGTGCATCCTTACTGGCCCGACAGTTCAGGACAGGAAGAACGTAGGACATCTGAATTTACAGTTATTATAAGCCACAGCCCTCGGGCAGCAGCCTCACAGCATGTCAAACTATTTATACTCTCTCCTGCTGGTGCACATTCCCCTCTCCTTTGCCACTGCATCCAATCCGTGTGTCACTTACTCAGCCTTCATTTGGATTATCTGTCTGCTTTGAGGTTTACACCCACAGATAGTGGAAATCTGTCCATTTCACATTAAACCCAGACTGTAATAGAAGCTTAAGAGATGTGCATGAAAATAACTGCCACAGAATTATGTATTTGCAGTTCAAGGTAACTGACATTTGAGAAGTAGGGGTATCAGTGCATAAAAAGTCCGGCTCATTTGTCACTGGGATTTGGAAATGTTGAATCCTTTATGCACTTTAATTAAACTGGGAGGTTTAAATATTATATAAATGAAGCATCTAATCCATAGACAGGAACTTTGCCTTATGTTTCCTTCTGTCTGTTTAAAGTACTTTACAAACAATGATGCAGGGAAACATTCATGACTAATAAATTCATTAGAAATGTTGTTCTCTGTTGCAGCGTGTCTGTTGTCTATCACTGGATTTCCTCTTCACCAAAGCCATTAGAATAATAGTAACATGAAACTATTGGAGGCAGTGTTCGTGCCTCCATCTGTGATTTGGCCTCACATTCCAGCTGCTCCCTTTGCTGCATTTGATTAAACCCCACAATGTGCCATTATCAAGAACTGGATTTGACTTGAACATGTGTTATTTCTATTTCATTTTTAATAGAAAACTGTTCATCCAGCACATAAACCATAAAATACTGCAAAATGTCAGACTTTATCATGCAACCATCATCATATTACATTCAGTTGTAGGCAGACTTGCAGCGTTACCATTTTATGATTTATCCTAACCTGGCACGCCACCTAGCGGCTATAATGATGCTTTACCTCCAGGAAGATATTAGTGAACAACAATCATTAATGCTAGTGTTGATTACGTAAAACGCTATGGTAAAAACTGTGCTTCTTCTGATTTCATTTGTGCTTACTCTTTAAAAGATATGTGTCATTTTTAACATGCTTTTGCTGTTGCACTACATTTGTCCATATTAAATTACAATGGACTTTGAAGACCACCATCCTGCTTGTCTTCCCAAGCATCCTTTAACTCAAATCCATACAATCCGCAATGACAGTCTATTCTAGACTGTCACCAGTGTGTGTCTTTTTTTTAGAGTGCAGTAACCTAAGTTACCCTACAGTAATATTACACTTATGTTTATTCTAGCAAGGGGTTGTAAGGTACTCTGGGCTCTTCCTGGGTAACAAACACCAGCACTTTAGCCAGGTATGTGGTGACTGTGCCATAGCGACGCAGCCTTAGCTCCAGAGACAGATCAAAGTCCTGTGGCTTCTTGAAGAGATTTGCCACAGACATCACGCCACCAGTGGGCTCCATTTCCGTCTTAAAGAAACCATCCTCGTTGCCAGCAGTGATAGCTATCTGGATGTCATCGCCTGGCACGATGTGGGAGGGGCCCATGCGGAAGATGTTGGTGAAGGCAGGGATGTTGGTGGGGAAGGTGAGGTGGTAGAAGGTTATTCTCAGAGGCAAGGCCAGGCACCCCACAGACTCAATGCAAAGCAAGCGTTCACATCGACTGCAAAAAGAGAAGGGTGGGGGCAGGGCAGGAGAAGAGGGGAGAGGACAAAAACAAAACAGGCACAGAGAGAAAGAGAGACCAGGTGTAAATTTCATTTGCCGTGCATGTCATGCAGTGGAGGGTATTCAGTCTCAGCAGCCTAGTGTTTTACAGGCCAGTCATGGTGCCCTCTGTGGGATCATGCGAGAAGTTTTGTCACTAGTGCCTCCAAACAAAGGTAGACAAAATGTGTGCCAAAATGAATACTCAAAATATTCAAATGCATTTAATTAATCTTAAACAATACAACATGCTACAGCCAAATCATTTCTACAGTCATTTCAGCAATGAGCATATTGGACATGCACTGTTGCACCTTTGATTTATTAATCATTCAGCTTTGACTGTGAGGAATGTGGACCTCACTGTGTGAGAGTTTCTGTGTGCAAACATTCTTTTGTCTGTTTATTTGTGTTACCTATTCTATGTAGTAATCCTCATATTGCTATGAACAGAAATGACACTTTGAAAGAGACATTGGGGTCTGTGTGCAACAATCGAGACACTTACGTCTCTCCGGCACGCCGGTAGTTGTTTGGACACTGAAAGGACAGGCATCTGAATCCTCCCTGTATATTAAAGCACGTCTGATTCTCTGTGCATGTGTGAGCTCCCGTCACACACTCATCTACATCTGAAAGAGAAAGCACCAAAAATGGAACGTGCTCTCCTCATAACATGCACACATGAAAACATACCTAAGACTGCAACCACGTGTGCAGTGAAAACTACTTACCCTGGCAGCTGCGTCCATTGGGCGCCAAGGTGTAACCACTTGCAGGACAGGAACAGTGGAAGCTGCCAGGCGTGTTGTGACAGCGATAGGAGCAAATATGACCCCCAGTGGGAAGAGCGCATTCATCTATATCTGGAGCGGTAGAACGTGCGAAAATAGATTATTTTGCAATTTGTGATGCGGTGATTACGTGTTTCATCTCACATAACAACAACAATAATAATGAATACTTCATTGATCCCCTTGGAGAAATTGTTGTTGGACACCTCTGACCCTTAGGTTGGAAGACGACTGCTCTGCCCACTGAGCTATCATGCCGCCACAATCCTTGCATCACGGTGGACATATCAAACCTACACTGCTGTACGTCCAACAGAGGGCGGTAAGGCGGCCGCCTGGGTCAACATATTATTCATCTAAGCATGTGGTTTTACCTTCACACGTCATGCCATCTGTGTCACTCAGCTGGTAGCCCCGGCGACAGTAACACTGATAGGAGCCGTATACATTGGCGCACTCTTGACTGCATGGGTTGTTGTCACATTCATTTAAGTCTACACAGAAAAAATGAACCCACAAGGTGTTAAAGCCTACTAATAGTTAACACACATTGATCACTATTCTACAGCTGTGGCATATAATAATAAATTGTGCTCTCTTGTGTATGAGAAAGGAATGTACAGCCAGCTGAGGGAACATCAGCACTGAATGATCAATGGCTGGTAGGACGCTGTCTGTTCTGACACTTGTTTTCAGTGCAGTCAATCTCCAACATCCAAAGTCAGAAACTGGACACTGACATTTCTATTGTTTCAGGCACTGGGTTTTCTTTCTTACCATCACAATTCCGGCCATCACTGGATAGCTTGAAGCCAGTGGTGCAGCTACATTTATATGATCCTACAATGTTCTCACACTTGTGAGCACACAGGCGGCCAGGGTAATGCCTGCATTCATTAATATCTAAGAACACAAAGTGCAAATATGACAAAATTAGAGGCTGCAATTGTAGAAGGCCTGACACACATTTTAAAATGAGAAATCATACAGTATGTACTGTATGCGTGTTTTATTTACATGCACATATGGAAGACCATCAGGTGAGATCTAGCAACTGCTTACCCTCACACACTCGACTGATGCTGTTGAAGATGTAGCCAGTCTCACATTCGCAGCGGTAAGAGCCCAGCTGGTTGATACAACTGTGACCTTCACAGGCCTTATCAGGACTCCTGCATTCATCAATGTCTGTTGGTGTGAAAGGGGATATGAACAACAGAAGACATTGAGACAAAGCAGGCTACTAAGATGCTTTGCGTGTAGAAACAGTGAGTTTTTCAGCTGTACCAACACAGCGGGTGCCATCTTCGTTGAGATGGTATCCTCGACCACAGTTAACAGAGTTCCTCTGGCAGATGAAGGATCCTACTGTGTTGATACAGATCTGCCCTCTGTGACATGGGCTTGTCTGAGTTAGACATTCGTTGATATCTGAAAACGCAGAGACAGAAGACATGTTTTGACCATCAAAATAATACGGTCTGAGTGTGAAGGCCTGTTGGCAGTATTTAAGAGGGCTCTTCACCTGGCTATCATCATATCTGAGGTATTTCAAAAAGCTTTTAAATGAGTGGGCTGTTAAATCAATGGGTTAAGAGTCAGACTAGGATGCAGAGGGTCAGACACCCAGCGCTAGCTCCCTGTAAGCCACTTTGGATTGAAGCGTCTGCCAGCAAACTAAAGTAAATAATCAGTAGCTGTCCAGAATGAAAACAATGGGTGTACAAAAGAACTGACTGCTTGACTGATCTAAGGTGTACACCAAGAAATGTTAGAATGCCAAATGAATCGATGGTAACAGTCTAGACAGGACACCTCTACAGTGGAGTTGTCAGAAGGTTTAGTCATGGCGAGTGGTCTTTTAGTTGAGATGTTTCGTTCTGCATCCACAGAACTTTTTCAATCTGAGGTACGTTAGTGAGTGGTCACAAATTTATCCTCCAGGGTAGTTTTAGCCTCACACCTGACTTGAATGGGCTCGTTAAGTGAAACAAAGGCAGTGGGTGGATGTAACAGCTCCACCCCTGGCAGCTCCTCCTGCACCCATTAAGTGGGTCGGTAAGAGTGACTATCCTGGTGGACGTGTGAATTGGACCTGATTTTTCTGGGGCTGGATGAAAGGGCAGCATGATAGGTTGATAAGTTGTGCCTAGTGATGAGCAGATGAGGCCTCATGAAGCATTGTGGCACATTTCCCAAACTGTATTGACACTGTGGTGATACTGTGTCACTTGTCAACTGCCACCTGCTGGATCCTAAACATCATTGCATGCGTTCTGATTGGGAGACTTGAATTTACTTACTCAGGGCTCTAAGGTGTCACGCATTGAGTGAGATATATATATCATCCCACTATGAAACAAGCATCTCCACTGGAGTCCTAGAGCCTGTCACTCTTCAGCCAATCAAGAAAATAGCAGTATTGTATTTGGATAAAATGCAACATAACAACCAATGAAAAGGCATCATGTAACTCTTTGTGATTCTGCAAACATAAAGTTTGTTGACTTCAAGCACAGAGTGAGTCATCTTCTGTTATAATTTTAAAATAAATTCTCAACCTGCTACAAACAGGTGACACAAACAGTGACAATCTTTGCCAATTGCTTTTCTAATGCTGAGTGTCTGTGGCCTAAATTTAGCCAAGAGTTTTGCAGTCTGTCCACTGACAACAGCTGTTCAGAACAAGTAGTCTAGGTCAGTGTTTCCCAACATTTTTGTATAGTGCGACGTCACTCTTGCCTGTCTTTAAAACCTGAGAGTCCTGCTTACAGATTCAATGAGCTAGTATAAACAATACATTTATTTAGGTAATTGTATTCTATATTGTACAATACATTATGTAATTTTAAATATCTTTGATACATTTAAAATATCCAGTTAAATAATGTGTTTGTCGATTTGTTGAATAGTGAAACTGAAGTTGCTGTTGCTCATGGACAGGCTGCTTTTTAAATATATATATTTATTCAAGAACATAAGTCTCTCCAAAGTTTTCCATTTAAGGCATTTGAACTATGTCCTTCAGATGAAGGTCATCTCTGATTCTGGCTCTGAGGTGTTGAGCCATCATCCTGTGTGGGGGCTGTACCTTCATATGAAGGACAAAGGACACTCATTTATGAACCAAAACGTACCTACTGGACAGAGAAGAAGTTAGGGAAGCTCTACATGTGCAAATCAACAACCCCCTCACTGAACAGGGGTGGGGGACTCAGGCACAACTTATCATGCTGCCTTTTCATCCATCCCTAGGAAAACACGTCCCCCAGGCTGGCCACCCTGATTGTTTGGCACATGTTCTTACCGATGCAGTTGCCCAGAGCATCCTGGATATAGCCGCCCCCACACTTGACCTTCGGCAGACAACGGAACGATCCCTGGGTGTTTTGGCACACAAACTCTGAGCCACAATTATGGAAACCAGTCTCACACTCATCAATATCTGCATAACAAAAAACAACATTTTCGCCTGAGCACAGTGCATACACGCAAAAGGTGTAGCTCAAAGTGGTGCCCTACAAGATGGTATGAAGTGAGAAACCTTTGCAATGGTTGCTGTCCGTGAGTTCATAGCCAGTCCCGCAGCTGACCTCTCTCTGACAACGAAATGAGCCCTCTGTGTTGATACAGCGCTCTCCTCCCCGGCAGCTGCTAGCTCCCAGCAAACACTCATTGATATCTGTAAGAGGAGACAAGTAGAGGTGTTTCACATCTTAATTCAAGTAAGCACTTTATCTGGTGTACACAGAGTCCTGATATTAAAATTAGAAGATGAAGAACAGTGCAAAGGGAACTTACCCTCACAGCTCCTTCCATCTGGTTTGAGTTTGAAGCCTTTTAAACAGGCACAAGTGTCATTGCCGATACACTGATGAGCACATTTCCCTGAAACAGCGGCACACACATCTTGATGAGTGATGATGAGCTGCATTTTAAAGTGTGAAGTAGCTTTGTTTAATATATTATACCAGACCTTTGCACTGATCACTTAATGCAGGCTTATGTACATTTTCCATAGTTTGATCCTTGTTTGGGACTGTGTTCGAGAGAAAAAGATGTTATAATCACATCTGAACATTTATTTACTGCATGAAATGTCCTAATTAATGATCTTGTTAACTTCCCATATTTCTGCTATCGACATTTGCTAGCTAAAGGCAATAATTACATGTGTCCACCAGGAGGAAGCATAAACTTATGTTTGACAACACCACTGATCCACCTTATTTATCTTCCAGCTTAACGCTTGCATCTAATATTTTGATATCTTTTTAATGGGATTGCTCTGTAAAGGAAAATAAATAATCTGTTACATGGCTGTTTATTTTGCACCTACGTTCAGCTTGTCCCTCCGGTGGTATCTGATTGCCTGGGGTTCCTGTCACACAGCAGGTGTGATACACCAGGCCGCAATGGTGACCCATAGACAGGCCGAGATCGCAGGACAGGCCCTGCTCATGGGCTGCCTTTCCCAGAAGACAACAGTCACAGCACATCTACACATAACAATGTGAGACATTAGGCAGTGTTCTGCATCATCAAAATATACAAAGAACAGAGAGAACTTTGGTAAAGGGAATACTGAAACCAGAAGGTTGTGGGAGGGGATGTCAGGTGGTGAAATACTGCACAGTCTGTCTTGTAGACTGTCAAATGAAGACGAAGTGACAGACAGCCGAGCTCTCGATCAACCGGACGGATAGAAAAGCAGGCTGACTGAGAAGACGTGCTTACTGACAGACAAGCTTCAGACAGACAGACAGGACAGACAGTGTTTGGATGACATCATCATTCCCTCTGGCTGATACATGCTCAATCATTATGGCAACCCGTTAATGTCAGCGAGGGCGGGGGTGACAGCTTTAGGCTGTGTTTGTGTTTTACTTACTTACTGAAATTTGACAGCATGTAGTGCAACACATAAACTGTATGACACACATTTTGCAGTGACTGTAGCTCCAGTAGCTGTGCGTCAATCAGCCAGTCTGGGAAGGAAAACCGCAGTGTGCGCTGAGACACAATGCTTTATCCATATAAATACTTTGTCTTACTCACCTACAAGAGCTTTTCACTTTAAAATTAAGTATATAGTCAAGTCAAAACTAGCTAACCCACTATATCATCAAGCAAACACAGCACAGCAACTTTCATCACCTCCTCATTGGGTGGAACGGGATTTTGGTTCTTTTCATTTGAGGCACACACACACACACACACACACGTACAAACACACCTTTTTAGTCTTGTCCTCGCAGGTGTTGGTGAGTAACGAATGACAGACTCCCTGGTCGTTGGCCATGTTGATACCAGTGTTGCACATGTTATCTTCAAGCACTACTACGCAACACTGCTCCTGCGCTATCCTGTTAGCAAAGAAGAAAACCACACACACACACACACACACACACACAAAACTCAGGTGCTGCATTTACTATTCTCAGCTCCATCAGTAATCTCCCTGGTATAAGTCTGCCTTAAAGTGTAGCCCATTAAAATGAGCCCGAGGCAAGCCTGATGGGGAGCTCAGAGTTGTCACAGTAAAAGTGCATGTGTGAGGGGGTTCTGTTTGGATCCAGCGCAGGGCACTAGAGGTTTTTATTGTGTTTTGCAATACTGACATCACTGGCCTTAAATTGTGTTGAGCATCACTCCCCAAGGCCTTTGTACTGTTGTTTTAGGCCGGAACACTTCTCTAGGATTTGTGTTGGAAGTAAACAATTGTCCACCTCCACATGTCCTTACTCATGGTGGGAATGTGGCTTTTTGAAGGAATTTCTCTTACAACAATATCACAGAAAAAAACACTCCCTTAAGATAAGTATGCCGTGTCCTGTAAAATGGACAAACACTTGGCCACTAATTGGGTGAGTAGGATTTGCCAGTATATACAGTTTACTTGGAGTCAATGACATCACCAGGGCAGTATCACTTTACTGTGTGCTAAAGAATCAGTGACGACATGAATCGCGTGTTTGTCCAGGACCCGTCACCCCTGAGATTGTTCATAAAATCTCTATCTCTAGCGAGAAGAATCAAATGCAGAATATTTCTGTCAAAAACTCTATGTGAAAGTGCAGCCCTTCACAAATCAGTTAACAAACGTTTGCCTGAGCTCGGGTTTCATTGTATTGTCTAGAACTGTGCAGGCCGATCAGTTAAGAGTGGGTGACTCTCTGGCTTGGATCTGTGCCTCACTGCAACTTTACAAAACAGAAAGCATAAAACGCCCACCCCCTCACCTCTCCTCTCTCATTCCCAACAATCTTCTTTATTAACTCTTACCAGAAATCGCTTTCCACATAAACTTGTGTGGATCTCAAATGCACGTCAAGTCGCACACCTCCTCTCCAAGACCTTTTAAGGGCACAGTCCTGCTCCTGTTTTTTCTTTTCTCTCCTCTCTCAAACGTTTTTTTCCTTTGGTGTCTGAACCAAATCATTCACATTTCCTGTTATTACCTCTCCCTGTCCTCCCTGTATGTCCCATTTCAGGTATTTTTCTGGGTTTTCAAAAAAAAAAGACTCTTCTCCCCACATGCTACAATTTAGACAAATTTGGGATCACCACGGATGGTAAATGTGTTTGCCATCAGTATTCACATGGGCAGATTTCCCTGGATTATGGGCCCAAACCTGTGGCAGCACACCTTCTAGAATACCCAGCAGACCTGTTATTATCCCATCACTATTAGTGTTTCCTGCTCTCACATAAAGTGACTAATGTGCCTACAGACTTATAGGAGGAAGGCAAAGCGATCTCATATTACGGGCCTACACACATTTCCCCAACACAGGGCACAGGCCAAATCCCACTGGGCCAGTAGAGTAGGAGCTTGTGTGGCACAGAATGTAGGATTATGACAGAGGGTGTAGAAGGTAATGGCAGGAAGGTAAGTCTAAAGAAACCCTAGGCTAGTCGTGTAAGCATGTCTTAAAGTTCCTGTTTACCTGCATGTCATTGATTCAGAGATGAGCGGCAGGGATGAACAGTCTTCCTTATCGTTGCCTCGCTTCTGGCCATCCTTACAGCAGTCCTCTATTGAGATCTGCTCTGCACCTACAGACATAAAAAACAACGCGAGGTGTGTTTGTGCATATGTGAGCAGGTGACTGTCAGGAACCTTTTCCCTCAGAAAGGGAATCCACATCTACACAGCCACCAAAAGAGAGCAGCCTGCACACACCAGATGGAGCACTCTGCAGCACACAAACGCTGTTAGTCTTTATTGTTAATAAATGGAATTAAATAATGTATGCCAACTGATAAATGTTTTTAGTAATTACATGAATTGTGGTTATCAAATCTGGATATCTAACCCAAACACAAGATCATCTTGCCATCGTCCTCCAGGGCAAGTTGCCCAGCCCTCCAGGGCAGATGTTGGAAAAACAAAATTCAGAATCTGTCTGGTAGTTTAACTTCCCTGCAGACATATTTTGCCAAAGACAATGAATGATGGATATGTTGTTGCACACACTAGAAAGGCTTTTCGACTGAAACGCAACCAACTCTCTGTTGATCTGGCTGTTTTTTCATGTGAATTAGGGAGTGTGCAATGCCTCGCCTCTGTAAACAATTAGCCAGCACAATCACAACAAGCACATTCATTCGCCTGTGGTTTGTGTGATCTGCCAAACGTGAAATAGCTTTGGCAGATCGGCCCCTTGGACTCTCTGCCTTCAGCTCATACCAGTATCAGTATGCCAAATTGTTATTACCAATAAGCCCCCTGAGAGCAAAAAAAGAGAAAACAAACTTAGGTGAAATAAATTTTGTTGATCCACTGTAATGGGATACGAGTTGTTGCTGGTTAGTGACTGACTGTTCTGAATTATTGAGAAAAGTGATTGTGAAATGTGCTGATTAGATCCATCTGTGTGAGCGTGAGTATCTGTTCTGAAAAGTCTGGCAAGTGTCAGGAACCTCAGATAGTGAGTTAGATTAGGTAGGGAGGACACATGTCTGAAACGGCAAGTCCTCGTTCTCAAAGATTTGCTGCTGTCTCCCAGCGGAGAGGGAGGAATTTTATTAGAATGATTAAATCCAAACAGTCAAGAGCAGGCAGGGACCGTTATTATTATTATTATTATTAATATTATTATTTGCACTGAAAAACTTTCCAAAAGCTGTCCTGCAGCCCAGGACTAGAGGAGATTTCTGGGTGACCACCGCATGAAGAATGATGACGCCAGCAGCATGAAGTGAATATGGACGGAGGATTTATTACTAGGCCGCCGCATACGCTGACTCACTGCGTACTTCTGGGAGTCTGCTACATCCCAGAATCCTCTGGCCAATAAACCTCGCAGCAGCTGGATGAAAGGAGATGGCATTTAAAAGGTTTTTCACATGCGCCGAACAAGATCTTTCTCTGCAACGTAACACTGCTTTGATCCAGGGACACTACAACGGAGTCTGTTGCTTAGAAAAAGAAAGGCCACCAACGCCACATAACAGAGCACTTATCCTGCTCTTTTTAACCACTGTTGACTAACTCTGCCAAAACATCCGGTGTGTAGAAAAACTGGAAAGGCATTCTTTTGGAATCCTTTTCCAGACTCCACAGAATACGTAATCCCACAAGCTTTCCAGGAGCACACTGCGTAGATTTAAAATGACAGGAATTTCTCCCCACAGTAGCTGTGTGCTGATAACTAACTCTAACCCACCAAGCATCGCAGAGTCATTCCAGCGCCACCGCTGTCTGCTCCCTTTGCAAACCCAAATTGAAAGAGCAGAAGTGCCTTAAAAAGTGAAGAGAGGCAGCAGACACTCTTCTGTCTAGAAGCAGTTTGTGTCTCTGTCTGTGATGTATTGTCTGTCTGGAGAGGGCTGATTTCCATCTTGGATGGTGCTGCTGGTTGTTACGGCCATTCTGTCTTGGCAGTGCTGCACATGGCTTGCCTGTGTCTAGACACCTCATGTAAACAAGACTTAATGAGCCCAGTGGAGAGTAGCTGGCCAGTCTTCATAACAGCAGTTTAGGCAGCATTCAGGACCTTTCTTTTGAGGATTCCATCTATTTATCTGTCATACTTAGCGCAGGTCTTCAGAGACATATTGGTCATCAAACTTCATCATACTGAAGGCAGCAGAGAGAAAAGGTGGCCCATGTGTGACCAGGGCACTGTGGCTCATCCCACACCTTGGTGAGCTGCTGTAAACACTCAAGTAGAAATCACACCCATGTGTCTGGAGCGCTGAGACACTGGTCCCTGGCACTGGGTCTTTGACTCGCAGAAACCAGGCCAGAGCACTGCGATTGAACTAATCTAATACCTTCATTATTATCATTCTCATTTTCTGCATCGTGTTTATTATTCGAGTAAGTTAAATACTGTGTCCTCTAGTACTATGTAACAGTTCAGACAAAAAGACATGACCTGAAAGAAAACGGTAAAGTAATACGTTTTTGTGAGAACTCCTTCATTAAGCCCTGCATGCAGCACTTTGAAGCGCCCAGTGTGGTTTCATCACGTCGCAACTAGTCCTCTGACACATTCACCACCCCCCCTCTCCCCCTTTGTCTATTTGCACTTTGGTTCTGGCTGTAAACAGCACGCAGAAAGGCTTTTGTCTGTTGCTTTGGCTCCGTTGCTAGTGCGTGTCCCGCAGAAAGGTGCCTTACCTTGGCCGAGGCTGAGCAGAGCTCCGAGCAGAGCGCACAGCATCACCGCGCACGGACGCATTGGAGGAGGAGAGATGGACCTAAATGCCAATAAAAACCGTGATCGCCGCTCTGAGCCCCGGTGCTGATTATGGTGAGTCCGCGGGGAAGAAGTGGATGTGATGGAGCTGCAGCGAGACTGGAGGAATGTCTGATTGTGGCACTGCGAGGGGCAGGGCTAGGGCCACAGACTGGGACTTGTTGCTCATCAAACTGCTTTTCAATATTGAAACTCAATGCGAGCTGACCCTCAGAAGTATTAATCACTCAATCCGTCTTACATATTTACAGGGACGTACGAGTTCGATCGGACACTGAACTAAGTTTATACTGTAATTGATTGGACGTTAATTTAGACTAATTATACCAAAATGCCATCGAAAGTGTTTTATATAACTGATATATGCATGTTGGAAAGAATGAGAGCCATCACACAGCCTGCAGTAGGATCTGCATGTGCCTCTGGGCTACTGTGCTGCTGAGTATACATACACACATGGAAATTGTCTCTCCATCAATAGTAAAGTAGACCTTTTTATGTCTCTGGCTAATGATTGCACTGATTACTCAACATCTGGAGCTGGTTTTGAGGTATTTTAGAAATCTGTTGTGGCTGTGCCCAGACTATAAGTCTCAAAACGTTTTGGATATTCTAGTAAGCGGAAACTGTGGTGACCAAAAAATAAATATTTTCACTGCCACATCTGCAAATAACTGCAGCTATTCTCTGCTACATTTGACTTAGTTGCATCTGCCCATATATATTATATTTAGACTGATATATTCACAGTGGTCCTACAGCCCCTTATTTTTCTTTTGAGTTACTAAACTTCACACCTTTGTCATATTTTCATTCAAACTTAATGAATCGGAGCTTTTGTTACTGTGCCACAGATGTGGGCCCACCATCAGCCAAAGTGATCTGGGTATAAACAAGCCGCTCACATACATGCATGCACATACACAAGTCTGCCAGAGTTGGCAAGAAGAGGAGAAATAATTGCTAGACTGCATAATAAACATTTTGTACCAACTAAGGCCTTCTGCGAATTCAATCAGTCTACCGACTCTGGGCATGGTGACAGAGAGGTTAAATGATCTTCTAATCAGAGCCATATGTCTCCACCACCGGTCTAGCATCACCAAAGACACCACAGGCACACAGGGAAGCCCACAAGTAGGCGGCAGTTATAAATGTGAAACTGCGCCGTTAAAATGTAAAGTGTGACGAGTCCTGTCTTAATCTTGCATCACAGAGATGAGGAATCTTTTAAACAAGGACCCCAGTGGTTTCCATGGTTTGAGCTGTTCAAACTTCACGTTAAACTGATTTGTTCTACATGCTGTACATACGCTGGATTCAATTAAATAAGTCCAGTACCTAAAGAAATATGTGTAAACTTGATCCACACGGAGTGGCAGCTGAAGAAGCCTGGACATGAGGCCAGACACAGCTACTCGAGTACTGGTACGTTTCAAGCTAACACAGAGGTGTAGTAGCCATGACTAACCCTCCAGATAACTTCACCTAGATGACACATCCGCTTTTATTTAGTCACTTTAACGTTAGCTTAGAAAAGCTGAAAAAGTGTGAATAGTAATGAATTCAATCATTTAGAGCACATTGTCTGCAAAGTGACAAAATGGTGCGATAAAGGCGGAAGAAACACAACAGTTTCCATGTATTGTAGAACAAGGAAGAAGCATTGCCTGCTTCTGGAAACATTTTATCTGTGCTGAAAGAATAGATTAAAGGAGGTTCGTAGCAGTGTTACTAGCAGCACAGATATGCTTCTTGCAGATCTCAGCCGAGGATGTGGCAACCCCTCTGTACCAGTTAACACATGATCAAAGAGCTCCCCTGTGCTGCTGACCAGTCCTAATCTTATCTTTCCCCTGGTGTAGAAGGAATTAAGAATGACGAATGCCCAAATGACGAGAGCCAGAGTAAAGCCAGGTCCCTGGCTAGAGAGCAGTGAACTTCTGCTGCCTGCTCTCCTTCCAAACATTACCAGCCCGCACCACCCCTCCCCACCCCCATCTACATTTGGGCTTCAACAAGAAAGAACAGCGTGAGCCGACCTCCCGGCTCATAGGTGGAGTGGCAGAGGGCTGCATTCAAACAATGTTAATCTTGTTGTGTGTGTGTGTGTGTGGGGGGGTGGTGGTACAGTTCCTTTGAAGATCAACAAAGCGTGTTTTTGCCAAGTCAGTGTCACTGAGCATAGTGCAACTAATGCAGGCAGGCAGGCTGAGGGCTGACCTCGGGGGCCCACAGGCCTCGTCACAGTTGGTAAAAGAGGAAAGAACTTCTGCCTAACTGTAGATTTTAGATTGTAATGAGTGTCCTAGTATGCTGCTGCTTTGTTATGTAGGATATTAACCCTTGAGAGCATACTTGATTGTATTGTACCAGGTTGTATATTATTGTACCATGTAAACACCTGCAAGTTGACTTGCCTGCATGCAGCTGATAATGGTGCATGCATAGAAGAAAACACGTTGGTTGAATAAAAACAATCCAGCAAATGACTGTCTCACATATTTAAACATGTGCAACATATTTAGTCCTTTACGATAACATCTGAACATTATTTGAACAAATAAATACAAATGCACGTTTAGCTGTGCAGAAATAAAGAATTGTTCAAGTGACAAATACTGTAGATGTGACAATTTAACAACAGTCAGACATTTGATTCCTTTGATGTTTTCATTTTACTAGCCCTCAGGATGACTCTAGAAGGAATCTTATTCCACAGATATGAAAGTTTTTAATGATCATACTTGACTCTGACTATATTTACACATGGAGCGATTAACATGGCAACACCATGAAGTTGTTTTGTGTTAAAGAATCATCGCATTGGATGTCTTTCTTTTTGACAAAATGCTCTTTTCAATTCTCCAAATGCTTCAGATTTGCAAATGCTATTTTGATTAAAATATTAGTCAAATATATTTTTCTATAACATTTCTTTTGATGTTACGTTATTGTATAGGTCAATAATTTAAAAAAGTTTTCTTTTGGAGAGAAGGTACTGTATTTTGTAAGCTAGCATGCTCAGCAACTCCACAGGGAGGCACAGCATAATTAGTCCCCAGCTGCTCTACAGACGGCTGCAGATCCAACCACAGGTTCAGGCCAGAATATATAAAACATAACGCAGTATTAAAATGAAAATGCCATTTGCCAAATTCAAAATGCTATTTTTGGAATGAAAAATGTTATTTGCAAAATTAAAAATGGCATTTTTCAATAGGTAAATCTTGATTTATTTCTTTGTCAGCTATGTCAGCTGTACCCTGCAAGTACGTGCTGCACGTTTTGTATGTACTTGTACTCACCATCTTTACTTTACTTTACTTTACTTGGCAGACGCTTTTATCCAAAGCGACAAATTTGATCTACTGAACTGATAAACTAATTGAAAATTCATGTATTCAGTGTCACTTTTAACCTAACACCTCTTATTGTTTACTTTAACTCTAAGCTCTTAATCTTAGTTTGCATATAACTGATCATAAAACTGTTTTAGCAACCAGGATTTCTGCATTAAGTGTTTCAGCGTTAGCATAGCACTGTTGACAAATGTCTGAACAACTGAGAAAATGCGTGCTTTCATACTACTTCCTCCTTTCCAATGGGAAATCTTGGGGTGTTCTCAGAGTCTGAACATGTGCGATGGCACAGATTGTCAGGAGACGGGGTTTGAGGTTTGGGAGGAGCAGTGGGTATCATCTCCAGTTTGATGTCTGAAAAGTTCTGATCAGGGAACGTGACCCTCAGGTGCTCTTCAAATAGTTGCTGAAGCCTCCTGTCAGCCTGCTGAACCAGAAGAAGCGAAAATGGTTCATTGTGAGGTGTTAAGAACTGAAAAATACAGAAAGAATTAAATGCATTAACAGTACCTCACTGAGGAATGTACAGTTTCCAAAGATGAGCCTGAGGTCAGATATAAACTCTGCACTGCTTTGGTAGCACAGGCTCGACTTAGCCTCCAGACGCCTTTTCACACTGACAAGATTCATTGGTCCCTTCAGAGTCAGCCTGCTTTTAGCACATACCTGCAGTGTTTAGAAAGAAAGAGACAATACAATAATCAAACTTAATGGACAGATCAAGGTTAATTTATCATATGTGTTTGTAGTCAAGAAGCTACACCTTACAGTTAGTACTGCAGTGGTCTCCATAACTGTTAATATCTATCCACAACTCTGTTATCAAGAGATATACCTGTATATTTACAGTACCCAATTCAAGTTTCCACACTTATGATTCACAATTTATCTGTCTTTGCTGTTAAATACTGCATTTTAACACATAATTAAAGTTCCAGTTACTGTAACCCCATGTGACACTAATCCTGTGAACCGTTCCACGGTAGTCAGCCATGCTTTCAGACTCACCGAGGGAGATACGGCCTCTTGTAAGTCAGAATTCAGCTCAGCGCAAAACAAGTGCAGCAACAGTCTCTCACACTTCTGCAGCGGTACACAAAGACATCGTATTTAATACATGTCATCGGTCCTATTAAACCAACTATTATCACCAAACCTTCTTTATTTATTTGTCAATGACTATGCAACGCTAAATGTTCTTGTAATAATAACAATACTTAACAAAGAAAACGGCACTGACTCGTTTGTCCACAAGGGGAAACCCTTCTTCAGGATCTGGCTCAGTTTTGACTGTTTTGACTTCAAGTTTTCTATCGCAGTCACGCTCCATCTCAGGCACTAACAGGTCACAGCAGAGAGAGCAAAACCATTCCCCACTGAGAAGAGACAATTCAGAGACTCAATGCAAAAGCCAGTAAACAGAAACATACACAGCAAGTGCATGATGCCGCTGTCAGATGAAAACCTTCCATCTACAAAATGTGAAAACAACAGCCTCATTACTTTCTGCAGAGAACCATAATTTGAATATAGACGTAACAATGAAAAAGATAGCACATCTTGTGGGGTTTTCATCTGAGACTAGCAATAAATGAATTTCCTGTGAAAGAAACTTGCCAAGGAGATTTTAGGAGAGTTGGAACGTGGCACGTGAGGTGAAAAACTTTGTGACACCTATTGCAGTGCAGCAGCCCTCCTCCACTCTGACACACAGCACACAAGACTTCATTAGAGTCCTCCATCCAAGCTTGATTTTGTTCTACCTCCTGTTCTCCCCTCAGTGAACAGATGTCATTTTGGGCAATAGATTTACTCGGGTCCCTTAGGATGCCTGGAGGCTGTGAAAGAGTGTGGGGTTTGTCGCCTATGCTTTGAAATTGGACCTTGCTTCTCTCACATTGGGGACTAATTTGAAGTCGGTCACCTGTGCTGTCAGGGAGGTGGGCTCTTTGGCTGGCATGTAGCTGAAATCCACAAACAGAGAGAAAAACAGATTGGTGAATTCAATTGACTTATATAACAATCTGAATGTTACACACATAAATTACTTCACCGGTCAACAGCACCGTAACATTTGGAAATTTACTGCAATAAGAAAGCCAATATGAATGATGGCCAAAACATAAATAAGACCCAAGCTACTATGCACCACAGGCGTCCTTAATCATTGTGTGTATGTAGATTATTAATTGGTCTGTAATAATAATTTATGGTGTCCTTACATTGCCACTGTCCTCTTCTGGCTCATCTTTGATGACAATGATCGGCCCCGGTGATGATCGTCGCCTTTTCTTGACAGCTGAGCCCACTGCTCCATTAGCCTGTTGTGTTTCAGAATGTTTCCAGGAAACGTTTCTTGGGAACAAAACAAGAACCTATTACAATAAAGTTAAATTCACTGGAGACACCAGCAGCACAAAACGCCTGGGGTCCGTTTAAGGTAATGCTGTCTGCAGCTACACAATATGCAGATAGGAGCAGAGAGAATTGGTGCTTCTGTGTGTGTGTGTGTGCGCATACGGCTGTCTGCTTACCCTGATTTCTCCTCCCGGGAGACAGCAGCATACCCTGGTGAAATCTGCAGTCCTTGCACTTGAGAGACAGCAAAAAGTGACTATATATTATAGTAAAAACACAACACAGTGTGCATGCTGATAAAACATGCAAAGGTGAGAACGACAATAATGGCACAAACTTACAGCTTCTGTTTGTCAAAGATGGTGCTAGCCTGTGGGGATGGTTTGGTTTCAGCACATACAAAGGCCCAGGTGAGTCCTTTGTCCCATTCATATAAGTGGACTCAATCTAAAAAAAACATTCTTTTAATTTAGATTTCAGATTATAAGAAACAAAGTCTTTAGCAACATCAATAGAAGTAGTTGCTTACTGTTTGCTGTGGTTGAGGTGAATTTGCGCTACCACTGACCAACAAAGGTGACGAGGAAAATACACCCGCAGATTTGGACTGGCAGCTGGAGGTGTTTCCTGACGCCCTTGCTGGCTACAGTTGAATGAGGTAAATTCACAAACATGTCAAAAGTTCTGCAGACATTTACTGAAGAGATGAAAAGGTGTACAATATTTGCTGTGTCACTGACTGACTACCACATATGGGCCAATACCCAATAGCAACAACTAGGACACAGTGGGCTATATCCCAAACACTGGCTGGATGAATGCAGATCTACCTAAGACATATTTTGGTTTAGTAGAAATGCATATGTTTATTTTTGCATAGAATACAGCAACATGTTTGTCTCTACAAGCTTTTTCTGTTATTATTATGTTATGTGTCTGTTTTTTCACCTAACAACAACTTGATCTGTCTGTAGAACATGGATGTGCAGTTTTGTGAATCTCTCATCTTTTTGGACTTTCTCCTGGCAACCCTTCCAAACGAACCGTGCTAGTAATATTATAAGTCCTAATATTAGGATATAGCCTGGCTGAGTAATTCTTAGTATGTTTTCAAACTAAAAAACACAGAAAGACAGAAAGAGGGAGTACTAACTCGGGAACACGACTGTATGGGCTTTAATACTAAATGCAGCAGTAACTGATTTGCAAACTTTTCAAGAAGACATCATTAGAAAATGAAGTAATTTGTCAAAGAAGTCTGCACTTACAGGTGCACTATACTGTCAAAAACGTGACAAAAGCAAACGCGAGAGAGCACTTCAGAGTTTAGTATGCAGCTGCAGCAGCTTGTTCACATCAGGATGACGCAGCTCATGTGTGCACTTCACATGCCAGTATTGTCCCGTGCATGAGCCTATACTTTAGAGCTTGAACCAAAACACCATTTGAACTAGACTAAACAACTTGGATGATGAGATATTATCAACCCTTTCTTGTGGAATCTCGGGTCCGTCCCCTGTCACATGTTGGCTGCTGCTGTGCTGCAGATTTAGCTGTTTTTGCTTTGTGTCATAAACTCATCCAAGACTCTAATCCATCTTGACAAGGAAAGACATAAATTGCCTAGGATGTGAAGGCTGTCAGCTCTATTTAGGACAATGCCATTTGCGGTCAGTGCATGTTAAGATGGCTTGTCAGTCAAAACGGCATGAGCACAGAAACCACACTAACCTGGGGCATAAACCCAGGACCCGGTAAGCTGCTAGTTGGGCTCACGCGGTTTGGTAAAGTTACCATAAACCTGCGTGCTGGTTGAGGAAGCATATTGTGGGAGGGAGAGCCATCCCGAAGGGATCCAGGGACAGTCTGCTGGAGTCTGACACTCTGGTACCATGTCCAAGGTAGAGGATTCGGCTGTGGCTGCCAGATCGCCTGTGGGTTTAGCCTGTCCACCTGCAACTGGAGCTGAGCCAGAGTATTATGGGGAGCACCTTGGGCAAAGCTGTGGGGTGAGCCTGAGGGGCCCTGCCCAGGGTGGGAGAACTGATTAAGGATACCCTGAAAACCACTCAGCTGGTGGCCTGGTACACTTTCCACGACTACAGAGCCTGAGGAGACACACACACAGAGAATGGATGAGCATCGCAGGTTAGGATGAAAAACACAACTTAGCCAGAGAAACTGGCCTGAACTGTGGTGACCCTGGCTCTCTCCACAGTTACACAGTAAAATCTCTGGCAAACTTTTGAGTATGACACAAGGGTTATACAGAGTAGAAACACATTGAACATACATTGGTAATGAAAGCAAAGACAAGCAAATCTTCAGAAATAAAGAGGCTGACTCAAACATAGCATGAGTAATGTTCACTACGATCAGTGTATAATCATGGAATCTGTGAATGAAATGTGTCCAGATAAGAATACCTTTATTCATAGAGTTCCAGATGATGATGATCTAATGACAGGGGCTTTGGTTTATGTCTTACCTAGATCCACATTTGAGGCCCAGTAGGAGGATCGACACTGAAAGCGCACAGTGCTCTGTGGGATAAACGAAGTGCTGCATTTTGCCTGAAGGAGGTTTCCAATCTGAAACAGAATCTGCAACAGAAGGGGTGTTATTAATAATTTTTAGAGTCACTTACAAAAGGCATATGTTCCATTTTTATCACGCCCAAGATAGACCCGACTCCTAACTGGCTTTCAGGGCTGAGTGGTACGTGAAACAAAGCTGAGAAGAGATAGTGTTAGTAGATAAATAATCCGACAAGCCTTACCAAACGTTTACAGTACAAGAGGGCTGTGCCCCCATTACTGGCTGTGGCCCATTTAGTGAAGCTGATGACATGATCCAGGTGTCTGGAAAGATAGCCGATGTCCTCCTGTTGTTTTCGCAAAACACTCTCATGATCCTTCGTTACAGCCTGGAAAACATGAATAAGTGAACATCTGCAGTGTTCAAACAGCTTGAGGGGATGTGCTCTGGGCCTCAGGGTACGACAGTCAACTGAGCTAGTGAGCAAAAAATGTTCCTTTAGAAACAACAAGCTACAACAGCATGTGCTAAACGTGGTAAATAACACTCATTTGCCATATTTCTGATATATTTAAATGCTTTTGTACCTACCTCAAGTTGATTAACTAGCATCTTGCCCTTCTTGTTTATCTCAAGAATCAAACTGCTGACGGACTTCTTTATTTCATTATGAACAGAAATGCGATTCTGATCAACCTGAGCAAGTCTGCAAAACGCACAGCACCGTTCAATACGTATTCTAGTTTACCCAATTATAGGCAGTATCACACAACACAGTTGATGATAACTAGTTAAATAGAAAGTTCTATGGATGCATATACGTACCCATGGTTTATGGAGTTTGACACCTCCTCAATCAGTTTCCTTTTCTCATGGAGCTGATGGGTCATGTTGTCCATGTGCTGTTTGTGGTTTTCATGAGCATCTTCAAGGAACTGATAACTAAGGCAAAAATGAAGTCAGTGGATGCAACGTAAAGAGCAAACGGTTGTTGTATATCATTAGTGACATACTCTGCTGTGACTCTCTCCTCTGTGGGCTCATAAATACAATGGGCCTTACTTGAGGATACTATAACAAAATGCACATTAACCTCCTAAGACCTGAGCTCTTTCAGGGCAAGCATTTCTTATTTCTCTTTGCTATTTGGGCTAAATGTGACCTGATGAATGTAAAAACAATGAATTATCTATTTATGTGATGTAGTTTATGAGAAAAATTATGTTCACTTAAAAAAACTATAAAGTCACAATTGAGTAATGATGCAAAACTCAACATTTGTCCTGAGTACGAAAACAAATTGAGGAACAACAATTGTTCCCTTTGAGCAATGGCTTATTTGAAGTGCTGCGAACAGTTGCTGATAGATTTTTGTCAAGTACAAAGTACAAAGACAAACAGTAATAGTATAATGTCCTCGTACGTGGATATCAGGACCTCGTAGAGCAATATTTTGTATTTTGGTCTAGACAACCCAAAATGTGATGTTCACATATGTGGACACCAGGTCCTGGGAGGTTAAACTTTAAAGATGAACATTATGATATGAAATCAGTAACCTGGTATCAAAGGCTCGCATCTATGTTGATCACCTAGTGAAGTACACTAACACATACTGACAAACAAAACTAAAATCTGTACTCAGGTGTGTGAACCTTTATATGATACAATGGTATACTTTAAATAGAGACAGTACTTGTGATCCTTGTGTTTGACTAGTTGGCAGTCACGACAGGTTAGCACGTCGCAGGTCTCACAGAACAGCTTCAGCAGCTCCTGTTTGTGGATGTCACAGAACATTGGCTTCTGAGTCGACACGCCACGGGCCTCTGGAAAACAACACAAAGCTCATTGTTTGCGCCTCACAATTATTTGTGACATCCTCTACCTGGACAAGGTAAGTAGGGGAAATATTTTGGCTATCATCATTCTTGGCAACAACAAATACCTTGTGACACTTGTGTCTTCTCTCTGATGGAGTGGTCTTTGGTAAATTTCACTCTTTGGTGGGCATCCACGCATGTAGCACAGAGGTACTCAACACAGTCCATACAAAAGCCGGTAGCTTCAGTGTTGTCATCACAGGTCATACAGAGCTATAGAGAGGTAAAGCATCAGCTGGCACATGTTAGGTAGGTTGGTAAAGTTAGGAGAACGTGCGTGGGAGTCTGGGTATGCACAGTGTGTATGTATTTACTGATTAGCCTTAACTGCAAAAATGAAATCTAATTTAGTAGTAGTGTATTATATATGCACATCATGCACAATATTATAGCCCTGACCTAAATACTATTAGCAAGTGACTAACCTGGACCGTCCTCTCCACTGTGCTGCTGGGAGCCTCAGCTGCGTCCTTCACGAAGACGTTTTGCATTACATCCACCTCCATACACTCCTGCCTGCACACCGGACACCGGATCACATTCACTGCAATCAAACAGGGGAAACCGTTTAAAAGTGGATGTGACTTTGTTGGTTGCCTTTCAGCACGCAGAGCCTGGATGAACTCCACGTTCTCGGACCCATTACACGCGACGTGTTTGTAAACAAAGTGGCTCACGTGGTTTGGTCGCGCTGTCAACCTGGGAGTGGGACGCTCCCGCCACGGCCAAATTCCTGGAGGGTGGAGGCAGACATTTCTTGCAGAACGAGTGCAAACACGGCAGGAGTTTGGCCTCTCGACTGTGGAAGTTCAGATGGCAAACGGGGCAGGTGTCTAGGTCAGATTGGACGCTCGCACTGGACTTTTCTTGGCGCACCGGCAGGCTCTCAGCCTCGTTGTCGACGACGATAACGGCAGCGTCCCCCGACTCCTGCCTGTTCGTCCGTGCGTCCATCTCCGAGCGTTTACAAGACGAGCCCGCACAGGTGAGCAGACAGTGCACGCACAACATTCATTTTCCTCCTCTCCCTTCGCGGAGAGAGTATATCATCACAACCGCAACCCTTTTTGATGTTATTTTGAATATTCTAACTCTTCGTGTGATGAAGCGAAAACGCATCGTCTGGAGCGACAACACCCAACGATACGATTCCACCGCGTGAGGGTGCCGCAGATGGCACCGCACGCGCTCGCCGCCGCAGCAGTGGGGCGGTGTCAGAACAGCGCGTGTTGTGATAGGAGAGGCACGAGGAGGGGGCGGAACCAAAAGCTCCAAAAGTTACCACGTTACTACCTGTTTGTCAGATTAATATTTGTTTCCATTCTGTAAACTTAAATTTAATGATTGACCAAATATACCCAAACACAATAGACTTACACAATGACACATCACATTTTATAAAAAAAAACAGGGACACATTTCTGTCCCACTTTTTTGGATTTAAGTCTGTGTGCAAAGGAAGCTGCATGGAAGATAAAGGGTTCAAACTCCATGGTCATGCACTACATTATCTATTAACCTGGCTAGAATTCAGTTCAGCTTTCACAAACATGAATCTGACTGCGGAGAGACACAGTTTCCTGCTCAGCGATGGCAACCGTATTCCACTGCTGGGATTGGGCACCTTTGGAGACCCTCTAACGGTGAGGCTTTGGCTGTGTTTTAAGATGTACACATGGACTAAAATCTGTTTAACCAAGAGGAATTGCGACAATGTAGTGAGTGCGAGGGTGTATTGCTTGCAGGGATTAGATATACATATCTAATTGTTGTAAATTCCTCAAATCCAGGTCAAATAATTTTTAAATTGTATTTGTTTTTCCAATAGACAGCCAAAGGTACAGCACTTGACTGTGTTAAACTGGCCATAGAAGTGGGCTACAGGCACTTTGATGGAGCACTTGTGTATTTCAATGAGCATGAAGTGGGCCAAGCCATTAGAGAGAAGATTGCAGATGGCACAGTGAGGAGAGAGGACATCTTTTACTGTGGAAAGGTAAAAAGGTCTGGCATACATATCTACCAAGGGAAAAAGGCTGTCCAAACCTGCCTAACCCTCTGTGAAAATGTAATTACTTCCTAAACATAATCATTTGTTGTGACAAATGCAATCGCTGTATGCAGTGTATTTGGAATCACTTTTTCACAGCACTGTATTTTCTAAGTAGTTCTGACTTATCTTTCTCAGCTCTGGAATACCTTCCATCCACCAGAGTTGGTGAGACCAGCCTTGGAGAGGACACTGAAAGCCTTGCAATTAGACTATGTGGATCTCTACATTATTGAACTTCCTATGGCCTTCAAGGTTTCTATATTCAATTAAATTCAACCTTTTTTTAATATAGAATTGAATATAAGTCATCTCAAGGCACTTTACCAAGAGAACAGGAGGAATAGCTCAGTGTAATGTAGGAGGTCCCCCAGCAAACTAAATGTATAGCAGCAAAATGGTTCAGCGTCACCCGAACCATCTCTAACCATAAGCTTTATCAAAGACGAAAGCCCTAAGCCTAGTCTCAAAGGTAGAGAGGGTGTCTGCCTGAACATGACTCGAAATTACAGGACTTACAAGTCTTTATGTCTTTTTGACATGCTTGAAGTTTGCCTAAATTATTGCTTTCATCTGGTTTCATAGATAGATATCGCCTAATGAACAGAGAATCAGTTTAAGCACAAGACCCTGTGTTGCCAAATTGGGATCTGTATATAGGAATTAAACAAGTCTAATGTTGATCCTTTAATCCCAATGACATGTTCCAGTCTGTGTAAAAAAATGATATAATCGATAGTGTTGAAAGCAGCACTAAGGTCTAACATGACCAGGATAGAGAGAAATCTGCTGCCTGAAGCTAAGAGAAGATCATTGGTAACTTTGTCAGAAAGGGAGGGTTAAGGGTGGACCCAAGAGCACACAGATCCAGACTAGGAACCCCAGCACAATAACATTAATTAACAAAAACACAGAAATATACAAACTAAGGATCA
This sequence comes from Microctenopoma stevenorrisi, assembly GCA_032270685.1. Classification (NCBI taxonomy): domain Eukaryota; kingdom Metazoa; phylum Chordata; class Actinopteri; order Anabantiformes; family Anabantidae; genus Microctenopoma; species Microctenopoma stevenorrisi. Next base: position 16,259,749 of record JAUMTR010000024.1, read on the forward strand.
CTCCAATGGAGGATAAGTAAATGCTCATACACAGACACAAGAACACAAAGAGCGGTCAAACAATGAACAATCACTCCTGAGGAGGCAATGAATTCACTGTGGTTAATTAAAACACAAAAACAGGTCAAATGAAACATAGAACCCAAAGACTAACCGAGATGACTAACAGGACTAGAAAACTAAACTCCAGAATACAAATTTAACAGACATAACAAACCTAATTAACACGGAAGCAGAGGGAAAAGCAGGGAGAAAGAGAAGAGCGACAGGCAGAGTGACAGAGTATAGACAATTTCAAGCAAACAAGACGAGGGACAAGACAAGACAAACCAGGTGCTGAACAGACGAAGGTAGAAGACTCAACAGGACACGGCAGGACAAAAAGACTGGGGCGAACCGTGGCAAACTTTAACAAGGGCTTTTTTCTGTACTATAACTGATTGTACCCAGACTAGAAATCTTTATAAAGATTGTCCCTGCGCAGGTGGTTACATAGCTGCTAGATACTGTATGTTTTCAAGGCTTTTAGAGACAAAGGGCTGATTGGATATTATTTCATAAGACCCCTGGTTCCAAAGTAGGTTTTACTACAGCTACATTAAGAGCCTGTGCTATATAGCCCATTAGTAGCGATAGATTTATATGCTCTAATATGAGGATGCTGATCAAAGGTAGAACATGAGCAGTCTAGTTGGAACCGGGTCTCCAAGAGGTCTCTCCAAGAGAGATTAGGTAGTCGTAGTTACAACAGAATTATGACTCTTTTTTCCACACTTACTTAAACTTTATTTAAGTAACAAGTATTAATACAAATTATTGTTCTCTGCTGAAAACTTAGCCTGGAAAGGAGTTCTATCCGAAAGACCAAAGTGGAAAATACATCTATCACCACACAGACCTCTGTGCAACATGGGAGGTTAGTTCTGTTGAGTTGACAATTGATGATCACAACTTTGCATGACATTAGTCTCTACTTTAGTATGTTTTCTAACGTCAGCTCCATATGTTTACACAGTCTTAAACTGTACATATATTCATGTTAGTTCAAATAAATATAGTACAGTATGGAATTATTAAGGTTTTCACTTTTCATCTAATAAAGTAGAAGTCAAGGTGGTTTCATTTAGATATCATTGGTTGCCCTTTGTCAAAGTTGCATGTGGTGGTTTTTTTGTGTATTTGATGGTACCTGTAATTTATGTCACAGAAATCTTCCATAAATATGTGTTAATAACATTAAAATAACAAATAATGTGACACCACCTTGTACTTGGCTGTGGGAACTCCACAATTTCTGATCAGCTTAGTGTCATAAACGGTCAAGCAGTGTTCTGTTTTTTCATTTGTCTTCATAATGTTTTTCATGGGGTTTTTTTCACTAAGCCTGTAAAGATAATAACTATCAGTGTCTGAAGGGATATAAATCTCTTTTGCAGGCTTTAGAGGCTTGCAAAGATGCTGGACTTGTTAAGTCTTTGGGAGTGTCCAACTTCAACCGGAGACAGCTAGAACTGCTGCTGACTAAACCCGGCCTCAAGCACAAACCTGTGTCCAACCAGGTGACCTCACTTTGAACTATTACGAGCCCCAGTGACATGTGACAGAGCACGTTGTGCGCAGTACAGTAGAATATTTCAGCAATCAGTAATTGCTGGTGTCTTCTCCTTGTAAGTCGCTTTGGATAAAAGCATCTGCCAAGTAAAGTAAAGTAAATCAGGCAGTTAACAACAAGGTGTTGCTTAGCTTTCCATGCTATAGGACCATTACACATTCTCTGTGTCCCAGGATGAGACTAATGTGATGTCAGCCCACTTTGGAGTAACTGTCTTTTAAATAATGTGTTTCCTCTTCCTAAATTCCTGTAGGTGGAGTGCCATCCATATTTCACACAACCCAAGCTTCTGGAGTACTGCCGTCACAACGACATTGTGATTGTTGGTTACTGCCCACTTGGTTCCTCTAGAGATGCATCCTGGTATGTATCCTTATGGGGACACGCCCTTTTAAAAACAGCACAATGCACTTACATAAATAACAGTTTGAGGTGCTAAATCATAAGAAACGCCTCTTTCCTTGTGTTATTTGTATTTTAGGGTGAATGTGAAAAGTCCTCCACTGCTGGAAGATGAGCTGCTTGTGTCTATTGGTAAAAAGTACAACAAGAGTAGTGCCCAAGTTGCCCTGCGCTTCAACGTCCAGAGAGGAGTCGTAGTGATCCCCAAAAGTTTCAGTCCTGAGAGGATCCAACATAACTTCCAGGTGAGTTTATGGAAATAAATCACACACAGCTGTGCCATGTAAAAGACAAACGATGATTTAAGTAAAACCACATCATACTGTATTTTGTTACAGATTTTTAATTTTTCGCTCACTGAGGAAGAAATGAGAGCCATTGAAGCCCTGAACAAAAATATTCGATTTGTGGAGCTGCTGATGTACGTATTGTCACTGATAGAGGAGTTGGAATTGGGAAAGTTGAACTGAACATAAAACTGAAGCTCATCTTGATAAATTGATTGATTGGTTGTAAGATACATTTCTATTGCATCTTTACAGTAAAGATTTCATCTTTGCTCTTAAGATGTTTTTGAACGGTGTTCATTATTTGAGTATAACAATATTTTTGTTTTGACACAGGTGGAGTGACCATCCAGAATACCCATTCCATGATGAATACTAAAAAAATATATTTTTGTGATGTGCATTCTTTCTGCTCTGAGATTCTTGCCTAAATTAGTATCAATTTTTTTTTTAACAACTATGATTCCACTGGTAACTTTAGAAATTAAACACTAGAGGGCCCTAGTTTTCAATAAATGAAAAAGAAATGAGAAGTGAAATGAAAGTTCCCCAGGGGAACAAGCAACCCTAATGTGAGATGACAAATTTTTGCTTATTAGTTTCATGTGGGTCTCTCAGAAGACATGTGTGAAGTTAAAAGACAGTTCATTGGTAACTGCAACTTATTTAAAAAATCAAATCTGGAGCACTAAATATGAAATAAATATGACTGCTTCTCTACACTGGAATATCTTTACATTACACGTGGCTGAAATGATTTAGCATTTGTTTTCGTATGTTATATTACAAGATAAACCGGGATTATTTCATTCAATATACTCATTGAACACGGAAGTTCTTTATGAATGCATGGAATGATATTGTTTCAAAGGAAGAACTGAGAGTGAGCAGCTTGTGTTTTAACATTGCCTTTGCATATAATTCTACCTGATGTCAAAAAGCAGAGATTGCACATGAGCATCTCCAAAAATGTAATACTCATGCGGTAGGTATTGCGGGTCTGTACTTGTTGAGGTTATTTGACATTAAGACCTTAGGTCCTGCTTTCCAAACACTTGAGGAATTTAGGGTTAACCATCTTGCTGAAAGAGATCTTTGTGTGTTATTTGTGCTATTTTCAGAAACCTTATATAGAAAAACCCAGATTACAAAAACTAGAGTAGAGTAGTACTATCCAAAACCTGGTTTCATTAAACTTGAAAAATACCATCAGCATTACTTCAGCAGTCACATCACCTGGAAGGATTTTTAGCATGAGAAGTAGAATGAAGTGATATAACAGAACAAGATACATGTTTGACTTTGACCTGGTAAAATCTGTCTTCACGTTGCGTAATCTTTAGATACACAACTCTTGTTGATTTTAACTACCATGGCTCATATAAATGAAACTATGGGGCAGAAATTTTACAGATAAATAAATAGTTTCTTGTGAGCATGTAATAATGACTGAATGGTTTGTTTAAATAATTCATGTCCTTTGAGTGGTCATGTGAGATACTGTATCAGTGCTTTATGAAAATACCTTTCACATTAATTCAAAAGGTCAACTGTTACATGCACAAATATTTACACGACACAGTTGACCAATACATTTTACCTTAAAATGAGGTCAAGACTGAGGGTTTATTAAAAGCATGTAGGTCTTTGTGGGTCTGCACATCCAAATGTTGTTTAACCTTTGTGTGATATGTGAGTTTATTTTTCCAAACATAGTTTAAGTTTTATTTTTATGGATCAGACCAGTCTAATAATAATGAATGACCTTTCACAATGTCTGATGAACTGCTGTGGACTGAAACTTAGCTTCTAATGCAAGTAGACCTTTAAGCCAATTCTTTTCCACAATTAAATTGAACCAACACATTTGAGTTTGATCTGAAGAGACAGGATGGGCCCACTAGAGTAAACAGATTACAATCTGAGCAGTGAACTGTGGCTTTACAGTTAGAGAGCAGCAGGAAGCTCCAGAAGCACTGTTCATTAATGAGAACCCCATTGTTTTGTCTTATGTTGTGCCCCGTGGACATAAGCAAGAAGAAAATCTACCCTGATTGAGCCACTGACATACTGTAAGTAATAAAAAAAACATTTCTGTCATTCGGCCTTAAAAAAATACCTTAACTTAAGAACTAAAGTGTATATGAAAAGGGAATTTAATGTGCTGATAAATAAGATTTAGAGGTGCAGGCAGGCTAGCTGGTCCCTTCTTGTGCTATGCTAACCTAACTCCTGGCTGGAGCTCTGTATTAAAATTATGCCAATGGTAGACTATCAGAAAATCAGCAAAAAGCTTAAATAAAGAAAAAGTCTGGAAGCCTGGATAATTATTAGTGAGTAATATGCTAAAAGAGACGGCAGCACTTGTGAGGCGGCCAGAAAATGTGACCATTTCTTTACCAGACTGTTCTACTGCTCGTAATGCTGTTAAATTAGCCACCATGAGGTTTATGTTTGGTGAGGTTGGTGAATCAAAGCTGCCACTGAACCAAAGTCAGGCACACTGCTACATTTTAATAGAAAGCTAACGTGGTCGTGTCTTGACTTATAATTTGATCTGAGGTGGGGGATGGGGAGTTTTAAAAAAAGACTGGGTCTTAAAGATTTTCACCAGGAAAAGCAGATGCACATCACTACCCCCATCCTCAACTCCATAAAGACCCTCGGGACTGTGACCTTCTAACAAATGTCTTGAACTGGGCCACTCTGGACCCCTGTGGTGGGAAAATGTTCTGAATAGGCTACTGGATCTGTGAGGGAGGATTCTGGTCGGGGGAGTAAAGAGATTTTCCGGGGGCTGAATTAAGGATGTGTTTGGAACAGCGGTTCATGAAGCAGGACTGATGTTTTCATTACAATTGAGATATTGGAGATTATTAATGTGAATCACCTGCTATTAAATAAAAGGAGTTGTGTATGTCGCCTTTTGGTGAATGAAAATCTTTTACAAACCAACTTCAGTGATATTTGAGCTCACTGAACATGTCTGTGCACATTGACAAGTTAGTGCCCATCTGAACACTGGTTTGCAGCCTCTCTCTGATATTTTCTGAAGAGAAAGGCCTGGGAGAATGTATGTGTCAAAAGGTTATGCAATCAGCCCATCACGCTGCGACAGCACAGACCTCTAGTGTGCTTTGGGGACTGAGTGTGTGTTTGTGAGGAGGGGGGGGTGGTCCTGAATGAAATTGGATGAAGGGGTGGGCTTCAGAGGAGAGCCGAGGGAAAATCTCACTACGGGCTGCTCCAAAGTTTAGAGTTTCTCAGATCTCCGCCCCTTCATGCTTGTTATATAGTGAAACCTAAAACAGCAGCAGGTCTGATTGAGCTGTCCCACGTTTTTCAAGGTACTGTCATTGTACAACATTATGCAAGGTAAGTTTCTTTGTTGTTTTGCTGACAACTGTGCTGTGATCTGAAGGAAGATCAAATGTACCTAAAATGTTGTTCATCTAAGACCAGAGCTTGGCTTTAATGGTTAAACTTTCAAAGAAAAAGGCCTTTTTTCATTCAGAAATGTTTATGCTCACCATAAAATAAGTTACACTCAGTCTTACCAGACAATTAATATAGAGTGAAATCAGGTGATTTGACTGAGGAAATATTTTTAAATTCACAATTAATGCTTTTGCTTTTATTCTACACAGTTATTTCAGACTTTGATTTATTATTTGATTCTGCAGTCTGTAAGTCTTTTCTACATGCAGCTTCCTCATGTAACTAACCCAATAATGTGTTACTTTGCAATTATCCAATGGGGGAGCAGGACATTTATATCACTGAGCTGCATGCACTTTGAAGAGGAGCTCAGCTTATTTACCTCGCCATGAGATGCCACAGTGACTAACAGGCCTGGGAGACCGTTATTTCCTATCCTCATATGTTTATTCCTATATGAATATTTTCAAGAAGAACCTTGAACGTAAACTGTACATGTAAAAGTTTGATTCATGTGAATTAAAAAAAGCAGTATGTTAAAAACAAAAGCTTTGCTTGGGATGACAAACCCACAACTGTTACCTGTTCATTGTATCAGGTTTAGTCCACATAATTTTCCACTTTTGCTTTGTTTGCACTGCTCGTATCAGTCTTGTTTCTTTAGTCACTGGAGACAGCTGTTTTCCACATAAGGCTCAAAGTACTCCACCAACACCAAGTGACACACTGCAAAAAAGTTAGCAGTTAGCTAGTGTGGAGCAGTTAACAGCTGACTGACTTACATTACCTTCAGCATCATCATCGGGTCAGGTGCTATCGAACAATCCCAATCTGCAGCATCAGCCACAGGACAACAGTCACATTTGGTGTAGACTTGTACATTGAGATTATTTTGTCCTGCACTTAATTACGTAGTTCTGGGAAATAGCACATTTTACATATTTGTAAAATGTGCTTTCCTGTGGTTTTTAGCTGATGTAATATAAAAATGTACTCCACACTAACATGCTGACTGAGGTTTCATTCTTACCACACAGACATGAGAGTGGTAATGATTGTAAAGTCAAATTACGAGCAGCCATCCAGCCATTATCCGAACCACTTCACCTCCTAATTGTATTCAGAACAAGTATCCAAATCACTTTTTATTTCTTTTATTAAAATGTGCATATTATAATTAGCAAGCCTTCAAAATGACACATGTGCAGTACAATGCAAAGCACACAGTGTTCAGCCAAACCTTCTTCCAACCAGTCAAAAATTCAATAGGTCAGTCTGTCAGTCACTCTGTCAGCTTTTCAGAGTGAGGTGAAGTTGGCACCGTTTCCTGGGATAAAGCTCCACTGTGCCCCAATGAGGTCATTCTTGGTCTTGGCATATTTTCTCACAGTGTTCCTCGCCGCCGGTCTGTAGGCACATACAAGTGAAAACCTTCTGTTTCTGTCAGACTAGGTTGCTAAAAATAATACTATAATCTCACCTATTGAGATGTTGTGTGCAAAGTGAGGTATTTGATTTGCTCCTCAGCATCCATGGAGAAGCTGTGAAAAGTGAGCTAAAGTGTGATCTGGCTGCAAGACCAGTGAAGATTCTTCTTTGCCAGCACAGAGGAGAGGGGCTCCTCAGCTTTTGTTGCACTAAGCCTTCATTCCCACCAAGAACCTTTTGAAAACATGGGCTCTATTTTTACCTCAGGCCGCAATTTGGCTCCAGTGCAGGAGATCTTGGCTCTTAAAATTGATCCAACCTCTAACCCCACATACAGAGTCACTCTTGTGCTCCACCTCTGCCCTATGCCAGCAGGAGCACATTCCTAAGGGTGGCCTCACACAGGTTTTCTGGCTAAATGGTATTTCCACCTTTGTTGTTTTCAGAACTCAAAAATAGGCAGCTTCATTTGTCCTATGGGACCAGGTCACACAACGTGTACCGGGTTTGTTTGTATGGATGTGTGAAACACAGAGGCAGGGAAGGAGGTTATTGCTGCTAAGTATCCTTGGATTTGGACTGCACCAGTGACCTTGTTGTGTTTCTGAGAAAAAAAGGGTGACAGAAAAACTGTAGAGAGGCTCTTTAATGCAACCTGGCAGGAGTGAGCACAGTCAGTGAGCTGCCTGTTTCCTCCACAGAGACAAATTCTTTCATCAGTACTGGCCCCCAAACAGACAAACATCTCCAACGGTCACATAACATCAAATCAAGGCAACTGTGACCTCACCAAACAAAGGAAAAGTAGTGACATATATTATAACTCATGTAAACGTGTACAGGGACAAATCACATGAACAGTGGAAATGAATGTGGTTTTCATTTTGGCTCCAGAAAGTTTGGCATGGACACAGAGTAGTGTGTTCAGAACATCAGCACCTATAACACTGCTTTACTTTACTATCGCTGCTTCTGACTGGTGCTCCCGCGGGGTGATATTTGAAACTAGACTCCACACTATCCCTAACCTACCTACCTAAGCAAGAATAGAAGTGGCCTTTAGACTGTGTCAACGGTTAAATGAATCTATATCTTTACCTAAAGAACCATAAAGTTGTATCCAGCTTCTCTGACCTTGAGCTGTAAAATTCCACGACATGACAACACACAGCACCAAACTTATTGACCCCACAGACACCCACTGAGTTCAGTCTCACGTAGCCTCATAATGGGTGTGTAAACAGGAGCGATACCAAATGCTCTGGATTAGCAACAGAGGCCACAGGTCACGGTGGGCACACACACTTCCAAGAATGAAAGTGTTTAGTTGATCTAACACAAAAACGGGAAACATAAAGATGATTGTATGAGAGGAAAACTAACACATACACTTAACCGAACCTTGAACCCTGTTCCAGATTGTACTCAGCGAGCAGACAAATCTTTAAGTGCATTAAGGACACATTGGTTTAAAATGTGAAATGGACTGCAGCATTAACCTTCTCGCAACAATAGGCAAGCTGTACATTTTTTTAGTTCTGTATTTATGTCAGCTCTTTGTAATTTACTAATTCAAACTGAGCTTTAGACCATGAAATATGTCATTGAAATATGATTCTCAATGGAAGGTAAGGATCTCCCCTGCTATGACCTTTACGCCATTGACTTGCTAAATGCCGTATCGATAATCTGTTTGTCTTTTGCTTCAGTTGTCGTTTTGCTTTTTTCTCAGGGCACACGGTTGACACGGAAAACTTGTCCAAGGTGGAACCCTCCAATGGGCACAGCAGGCCCCTTGACATTGTGCCCAGCACAGAGGAGAAGATGACAGACAGGGGTCAGTGGGGCAACAAGCTAGAGTTTGTTCTGTCAGTGGCTGGAGAAATTATAGGCCTGGGGAATGTGTGGCGTTTCCCCTACCTTTGTTATAAGAACGGAGGAGGTGAGTGGAATTAGTTTGTTGACTCCTAGTCCATCGTCTACCAGGTGTCTCCTAGAGCCAGACACCCAGCACTAGCTCCCTGTAAGTCGCTTTGGATGAAAGCGTCTGCAAAGTAAAGTAACATATGATCTTTTCTCAGATTAGCTGCTCAGTAGAGGCCATAGTTTGTTCAAGAGGAAAAGAGAAAGACAAATTCAGTTTGTTTTTTACATGTAGCTTCTTACTGTGCTTTATGATATTTCTTATACAAGAAAACATTTTACACTCACTGAGAAACTATATAACAGCTTCTCAAATGAAATGAAGAAAATCTCTACTAATCTTTATTGTTTGAAATGTCACTGAAAACATCTCAGTAACGTGTGTGTGTGTGTGTGTGTCAGGTGCTTTCTTTATCCCATACCTCATCTTCCTCTTTGCCTGTGGGATCCCAGTCTTCTTCCTGGAGACAGCTTTGGGTCAGTACACCACTGAGGGGGGCATCACCTGCTGGAGGAAGATCTGCCCATTGTTTGAAGGTAATTCAGCTCAGCTTCAGTTTATGCTTAACAATGTGAAAACCCCTCTGCAGCACCAGACTGGATCAGACCCAGTCAACAGCCACAAGCTTTGGTATGCACTACAAATATCTCCTGTGTGTATTGTAAATGTTTATGCGCATGGAGACATCAATCTTTATGATGATTCAAATGTAAATATGCAACAAATAAACTGCCTTGTGGTCACAGTTTGCACATTATTCTGAAACAATGACTTTTGCCAGTTGACTGTGCACCATTCAGGTTACATGCGAGAATTAATGAGGACGAAGCAGTGACAACATCTAAATACGTCTGCACTGCAACGTGGGCTGGAGAGAATTCAGTGTGTGTACATACAACCTGGTTGTGTGTATTTGTGTAGATATATGACCTTTTGTGTATGACATACAGATGATGTACATAGCTGTTGTGTTGGGAATGTAACCAAAGCTTTTAGGATTCAGCTGGCTGGCGGGAAAATCTCTAATCAGCCATAATCACAACCCAAAGGAGATGACAGCTAGGGAAGAGTCAAATCACGCGTATGACTCACACGTAACAAGAGTTTAATTTTCAAAACTGTGCATCTTCTGATTTACCCCTAGAGAAATGTATTCAGCTGTGAATTGGTGTCAATTAAAAGGGGTTGAGCTGAAGAATGGTTTAATCAAAAGGACTAAATATAGTTTTCAGCGTAATGTTCCCAGACTTTTACTAAACACAAACTGGAACCAAACCACTGTTTCTCTGAAACGCCAGGTTGCTGCATTTCATGCTCCATCTATGTTTTCTGTTCCAGGAGTGGGTTATGCCACCCAGGTGATCGTTGCTCTGCTGAACGTCTATTACGTCATTGTATTGGCCTGGGCCATTTTCTTCCTGTTCAACTCTTTTACCTGGGATCTGCCCTGGGCCTCCTGCAACAACACCTGGAACACAGGTATGACTACTGAAATGGTATCAGCCTGATGTGGCCTAGCCTAACGTTTAAGACACATATGGAGGTAGAAAAGCTACTAAATCATTACATAAGGATGAACTGAGAGCCTATTTTGGATTGCCGTGACAGAGCGATCTTATTTCATTTTAGTATTATTAATTATCTACATTTTATTTTGCATGGTTTTCCTGTTCATCTTTTTCTTCATTCAGTCTTATTTTATCTTAGCAAGGGTCGGCTGCAGCACCATTTCCCTTGTCCATCTCAGGGCTTGAATTGTTTCACTTGCCTGTGTGTAACTTGGAAACCTCAGAGAAAGCTTGGATTTCTTCACAGGATTGAATGTCTTTTTGTCTTTTCTTCATTCAAGATTCCTGTATGGCATTTCAAAGAGGTAATAGCTCCATCAATTACCATGAGAACGCCACCTCTCCTGTCATTGAGTTCTGGGAGTAAGTGCCTTTTTGTTTGACCGTGTCCTCAAATGGCCTAATGAGCAAGCCAGTTTGGAAAATATTAATTTAATCAACGTATGTTAATCTTGTGTTTCACCTTAAATAACAGCGCTGCCTCTTTGGGAACTATATGTTGTTTGACTTTGTATATCCTTTGCTTTTTACATCTTGCATAAATGCTAAACTTGAAAAGCAGGAACATGAAGTCACTGTAAAAATGTGTCCTGTCTCCACAGGCACAGAGTTCTGAGAATTTCATCAGGTATTGATCACATTGGTTCTCTGAACTGGGATTTAGTTGTTTGTCTGGCCATTGCCTGGGTCATCTGCTATTTCTGCATCTGGAAGGGAGTAAAGTCAACTGGCAAGGTGAGATCTTTGCTTATGATATAATCTGTCATATGATGTGAATTATATTCTGCGATGTTTTGTTTTGTAGAAATAATAGAAGAAAAGTAATGAAATGAACTGATGACAAAATTTCCCTGCAGGTTGTTTACTTCACAGCCACATTTCCTTATGCAATGTTACTGATCCTGCTTGTCAGAGGAGTCACTCTGCCAGGAGCCTCCAGAGGAATCCACTTCTATCTCTACCCTGACCTGGGACGTCTGTCGGACCCACAGGTATGTAGAACATGCATTTCTCCTGCAAAAACCCAAAAACCTATATTTGTCTTATTTCTAGTCAAAATAGGTCAGTGTGTCAGGAAAGGAAAGGAAAGGTCATGACACATTAGAATTGTTTGGCTCCCTTGAATGTATTTTAAAGCATGTATATGCATTAGACTTTCTATTCTTTTCTTAAGGTATGGATGGATGCTGGAACCCAGATTTTTTTCTCGTATGCCATCTGCCTGGGCTGCCTCACTGCCCTGGGAAGTTATAACAAATACAACAACAACTGCTACAGGTAAAAAACGAAGGGGTTGCTGCAGTATTATCATCAGCTGCACACCGCTAGTTCTCCTCTCTGTTATACTGCCTAACCTGACTCTACTATGCTACTTTTCTCCATACATTATAGCCTCATCTCTGTGTTGTTTCTAGGGATTGCCTGTGCCTCTGTTTCCTGAATAGTGGCACCAGCTTTGTTGCAGGCTTTGCCATCTTCTCCATCCTGGGCTTTATGTCCTACGAACAGAATGTGCCCATCTCAGAAGTGGCAGAATCTGGTTGGTGGTTCTTTTACTTTATGGAAGCAGGTCACTGCATATTATGTTCCTATTTCTGCAGATACACTTATTTTAAAAGCACCTGAGTTTAGCAGTAATGATCGTTTAAACTCTGTTAAATCAAGGTCCAGGTTTAGCCTTTATAGCCTATCCTCGTGCTGTGTCCATGATGCCTTTCTCACCGCTGTGGGCCTGCTTCTTCTTTATTATGATTGTTTTTCTGGGACTGGACAGTCAGGTGAGGACAACTTATGCACCACACATTTGCAGAGTGAATCCATGAAAAGCTGCACACATACACGAGTGCATATCTCATACTTACACAGTTTGTGTGCGTGGAGAGCCTGGTGACAGCTGTGGTGGACATGTACCCCTCCATCTTCCGCCGTAAAAACCGCAGAGAGCTCTTCATCCTGGCAGTGGCAGTAGCGTCCTTCCTTTTGGGGCTCATCATGCTGACAGAGGTTAGTCTCAGTGACTTGATGTGTTTTCCAGTCAAGGTGATATTATGTAAGCACATATGGCCTTCCATTTGAATAAGCACCTAAGCAACAAATCATTTCTTTAACTCTTCTTTCTGATCTTTTCAACAACATATTCAGTATATACCGTGTAGAAAGACATTTAAGAAATTGTATTAAATTACTATGTGAATCTGTGGCTTTTTCAAATATGCAGCATCTTCGTTGTGTTCTGTCTCACATACATGTTTTCTATTAGTTATATAAACCTCTGTCTGTCCCCACAGGGAGGAATGTATGTCTTTCAGCTCTTTGACTACTATGCAGCCAGTGGGATGTGCCTGCTTTTTGTGTCTATTTTTGAGACTGTTTGCATTGCTTGGATTTATGGTGAGTGTGCTAGCCACGCTATTCAGGGATGCTTGAAGGGGGTATTTAAAATACCAAGCCTTTATTCTCGCTAGGCGCTATTCATTTTCAACAATGGCTCATTCAGCTAATCCATAAAAATTGAAGGTTCTTCTTTGTTAGAGGTATACACAGGGAAGATGTTGTTAGGCAAGAGGACTGCCTTTTCAAATATGATTATTTCATAGTTCAAATGAAGATTATAAGTTCTTAGAAAATAACCAAGGGAACTGAAATAAAGTAGACACATTTGGATATAACACAGTAGCACAGAGCATTTCTTTCTCTAAATATCTGTTGTTCTATTACAAATCGATGCATCGCCCTCATCTCTCGCTGATTACAGGTGCCGACCGTTTCTATGACAACATAGAAGACATGATTGGCTATCGCCCCAGTCCTGTCATCAAGTACTGCTGGCTTTTCTTCACCCCTGCAATATGCTTTGTGAGTTTCACGCTGATTCTCTTTGCACATTGCTTACTGGTTTCTTGAAAGATGAGCAGCCCCTGATGGCCGACATTGGAAATACATTTAACTTAGAAAACACCAAATAATGTACAAGAATTACAAACCTGAGTGTTTGAAAACAAGCTAATAAATAAACTTGAGATTTCCTATCATTGTCAGGGAACATTTGCCTTTTCCTTGATCAAGTACTCACCTCTGAAGTACAACAATGAATATGTTTACCCATGGTGGGGCAACGGAATAGGCTGGATCCTGGCTCTGGCCTCCATGTTGTGTATCCCCGTCTGGGTGGCAGTGAAACTGTACTACACTCCTGGAACCATGCGAGAGGTATGCTTCATCTGCTTTGAGGCACTGGCACAGTTTTTGACACAGCACAAAAAAGGTAGAAAGAAATGAGCTGCTACCAGCTGCTGCACAGTACAGTGTTGTGAAGCTTTAGAGGCAGATATTTCTGTCTGTATCTCTGCTGTTTTCACATAACAGCAAATGTAGTTTCTCACCATCTGACTCACTTTTTGTTCACAGCGCCTTGCCATTCTGACCACTCCTTCTACTGAGTTACCGAAGACAAAGCAGGAACAGGAGAAGCTGCAGGCCATCTTTGCAGCAGACGGTGACAGCCTCCATCAGAAGTCAAGTCCTACGAAGGACGGCTACTTCCCTGTTGATGAAAAAGAGTCTCACTGCTAGAGACCTGTGGGTTGGAATAAGAGCCTTTTCAAATGTCACTCTCAGCTTTTACTCTGTCTGGCCCAATTCCATCTCTCTCTCTCTCTCTCTCTCTCTCTCTCTCTCTCTCTGCAATACCTCACCAGACAAAGTGCCGAAACACGCACAGATGCAGACTTTAAATGTCATCTGAGCGCTGGTACTGTATGCTACTGGAGTTTCCACCTTTGTACAACAAACAGTATGATGGCATCAGTATTCTTTGAGATTTATGTCCTTTTTTTGGAGAATTTGTTATCATCTGATTCGCTTGTGGCAGAGTCACATGTACAGTACATTTGAAAAAATGTGGTCATTGTTGCTACGCAGTGGCTAAGAATATACATTTGATTGTGTCTGCTTTCTGAGGAAGCATTTTATCTCTGTTATGGACATCTCTAATGTTCAACTAGTCTGACGTGACATTCCAGTTACTTTACTGATTTACTGAACAGCTGTCTGCTGCACACGGAGCACAGGAGGTGTCATGAAGGCACAGATTATAAAGTCCAGTTGAACAAAATGATGCACTTCCGACATGTATCCAGAGCACATGTGTGTTGTGTATCCAACCCAGTTAAGCTCTCTTTTTATTGTACAGTATACAGTATGAGGTAACAACACAGGATGTCAAATATTTCCAACACTTAAGAACGCAAGAAGTTGATTTTAAACTTACATTTAGTTGGACTGACTGTTACTAAACTCTAATTAAGCTTTGCTTGATTTAATGTGTGTATTGTTTTCTTTTTTAAGCTTTGCAGAGCTGCATGGAAATGTAACACGTTTTTTGTTGTCATTCCTTTGATTAATGACTTTATTCAAATTCAGTTGGTTTTGCTTTATCTCTAATACAATGAATCACATGAAGTTAAATGGTAAAGTGTCTGAAGAAGACAGTTGTGCCCCTCGAAGAGGGAAGGCTGTAATGGTTAAAGGGTTTCATTCCAAAATGAACATTTCTCTCTTTCTGCTGTATAATAATGAAGCAAACCCTGTGTTTTTAGTTGAACTGTGATGTTGGAATGAATATATGATAATTCACACATGTAACTTTTATATGCTAAAATTATTTTTATAACTGAATAAAAACACATTCATTTGAAAAGTACAGTTGAATTGAAATATTCTGGTTTTTTTTGAGTGTCTCAAACCAATATATGTTAACAGCTTCAAAAAAAAATGTGTGCATGTCAGGATTAGTATCTTCATTTATTTTCATCGCTCCTCTTTTCTGTCTTTCTATGCTATCTTTCGTCTCAGGCTTATGACTTTAGGACTGTTATGTTTTCCTGAGTTGTCTTTAATAATTTAGCATTTAAAGTATTAATTGCTCTTTACAATTATTATTCCCTTCTTAGTCGCTTACGGCAGTTAGTAAGTAATGCAGAAGATTTTACATTTTAAGGTATAATATATATTGTACTATATTGTACAGTTAATGATCCAGGGGAAATAGTACAACTTACACCAATTTGTTTATTTCTCTTATATAAACTTAGGGAATTGAAATGAAGTTATTGAATATAGGCTTAATTTAGTTTAATAGTAATTGATTTCTCTAAAACCATTAGAACATCTCCTCACACTCTAATCAAAAATGTTGCACAGTACTGTGCTATTCTCCTGTTGCTACTCTCAGGGATGTTTGTTGTTTTCGTCACAGTTCGAAAATGTTTTTAAATGGGAAGTTGGTACTCTATCTCCCAGAGGACAAGAACTGTTTCTTAAGCAAGACAACACTTCACCAGTCTGGAGAACAAAAAGCAGTGGGAGGAAAGCTCCTAGTGAGGAGAACAGATCCTACCCGCTCAATGCCGTTGAAAGACTGAATTGTTTCTTAGCTGAAAAAATTAATACTGTGACAAACCTTTTTTTTTCTGAAAATGCAGGGAAGAAGACAATGGCATCAGGCCAAAAAGAGAAACAAGTCTGTTTACTGTTATGGAAGGTGGATACTGTGCTCCACAGGTAGTGTGCGAGCCCTGTTTGGCTGTCACTGTGAAACCTCAGGGAATGGGTGCTGTTTTTACCAAGTCTGCACATATCATTTTTTAATTTCCCCAAAAAAAAATCCATATGGAAAAATGCTCCTAGTACTTTAATGCATCTCATTGAGTCAGTGCTGCTCATAAATGGTCTATCTGAGTTTATTATGTATATAATTTCATTAGTGGAGGAAGTTTGCTATTCAAATGAGGTAAAAGTAATGCATTACGAATGCAAGTACGAAATGTTAATATAGGTCCTGCATTCAAAATCTGCTGCAATTAAAGTACAAAGGCTTTTGTGTTTAAATTTAAATTACTTGTTATTAGTAATTATTATTAGAATGACTTGATTAATGATATATTTTACGTTTGTATTACTACAGTCACTGACCACTTCATTAGGTACACACGATCACTCTAATGCAATCTAATTATTTCATCAGATCAGGCAGAAATGCCCATACGTGGCCTGTAAGCTGGTGCCTCTCCCAGTTGATTCGGCAGGGGTCGCTGTAGTCCCTGAAGTCAGCCTCTGTTTACGGAAGTCCCAGTGACGTGTCACTGTACACCGAAGCATTGTGGGAAGGAAAGTGGAGCTGACGGTCGCAGATGAGAGACTGCTCTATTTGGCAAATATCTTCGACTAATAAACAGCCGTAACAAACAAAAATTAACAGGAACAATGGCGCTTTTCGACGTCGGTGTCAACGGGCGCTAAAGAAGGCGAACATATGCCGGTGTCATCGCTGCTCTTCCGCGCACAGGCGCTCATAGCAGAGAAGTGGGATACTGTGTCAATGGACCGCGGCGTTTTTATTTTCTTTTCCAAGGGAGGCGAATAAAGTGGTGGCGGATTACATTCCCGCTGTGGATGGGTGGTGGGGCGGGCGAACTGTGCTCCCGCATTATTTATCGTTTGAGGTTCCTTGAGATTTCTGTGGAAGGCGCCGTCGAAGATGTCGACCAGCAGTCCCGAGGCGGTGAAGAAACTGCTGGAGAACATGCAGACGGACCTGCGGTCTCTGTCCATGGAGTGCAAGAAGAAATTCCCCCCAGTCAAAGAGGTTAGCCGGCTAGTTAGCTTCACCGGGGTGGTACCCTGGTGTTCGGCCGCGTGTCTCGGAAACAGATTTGATGTTACGGCGTAAACGACGTCTGTGTGCTGGAAGCTGTTTCCTCTCATAGCGCTGGGCCGCCGCTCACACACAGTTAGTCCTTTACTGTACGTGTACACGTCGAAGTTGTGTGGTTCAGATGTGCAATATGCATCAGGATTCACTTACTGTATGCTGTATGCTTGTTATTTGAACCATATGAAACCAGAGTCAGATTCTGTGTTTGCCCAAACGTATTACTAATACAGGTGTAGTTAGCTACAGCTCGAGGTTATTTTCAAGTTGCAGTTGTTGGACTTTTGTTTTACAATAAGTGGTAATCAGCCATTTAAGACTAACTCAATAACTGTTGCATGTCTGTCTTTAGAATTCCTCAGGTTTGTCTGTATTACCAAAGACTGTACTGTACAGTGGAGTCATTATAGTACAGCGTCTGTCAGTGTGGATACATTGAGGGAGAAAGTACTTACTTACTTTTCTATTAACTGTCAGGGAGGCAGTGTTGGTGGCATGTTTCAGACTGTTATTCTAAGACTAACCATAGGTCTGTCTAGAATCTGATGTAGCAAGTTGCATTTACACAAATCCTGCCAGCATTGGCACATGACTTACTGCTTGTTGTTGCTGACTGGATTTGTTGTCCAGCAGTGTGGATGACATGTCTGGTGACATCACGGCTTAGTTTGAGAACAGAACAGTAAAGTGGGGGTGCGATGCCAGGGCTTTTTACAGTGTATGTGCGTTGTTAGTCCTACACATGCAAGACAGCAGCAGTCGGAGGTCGATCGCTCCACATGACAAAGGACTCTTTAATAAATGATTTCTTTTCACCAGACCACTGGATACGTTGAGAGATCTGGTTCCTAGGGGAGAGATATGAAACAAAGTTAATAACATGTAAAAATGTCATAAAGTGGACAGAGAAGGAAAAGGAGGAGAGGAGCTCAGTGAGACATAGAGGTCCCCCCCAGCACAAACCACAAGTAGACCAGCACTCTGAGAGCGAAGTGCTCTGCTGGAATAATAAGGTTCTATGAGGTCTTTAAGATATGTTGATCATTTAGTGCTTTATATGTGAGGAGAAGGATTTTAAACTCTATTCTAGATTTAACAGGGAGCCAATGGAGAGAAGCTAATGTAGGAGTAGTATGATCTCTTTTATTAAGTCCAGTCAAAACTCTGGCTGCAGCATAATGGATTTTTCTTTTAACGTAGGATATTTCTTTTTGTAGGAAGTAAATGATATATCTTGGTCAAAGATGACTCCAAGATTCCTCACAGTACTACTTGAGGCTAGTGTAGTAATTTGACTATATAACGTGTCTCTGAGATGTTGGGTCCAAATATAATGACTTCAGTTTTGTCTGAAATATGATCATTATGAGACTGGTGACCTACATTATTACATTTCCTGTTTTTGTGGCCATACAGATAATTGTGTCTAATTTCCTTGTTAAAGTTCTATCATTCATCTGATATTTTAATATAACTTCTTGATGTTAATTTCCAGTAAATCACAGGTATGTCCTCTGTCTGCCTGCTACCTCTACCTCTATACCAGTGGTTAGACAGGTCATAGAAGAAATGCTTCGTGTGTGGAGCTTTGGGCTCGTGGAATATTTTTTGACCGGCTCAGCAAGGAAGTACTTGACAGACTATGCTCCCTTTTTTATTTTACGTCAGGTCTGACCTTGGAATGAAGAGATTATGAAAATAATAAAGATCTAGTTCAGATACGAATGCTTCAACATTAGGTGTGTGGCAGTCCCACAGGACCATAACATGCACACAGGTGGTCTCAGATCTCAGGCTGCTTGCTGGCACTTGCCTAGAGGGCTTATGAAGCATCTCCTTCACATATCGATTCATCATCCCGTTGGTAAGCACCAGCGTCTCTCCCTCAGTGGCACAGGTAACTGCTTTGATGTTCCCCTCAACAGGAGTTTACTCACACTCGGGTTGATAGTGTTGTGACTGGAACAGTGTTTTCCCATTGGAGCCGTCATGGTGAAATTTGCTTGTGCAACAAACAACCTGGTGGTTGGATTAGATCGTCTGTATGACAGTTAGAGCACATCAGTGTGGTTTGAACAACATTTTGACACACAGGTTGAATATTATATTGAATTGTTTTTATAGGAAATTGAATGTAGTAAACTAAACTATTTTTACACGTGGAATACTTATTGCAACAGAAGAATGAAGAAGAATGCTTGTGCACATTTCCCACCCAGTTCCTCCTCTATTTCCCAATCCATCTCCCACTGTGACATTGCACAGCCAGTGGTTTCTGGTGTGTGAAATGTGACATCTTGTCTTAGGAAAACCTGCAGAATTAATGAAAGCGTTATGTGCGACCTTTGTATGCCTCGCATGCCACATAGACAAGCAACAATCAGTGAGTGACACTGTTTCATTGAAGCTCTGACTAAAGCCTTTATGCATTATATGAAAACGCGGTTCTAGAAAACTGCAGCGTTTCCAGACTCTTGCAGTGTTTCTAAGATGATGATGAGCCTCACTAATTTTGCTTTTGATAGAAATAAGCTGGCACACGGATAAGTCCTCTTTTTGAGGGTCTCCACACAAAAAGACTGAAGAAGAAATGAGCCTTGGGTGTAACCTGCTCCTGGCATTGGTTGCACTTTTAATATTTTATAAAGTCATTCAAGTGCACTTTAGCTTAATTTGTTGTAATAAAAATAACGTAAAAAATCCTTGTCACTGAGTGTGATCAGATCACCTTTGAAATGTCATGCTGCATGACAGATGTCCTTTTGAATGTAACAAAGACTAGTTTTAAAATGTATTTTAATGTGTTAGGAATACACAAGTGATTTGTGGAATGTTTTGGAATTACCTAATTTCACAAGGCTTTAAGTGTTGTACTTTGTTTTTACCAAGCCTCACAGCTTAAAGCACCATGGTTTGAATCAAAGACATGCACATGCCGTCAATTGATTTCTCTAAATTGGCCATAGGTGTGAATGTTTGTCTCTCCCTGGAATCCTGGACATCTCCGGGCTTTACCCGTCTGGGCTGCATGTGAGAACACAAATGTCACAGTCAGTTAGCTTGGAGTTTTATCATGCGAGCCCTCTAGTCCAAAATCCTGTAATGTGCATGTGAGCCTGTGAGGAAAAACAGCAGGTTAATATCCTCAGTCAATCAACTCTCCACGCTATACCAACGGACATGATTCCCCACACACTGTACACGGTGCATATGTCAGCTCTGTGATGGACCGCGGACTTATCCGCGCTGGGTTCCACCCCTTGGCCAGTGACAGCTGGGAATGGCTCCAGCTCCTCTGTGACCCTCAACAGAAAAAGTGGTTTTACAAAACCGAAAGCAGCTTTCTGCACCTTCATACCAGGAGCCACAGACACATTACTGTGTGTGAGTTCATCCTAAGACAGGCTGAAGGTGAAAGGCAGGTAATTCCTGAATGGTTAAGGGAGCACTTCTGCCTATAAATGCATTTGTTTTTTTAACATCTAACCACAGCGACCACCAGCAGCCGGGACAACATGCAAATAGCTGAATATGATTGGTAACGCAAGTTAAAGCTACTACACCAGACTCTCCTAGAATACTCCTCAAAGTGACTCCAAATCCTCCATCACATAATCAGAGGACCAGGCGGCGACGTTCAGGCCGTGACTTTATGATGCTGGCCCCTTTTCGGGGAAGTAAGAAAGCAGAAAGCTTAAACAGCACTTTCTATGAGGAAGTAAGTAGGGAAATGTGTTGTCATGGAAAAAAGAGTTTTCTGTCAGTCATCTGTGGCTCACAATCTGTATGTGGGCCAGTAAGAATGTTCATTGTGGAGCGTGAAAAGGTTTGGTGCTGCACAACTGGGATCTAATGCCACTGGCTCCAAGATAGGGCACATGGCTCCACTTGATATGAAAGGAAAGGAAACCCAAACACTTGTTCTAATTGGAGGAATTTATTGGTTTCCTGGCTCTCCTCTAACGGGACTCACAACACGGCTCTCAAACACATCTGCTTGAGAGCCGTGTTGTAAGATTATTTTTAAGATCCACTTTTGTTTGGCATCAGCCATCAGCCCGTTAAAGATAATTGTATCCTACTCACTTGATACACGCAGATCTTTTCAACCGTGTGGTCTCTTGTTTTAAACATACATTGAACCATTATTTCTAACTTGGTGATTGGCTTTGGGCTGCAGGCTACATCAGTCACGGTGGTTGATTGCAGACTAAATTGACATTTGTTTGTCCTTGAAAAAACAACAAATGTGTAATTAAAACTGTTAAATTTGCTAATTTCAGTAACAATCAACCATCAAATTAGTTTAGCCCCAAACAGACTACTACAAGTAATGTGGTATTAGCTGGAAGTGTAGCAACAGTACATTTTCTCTCCGCCACAGCAGAGTTGTCATTATGTAGTATATAAAAAGATCACTGTGTCCCCCCGTTGCCCTCTAAAGGCCCCTGACTCTGTTTGCAGAACAAAGGAAACGATGGAGACTGGCATTTTTTGCAGATTAACTTTTTTAAGTACCTGTATGCTAATAAGCCAGGTCACAGTTTGTATTATCAACCCAGCCCACTGAACAGTGGTTGCTTAGTTACAGCGGGTTCAGCGGGTTAAGAAATGTTGACTTTCACCATGGCTGACCCTGTAACATACAATAAAGGGAATTATTTTGGCCACATATTTCAAGCATAGAGAGGACAGCTGGGCCATTTCTCCACATCATGGGTGTCCAATCCAAAGCAGTCTGACTTGTGTCTACTACATTATTAAAAGTTTGTGATTAGAGGCTGCATTAAAGGTTTTTCTCTTATAATGAGATGAATATGTTGTTTTAATATGATCAGTCTGCAGCTGTTTTCTGTTTACGTTTTCCGTTGCTCTGTGACAAGTGATGTATTCTTTCGGTATGAGAAGACGATTTGGTGAAGGAGGAGTAAGTAATGGGCTGTGAGGACAGTGATGGGAGGAACAGTGAGGACACTTTACAAGATAAGAACAGCCTGTGTTTGATGGGGAAACGCTCGGTTTCTCTTGCCTGTCTCCTTCCCTTCTTGTCCCCCTTTCCTCTTCTTAGCATCTCACCCCTGTCAGACACCTCAGTGGGGAAATCACTGCCTACTAACACATGCCCCTATAGCCCATTCTTAAGCCCCTCTTCTGCCTTTCATCACCTCTCTCTTTTCCCCCCGTCTAGGCTGCAGAATCTGGCATCGTGAAGATTAAGACCATTGCAGCCAGGAATACAGACATACTGGCCGGTGAGTGGGTTGGTAGTTGACCACAAGTGAGATAACTAGTTACCTCTCTGTCAGAGAATGCACTTTACTCTAATTTGAAAATGACGATTTCTCCCACAAAATGTTGGATCTATCTGGGTTGAATCTCCAAATCTCCGTCCAGCTGCCCCTCTGTAACAGTAACAATACTGTTCACTGTGAGATCCTTTCTCCTGCAACCACCATTTGACTTATTTTAAGACGTGAAAGGCTTAAAAACTGGAGAATCTTTAAATGACACACTGTCTTTACATTTCTTTTCTTTAAGTGATTTGATTCTAATCACAACGTAGCATCTTTGCACTTTCCATTACATACTGAAATGTGTCTGCATACATAATAAGAATAAAAAAAGCCTTGTAGCCTCAATGAGCCGTGTATGTGTCCCCTTAATGCAGCTCTCAAGGAGAACAGCTCAGAGGTTGTGCAGCCTTTTCTGATGGGCTGTGGCACCAAAGAGCCAAAGATCACCCAGCTGTGTCTGGCTGCCATCCAGAGGCTCATGTCCCATGAGGTGGTATCTGAGGTGAGGACACTGAGCAGATGCTACTGAGTTTAGTAATACACGTTTAAGGGAAAAGATTAATTGATGAAAATGCAGTAAAACGATATCTTTCTCAGTCCATTTTCTTATTGAATGAGTGATCAAATGTGTCGCTAAAGCTTAAGTTTCATTTTAATTTCCCCTTTAGTAAGATACTTTTTAAGACCGTAGCTTTCGTCTTTATTCACCACCACGTGTCATTGTTTATAACACAAGCTTATTATCATCGTTGCCATGTCAATACTGGTTTACACACAGGGTGTAATGACAATACTTTCTACTATTAGTTGTAGTGACATTCACTGTGATAACTACAGGAATCAGTGCAACTAATAGAAAATCTGGTAACTGTTGGGATGGGTACTCAGAATTATTTGTATAACTTGCATATCAATCAGCTCCTCCACTGCTATATATATGCTAAAATGCTGGTCATTATAATACGATCAGTTTCTGACTCCCAATAAATAAATTCATATGTGTCTCTTGGCAGATAAATCTATTGTAATTTCCCGTCAAAAAATAACTTGCTGGTTAAATAAAAGTAACTCTCAAAAAGTCAAAATTTGACAGGGGTTTGATAATTTATGGGCTCGACTGTAGGTGGTAGTCACAACTATTCCAACCACTGGCCTAGAAAAAGAAATATTAGGATGATCTAGTAGTTTCGACACCAGCTAAGAGGTGTAGAGCGAGCTAACCATTTTGAAACTTTAAATGTAGTAACGTTATACAACATATAAGCTTGATTTGAACCTTTGAAATGACCCAGCTGGAGTCAGACTGAACTATTTCAGAGCTGCCACCCTGGAGCTGCTGTACAACTGCCTAATTAATGCACCATAAAAGACTGTTATTAAAAGCTTATTGAGCTGTCACATACGTACCACAATTTGATGTCAAGCACAGAGGAGAGACTCTGTGCTCTACGCTGAATCCTTACACAACACAGGTGTGACCTGACGGGCTACGCGGTGTGATTTTGGCCAATCCTCCGGTGGCCTGTGGGTTCTGTATCCTGGCCTGTAACTTTTGGTTATCACACTGCTGCTAACTAAAACATCCAGCATGCGCACACACAGACACGCTTTCTGCCAAGCATCAAGTGACATAATGGTAACTGGCAGCTACATTTGCTGTTATTGAACTCTGTGATGTTTTGACCTCTAAGCAGGCAGCACCAGCTGATGACAGAATTGCGTGCGTCCGTGCATGCTTTATTTTAGGGGCCTGTGACTTTAGGCTGAGCTCTCACATGTTTTTGTCTTTTATAGACGAGTGACTCTCACTCCGCCTCAGAGTTGAGCTACGAGTGTGTGTGCGTGCTGATGTTCTGAAAGGCGATTGTGTGTGTAACAGGCAGCAGCGGGGAACATCATCAATATGTTGTGGCAGCTGATGGAGAACGGTTTGGAGGAGCTGAAACTGCTACAGACAGTCCTGGTCCTGCTCACCACCAATACAGTCGTACACGATGAAGTTCTGTCCAAGGTACACACTGTGCCTCATAAAAGTGCTTTTACTATTGAATACTATATGTATGCATATTTGCTTATCCTGTATAAAGTTATATATGTGCACACACACACACATTTGTACACTTTTTGTCCCCGTCCAGGCGATTGTGCTGTGTTTCCGTCTTCACTTCACCAAGGACAACATCACCAACAACACAGCGGCTGCCACCGTCCGGCAGGTCGTCACTGTGGTGTTTGAGAGGATGGTGGCAGAGGACGAACGCTACAAAGGTACGACTGGGTTTGTGTTACTTCAACCAAAGTCCATATATTGTAGTGAAGGCAGAAACGTGGATGAAAGATGTATTAGTTACGAGAGAACGCAGTGGAGTGTACTGGTTCTACTACTCCAGTCAAGCTCAATATTACATGAACTTATTACTTATCACCAAGACCAGAGACCAACAGCAGACATTAACGTATATGTGAACACATTCCTCTTGAAAGTAGAGTGACACCTTTCCCAGCTAGTTATGCTTTTGCCGCCTTTGCTGTCGGTTATATAATTTTCCCATCATTTTGTGAATCGTGAGAAAACTAACATTTGTTCTTCTGATTTACTTTATTGTACTTTCATTGAGTTGCTCACATGTCTAGAGTATACTTTGTACTAACCCACCAGGTATCGTGGAGCAGCCTCCCCCGGTCCAGGGCAACACCAACAGGCGCTCTGTTAGCACACTGAGGCCCAGTGCGAAAGATGCTTACATGCTGTTCCAGGTATGTCCACTAGGGGGTAGTAGCTTTCTACACAGCATTTCATTTGTTACCAGGTTATAGTAACACTAATGGATCAAGTTGGTATTGAAAGGTGGCTCGTCATCTCATGCTTTGTGAGGATGAAACAAGAATTCACAGTGCTTATTAAAAATGGTTTGTTCAAAATACTTTGATATATACATATATATAATACTGCTATGAAATGACGTGATTTCTCCCGCACTCTCATTGGACTTCTCTGTGATGATGTCTTTCTTTCAGGAGAAATGAGTGACTGCATTCTTTCAGGGACATAAAACTCCCTTGTGTTCATTTCTGTTGTGCAGGACTTGTGCCAACTGGTAAATGCAGACGCCCCCTACTGGTTGGTGGGAATGACAGAGATGACGAGGACATTTGGCCTCGAACTTCTGGAGTCTGTTCTCAATGATTTTCCTGGTGTATTCTTAGAGGTACATTCAGTTTTCACACTGTAGTTGTTGGTGGAGACCTGCACATGTTAAATACTATAACATGAGGAATTCTGGCTGGATTTGAGGCTTTATTATCTTAGCATCAGACTGATGCAGTGATTTCTGTGCTTGACCCGATCTCATTCTCCCACTCACTCCCTGTTTTCTACTCCAGCACCAGGAGTTCAGTTTTCTGCTCAAAGAACGCGTGTGTCCCCTCGTCATCAAGCTCTTCTCCCCCAACATCAAGTTCCGACAGGGCAGCAGCAGCGCTGCCTCTCCAGCACCTGTGGAGAAACCTTATTTTCCCATTTGCATGAGGCTGCTTCGTGTAGTCTCAGTCCTCATCAAGCACTTCTACACCTTACTGGTATGCAAATAATCTGATTTGGAAATTCATCTGTTTTCATTTAGTGGTGTTCTATATACTTGAGATGTAAATGAGTCTTTTTGCCTACGTCCATCAAGAAGTTATCTGTATTCATATAAACTGTATTAATATTAGTTTGTGTTGCAGGTGACTGAATGTGAGATCTTCTTGTCTCTGCTGGTGAAGTTTCTTGATGGGGAGAAGCCACAGTGGCTCAGAGCAGTTGCGGTGGAATCAGTGCATCGGCTTTGTGTGCAGCCACATTTATTACGGTAAATGAGCTATACAAGAAACGGAGGTTTTTTTGCGTCTGACACATTTTTAGTAATCATTTTTAATATCTCCATCAATGCAAACTGTTTAGTCATAATAGCTAAATGTCTGCAATTGCTAACGTATCTACCTTTAGATACAGCGGTGGCTGAGCTTTGTGTTGTTTTTTCCAGTTCATTCTGCCAGTCATACGACATGAAGCAGCACTCGACTAAGGTTTTTAGAGACATTGTCAATGCTCTGGGCTCCTTCATCCAGTCCCTCTTCATCGTCCCCAACATGGGCAACACTGCTGCCATCAGTGCACCTGCCGGTCAGTCAGTAAATAGCATCAAGTCTATCGCTGAGCTAACTAATACAAAATTAAGTTCTCTCTTTCTGACATTCATAACTTCTGATGAGACAGTTATTGAATATTCTGCACATCTATAAATGTCTAAAAATGTATGTCAATGGAAAGAAAACGTACTTCATGTGCAGAAATGCGGATGTGATGGATATTTTATACCTCATTCCTCTTTGACTTTATGTGTAGGAGGCTTGGGTTCAGGGGCCCAGGTTGTAGCACAAGGCGGCCCAGGGACAGGAGGTGTCACTGGCAACCTCACCACCCAGGCTGCATTTGAGTACCGTGGTACCTGGATCCCCCTCATGACTGTTAGTGTTCAGGGCAGCGCCAAGGCCACCTAGTAAGTTCATTTACCCATCCACCGTCTTACGTGTGTGAACAAATACGTCGTCCCTGTAACACACTGTGACCAGGTGAACGACCACTTCTGTGCTCTCAAAGCACATAAATGAAAGCGCCGTATCCTGCAAGCAGCGAGGAAGCAATCTTTCTTTAAAGGGTTCATAATAAGGCAGAGATCAAAGGCCTAACCCTGAGTGAACATCTATTGACGCTAGTATTTGGTATTTCACAGAGAAGCAAGGTTTTGGAGAATGACTTTAGCCTCAGGCCTCCCGTAACAAAGAGGTGTTGTCTAAATTGTGCCCTCTGACAGTAGTGGAGTGTATTTGCTATAATTAAGATGGAGACTTGCCAGTAGTTTTGGAGGCTGAAAGGGGCGGACTTACTTTGATAAGAAGCAGCATTAGACACACACCTTTGATCTGTTTAATGCCTTAAATACTGAGTGCAAAAGGAGCATCGGCAAACCAACAGTACAAAGGTTATTTCTGGCAGGAAAAGCCAGATGACTCAGAGGGTTCATGTGTGTTCATGTGCATGTTTTTGTACCTATGTTGTTGCATGTTATTCGATTTGAAATAAATGACACAGTTCATCCCACATCTATCCGCCGTCACTCTCTTTCGTTCTCCAGTCTCGAGATGCTGGACAAGGTGGAGCCCCCCTCCATCCCAGAGGGCTATGCCATGTCTGTGGCGTTCAGCGCCCTGCTGGACCTGGTGAGGGGCATCACAGCCATGATCGAGAGAGAACTTTCCACGGAGGAGGAAGCAGCTGCTGAGTTTAGAGAGACTCACCCAGAGCAGCAGTGGCAGCCACAGCATGGTAAGGATGGGCGACGAAGCACAAGAGCAAACACAGATCTCAGATCTCATGCCGGCATGTTGTATAGCCTCACGCTGCCTGAACTGCAGTTAAAGAAGGTTTCCTGAATAAAATCATGCACGTTCTCTCTCTGTGTGTCTCAGGGGCCCACCTTGTGTGGGAGGAGATGGTTGGTGCTTGCTGGTGTGGTCTCCTGGCTGCTCTGTCTCTGCTTCTGGATGCCAGGTAAATGGGCTCTCTATCTTGTGGCAAACAGCTCATTTGCAGTCTGCGGTTAAAGATGTCTTTGAATTCTGCCTGCGCGTTGTGTGTTTCAGCACTGACGAGTCGGCGACGGAGAACATCCTGAAAGCAGAGCTTACTATGGCCTCATTGTGTGGTCGTCTGGGTCTGGTGACACCCCGAGATGCCTTCATCACAGCCATCTGCAAGGCCTCTCTGCCCCCGCACTATGCCCTGACTGTTGTTTGCAGCAATGCCGCCAACCTCTCGAGTAAAGGTACCCAGGCTTTAATGCGATAGCGGTGGCCTCTGGTCATGTGTATCTATGTTAAATTAATGAGCACTTGTACCATATGGTTACACGTACTTATTGCATTAATCCATGACTTTACACTGTGGCCTCTAATTAAAAACACAGGATGTGTCTAGGGAATGTAGATGTGTGTACACACACACACACACACACACACACACACACAGCCACTCTCAAACCAACTGCTCAGACACACACATTTGCATATTAGCTTGTAGAGATAAAGCTGGCAAATTGGGTCTCCAAATAACTGTTTGCCTTGAAGTTAATTAAGATAGCTTTTCTTGCATGTCGTGCGTTTGTTTGTGTGTGTTAGTGTCTGCCCCCTGTATGTGTGGGTGAGTGGTTCACTTTCTATGTGTCTTATCCACAGCCTACTCCATCCAGGGCCAGAGTGTGCAAATCATAAGCCCCTCCAGTGAGTCTCATCAGCAGGTGGTGGCTGTGGGGCAGCCACTCACTGCGCAGCCCCAGGGAACTGTGGTGGTGAGAACATGCATGCGCGCGCTCTTGTGAAGAGGCTGTGGTTGCACGTGACATTTAATAAGAGCTAAAGTGTATCTGCTTTATGTGATAAATACACGACATGTGCTGCAATGACACTAACCGTCGCCCTTGCAGCTGACTGCAAAGAACATCCAGTGTATGCGAACCCTGTTGAACCTGGCGCACTGCAACGGGGCTGTGCTTGGCACCTCCTGGCAGCTAGTACTGGCCACACTGCAGGTACTACTACCATCTGCTACGACATATTTCTATGTACCCACACATAGAAATGCACACATCTTTATCTGATTACACAAGTCACAATGGTATTTCACATTCAGAAATGTGTACGCGATCTGCCTGGCAGAGAAAAAACATTTGTTAGCTCTTTGTGAAACTCACAACAGACGGAGCTTATTCAGAGTTCTAACTTAATAATTGCTCTGTATGTCAGTCAGATTATTTACTGTTGATGAGCTTCTCACCTTTTTCTCCTAGCACTTAGTGTGGATACTGGGACTGAAGCCAGGGGTGGGTGGTGCCCTGAAGCCTGGACGGGCCGTGGAGGGACCCAGTACAGTGAGTTTTCTTCTTTAGCAGCTGTGTGTTGTGAGTCTCTGTCAGCATTGGACTTAATGACTGTGTTTGTGTTTTTACCCTGAACAGGTGCTTACCACAGCCGTGATGACAGACCTGCCTGTCATCTCCAACATCCTGTCCAGACTATTTGAGAGCTCCCAGTAAGCATCAGTCCATCTGTGTCAACGCACTGAAACTCTAATTACATGTGCATATGCTCTTAAATGATCCAGTAGCTGTTTCCTAAGAAGCAGAGCTGCTGGTAAAGGCCATGTGATGTCATTAGGAGGAAATGTCTAAAAAATGCGGTTTATAGAGGAGTTTTAAGAATAAAAGTTAAAATCTGCGCTTGAATTTTTACACTCCAGGGTAAAAAGTAGTTGTTGATCTTCATTAATATTTATCAGACTGACATGAGGAATAACTATTGTGCACTTCGATGAACAGAAGAGTACAGAGAAGAGTACTGAATGTGTGTGTGTGTGTGTGTGTGTGTTGTAGATACCTGGACGATGTTTCCCTGCATCACCTGATCAATGCTCTCTGTTCCCTCTCTCTGGAAGCCATGGAGATGGCTTATGGAAACAACAAGGTAAAACCCACGACAGACGATCAGGAATGAACCAGTGCTACGTTTTTAAATCTGTCCACTCACACAGAGAAAGGTCAGAATGCACAGGAGACGGTATTTACCTACAGTGTCTGTTTTCTTGTCTTGGATTCAGGAGCCGTCTCTCTTCGCCGTGGCCAAGCTTTTGGAGACTGGCCTTGTCAACATGGATCGTATAGAGATCCTGTGGAGACCTCTGACTGGCCACTTACTTGAGGTACTGTGACATCTCCTCAGAGCTATAGCCCCCCGGGGTGCGACTGTCAGCACATTCCAGAATAATCATGTCAGCCATGTGCATACATACTCAATATAATTGCTAATAAGTAGGGTTGCCATGGTATGGGATTGTCAGTATACATCTACCAAATCACAGCCTCTGTTAGTATTATCATCAATATTAGTATTATGAGGTGGCTCTCTTTAGAAACATTTCATATCCATCTGCATGTAATGATTAATACACACCTAATAATGACGGCAGTCTACTTTCTGAGCAGCCCTAATGTCACTTCATTTTCCCCTGTAAACTGCATGTACTGCATGGAGGTTGTCTTTACATGAGCTACACGTATTTGTTGAGTTTGGTTTAGTCAGCTGTAAAAGTAACTGTTGTTTTTTCCAATGCTGATAAAAAAACCTCCAGAAAAGTTAGAAATCTTATATTATACATATCTTTAAGTGGTTTCTTTACCCTTGAGGCTCTAATAATGCCACATGTTGAAGTAAAGCTGAAGTTATGGCTGCAAGCAGGGACATAGACCCCAGGCTTCGGTTCAGTCACTCAGCCACGAAAGAGAGACGTTGTTGAGGAGACTATAGCGAAGCTGGAAGTTTGAAAATGGTATGAAGAGTCACTGATTAACAGTCATAGTGATGAACTTAATACTGTTTCAGTTTTTTAGAGCCTGGTACATGCACTAGTTGCTGACAGTTGGGGGCTTTTATTACACTTTCAGTAGTTGCTGACAGTCGTGTGTGTGTGTTTGTGGGGAGGTTTTCTTCACATTCTCTTTGTCTATCTCTCCTTTTTTTTGCACCCCTGTCTGTTTTGCAGAAGGTAAGTTCTGATTTCCTCTTTCATAGACACTGGCTTTCTCATCTTTTTGATTACACGTGTTCTCTCTCTCCCTCCACGTCTGGCTTCAATATGTTGGAGCTGAGAGGTTGCTGAGTCAGATTGTGTCCAAATGTGCGTTTGCTCCGCTATCAGTGTTTGATCCAAACTAAATCTATGGAAAGCTGCAATTACAAAGTGTACTTTACTATGCTTATACTAAATGCTGCTTATCGTCCTTTGCAGGCTTGTTTAAATTCAAGTGTTTTTGAGGTTTACATATTATGCCTTCATTTACAGATGTGTAATATGATTTAGGGATTCAAATCTGAGGCATCGGTCGCCGTGCACGCCTTTGGATGCTGAATTATCAAATAGATACACGTGGATCATCTGGGTTTTGGAGGAAAAGCATTTTTTTAACCAGTTTCCTCCATTTCATAATTTATTAATTATACAAAGTCTGACACAAAAGTAAAAACTGAGATCAAAGATGGTGCATTTAAGATAAAAAAAGGAACTTGTTCTGGGATTCCTGGTACACACACACACACATTTTCAGTTGCATGAACACACTTGTGTGCTGAGCCTGGACTCTCCATGTGTATTTATACTAGCTTCTCTGATTACACTGTCACAGCACATCCTGTTATCACAGGGGATCCCAGTCTCTATCCCACTGTCCCACTTGTTTCGCACCCACTCACTTTGACCACTGCTGGGAAACACTGCATGAACAGCCTCTGCAACGGACCTGTCGCTGCTTGCAGGTGTCTGCTATTGTGTGTGTATGTGATATGTGTTGCAGGTTTGCCAGCACCCAAACTCCAGGATGAGAGAGTGGGGAGCTGAGGCGCTGACGGCACTCATTAAAGCGGGCCTGGCCTACAAACACGATCCTCCGCTGTCCCAAAATCAGGTATGTAAGACAGAACATGAGCAGCGCACTGTAGGCTCTCAGTCTGTTTCTGTTTTGTTTGCGTTCTCTGGCCTTCACGCCTTAATATGAGGCGTCTGTAATGCTGACAACTCCAGTGTCGCAGTGTAAGTCAGCCAAAGAGAAATATCATAGTAACCGTCTCCCGTCACCTTCGCCTCATCGAGACAGATAAGAGAACGCAGCACAGAGCGAGTGTGTGGACGTTAATTCACCAGTACATAGAAAATAGTGCACGTGAAACAGGTGTTTAGAGAAGCTGTTTATGTGGCACAGATTGATTGTATATGAAATATGTGAATACAAAAAAACAGTCACTAACTCCCTCTTTTACTCCTTTAAGCGGCTGCAGCTTCTGTTGTTAAACCCCCTGAAGGAGTTGTCCAACGTGCTTCACGCAGACATCCGCCAGAAACAGCTGGAGAGTGTCCTGCAGATCCTACAGAGCCAGGGGGACAGTCTGGGGCCCGGGTGGCCTCTCGTACTGGGTGTCATAGGAGCCATCCGCAATGATCAGGGGTAGGTGTTTGAATTCAGCTTGAACCACAGCTACACTGCAACTCTTCCAGGAAGTCAGCGTGTACTATGTGTCCTGTTTTCTTCAGCGAGTCGTTGATTCGAACAGCCTTCCAGTGCCTGCAGTTGGTGGTGACGGACTTCCTGCCCACAATGCCTTGCACGTGCCTCCAGATTGTAGTGGATGTAGCTGGCAGCTTTGGCCTCCAGAATCAGGAGCTGAACATCAGCCTCACCTCCATCGGCCTACTGGTGAGATAGCTGATGTCTTTGTAACATAGCGCTGTGACAGAGCGGTGACCTGCTGGGATAGTCCCCCGTAGGAGGACGCGCGGTTAGGACAATGGATGGATTTGTGTTATCTAATTTAACAGCACTCAGCCACTGCACTGACATTTCATACTTTGTGTACTATTCAGAACACAAAACCTGCTATTGATCTGTGGTTTACAGTTCCTGTGAGATAACTTTATGGTAACAGGATGCCGAAACCACCAAAGGCATTCTACCAACTGTCCTCTCCAATGTGTGTCCCACTTCCCCCTTTCACCATCCACAGTGGAACATTTCAGACTATTTCTTTCAAAGAGGCGAAGCCATCACACAGGAGCTGGAAAGAGAGGAGGAAGCTCTGCAGAAGCAGGCCCAGGAGAAAGGAGAGACCCTGAACCGGCCGTTTCACCCAGCCCCTCCGTTTGATTGCCTGTGGCTCTGCCTATACGCCAAGCTGGGGGAGCTGTGTGTGGACCCACGGCCCGCAGTGCGTAAAAGTGCCGGGCAGACATTGTTCTCCACCATCGCTGCCCATGGGACCTTGCTGCAGCAGCCAACGTGGCATATCGTGGTGTGGAAGGTAGCGTACAGGAATGGCTCATTCTCATTCGCCTGCATGATGTGTATTAACCTGTAAAACATCTCTTTGTGCGACTGTCTCCCATCTATTTGGCAAATCCGTGCTGATTATACTTTCCCGGTGCGACAACTAGGTACTGTTCCACCTGCTGGCCTGCGTGAGGACGTCGTCCACCACAGCAGACAAGGAGAAGATCGAATCTGGTGGTGGAAACATCCTTATCCACCACTCACGTGACACAGCTGAAAAACAGTGGGCGGAGACATGGGTGCTGACGCTTGCGGGAGTGGCACGCATTTTCAACACGAGGCGGTATCTCCTCCAGGAGTTAGGTGAGGCTCTGACATAGAACAGTGGTGCCTAACGTCGACGGTGACACTGGTAGAGTTTACAGCAGCCACTGCAGAAGTAAATTTGCTTGTTGAGAATGTATTCGCAAGTCTGTGCCAAAGGAAAGTCTAAAAATGGCCTTGTTTACTGGAATATTACCACCAATTAATTCATTTGAAGCCCCACATGGGCAGGATTAATATTCCAGGGAGATACGGATGATAAAACACGAGCTCCTCGTTAGCAGCTCTCATCCCTCTGACTGGCATTCTAGCAGGAGGTGAGTCATAATAGCCGACACATTTCCAGACTGCTGCATAGGAAGGTCGCCCTTTCTGCACATAGCTGAGACAGAAATGCTGGCGAGATAATGCCGGTGTGCGGACAGAAAGCGATAATAACATGTAACAGCAGACTGAGGAACCTGCATTTCTTGTGATTAGACCATGTGACTAGTTTTTCTTAGTTGCCTCACAGACGTGTGTTTGCAGGTGATTTCTTTGAGGCCTGGGAGGTGCTTCTGAACCACATACAGTCAGCTGCTCTCAGCAAGAACAACGAGGTTTCCCTGGCTGCTCTCAAGAGCTTTCAAGAGATCCTACAGATCGTTACACCCGTCAAAGACTCGGACAAAGCTAGCGATGCACTCGTTGCTATAGGGGTCCCCCCAGTGCTCATTGACCCTCTCTCAGCATCTGGTCCCGGCAGACCCCTGCTGCGTTCAGATTCACTAGTGGAACGGCTAACGCGCTACAACGGCGCCGAGCTACAGGCCCCTCCCCCGGGGGAGGATTCAGCCTTGGAGGACTCAGCATTGTGGTGGTCTGCGTGGAACACGTGGTATCGGACAGGAACTGAAAGTACGAGGCCGCCCAGTGGCCCAACAGAGAAGCTCTCTTTCATCCCCAGCCAGCCCTTCCTTACAGCGCTGATCCAGATTTTCCCAGCACTCTACCAGCACATTAAGGCCAACTTCAGTATGGAGGATCTGAAGAAGCTGGGGGTCATCCTCCACGGGGCCGTGTCTGTGCCCATCAGCAGCGATGCCTCGCCATTCATCCTCCCCTCCTACACCGAGGCTGTGCTAACCAGCCTGCAGGAAGCTGTGCTCACAGCTCTGGATGTTTTGCAGAAGGTGAGCAGAATATATTTAGAGAAAGAGTTTTTTTATCATATAGTTTGTATTATTCTTCATGCAAAGGAGCAACGCGATTAGAGCCAAATGTCCAGTCTGCGACATAAGGTCTTTGGATTTGTTATTTTGTTTAATTGTCACGATCATTAATCACGTAATAGGAGACGGAAAAACAACTCACACAAAATGTTTTGCTTCACCGTCTTTTCTTTTTTCTCTCTGATTGATGCACATCACATGGTCGCAGCTAAACCTTCCATCTAACCTTTAATTGATGCCTTGATTCGAGGCAGCAACTCCAGTTCTCTCTGCCAAGAATATCATGCGTTTGAGAAATGCAGACCTTTACTCTTTCCATCAACCAAACGTTATTTCTTCCTACTTTGTGTCAACTCAGCCTAGAAAACAATGTGTCAGTCTGTTAAATTATGCAACATGCAGTCCCTTGGTGGATGTCAGCAGTGTTTGTTCCTCCTTCCCTCCCTGCTGCAGGCCATCTGTGTGGGCCCAGAGAACCTGCAGGTCATGTACCCAGCCATCTTTGAACAGCTGCTACTCTTCGTGGAGTTCTCCTGCAAGCCTCCTCAGTACGGCCGAATGGAAACCAAACACGTGGCCAACGCCAAATACAACCAGGTAGAAAGTCGTGGCGTCGTCGTGCTGCTTGGTTTTCATTTGCAATTTCTTTGATTAAAGTGTTGGATGGCGTCGAGTGCTGTTCATGGTGTTCATTCTCCCATCTTCACTAAGGTCCTCCCTGTTTGTTGATGTTCATAAATGCCCCCCCACCCCACCCCACCCCCACCACACCCTTCGGCAGGTTGTTCTGAACCAAATCTTCCTCGTGTATTTGCCTCCACTCCTCATCACGCTGGCATCTTGTCAGAGAAAGGTTTTCAGTTCACTTCTGTCTAAACCGATATTGTGAGGATCATTTTGCAAACCTCATACTATTCTCAGTTCCTCTCATGATCAGAGGAGCCTTTCTACATTCACAAGTAACCTGCCCAATAATGAAATACCAAATGCTGGACTGGCCCTTTTTAAATGAGAGGCACAAACAGACCCACCAACCCAAACTATGAGGAGCTGTTAGCGCCTTTATACAGTGTTGTCTCCTCAAATGTTCCTGATTGTGGGAGTGAGTGTTTCCCCCCCAAATCAGTCCGGATTAATGAATCTCACTACACATTCGATGCACCTCAGAAGCACCAGTTTAATTGCAATCTTCTCTTATTCTGTTTCTTGGGACTACTCCCTGGATACCCATTTTAGATCCAGCTGTTTGCACCGGTGAGTTCCATCATCTCCTTCAGCCCCCTCTCTAGTTGTTCTAAGCTGTGCTGAATGGTGAAAACCTACCCTCTGTGGTAGCTGAGCTATGGCTCTGCATGGTAGGCTCTCACGTCTCATCCGCGCCCCTCACTCACTCCATACCCCCCCCCCACCCCTTTGCCTGCCTCTAACTGGTGGTTATGCCGCTGTGTGCACAGTCCCTGTGCCGTTCAGTTGCGTTGGTTTTGTGTTTTGTGGTGATGTTCATATGCACATGTGTGCTTCTGGTTTTTTTGTTTAGAGACACACTTTGTAGCATCCAATAATTTGGCTCTAACATTTCAGCTGAGCCGAATAAAGCTTCAAGCAGAAAATCTAACTGTGACTGTGATTCATTTTTATGTTGCGTATGTACTTCTACAGAGTGTGTCTTTAAAATCCCTGTTTTGTGTGGCTCTGCCAAAAGTAGGGTTTCAGATTTGTTTGACTAATGTCTACCCCCCACCCCCCCCCCACCCCTCAGGCGGAATGGGTTGCCTTAAACTATGTGCCCTTCGCTGAGCGCTCCTTGGAGGTGGTGGTGGACCTGTACCATAAAACAGCGTGCCACAAGGCTGTCATCAACGAGAAAGTCCTGCAAAGCATCATCAAGGTACTTTCACCAGGATTCTTTTCCAATACTGTGTCTGAGAGAGGAGTTGGTTGGATAAACGTGGTAAATATAGTGGAACAGTTAGAACGTGGTGAGACAAGACAACTTAGGATTTCTTCTTTAGGATTCTCTCTTTTCTGTCAACAGCCAAAACGTATTTAAAAGTAAGTCATCAGAATATTGAACATCTTAAAGTACTGACACCTGCATATAACTTGATCTTTTTAAGTTAGTTTGCCAAGGAACTGTTAACAAGGTTCCCCATGGACGGGTCCAAATCTCACCCCCGCCCATTTTTTTGTCTCCAAAACAAACAATCTCCACCCTGGGAAACACATCTGTTCTCTGAAAGAAGGTCAAAAAGATGGCGAATCGCTGCCAGGTTTAAAAAAAGATGATGTTATTGTGACTTTGGAAGAGAAGGTGAAAAGCTTTCTCGGTGCTCCAGTTAGTTCTTTAGACCTCTTCGGCTCTCCGTTACATTCTCATGATCTGTCTTTATTTTTTCCCTTCCCCTGCAAGACGCTAAGAATGCCCTTGGGTTTGAAGTATGCCTGTCCATCCGAGAGCACCTGGAAGCTTGCCGTTTCTTCCCTGCTCAAAGTGTTGTCCATTGGATTGCCAGTAGCACGCCAGCATGCCTCATTGGGGAAGTTTGAAAGCATGTGGCCAGAGCTGGCGAATGCCTTTGAAGACTTTCTTTTTACCAAAAGGTACAGATTTAGAGGATCTTCTCATTCAGCCAGGCATGTCTAAAAATACATTTTCTCAATGTTGATTGGCGTCCATTTCTAGCACGCCTCCAGATAATCTGTCCATCCAGGAATTTCAGAAGAACGAAGCCGTTGATGTTGAGGTAGAGAACTGTGCACATCATCTAGGGTTTCATGCCACTGTGAGTTTGCCCTCATCACTTTGTCTCTTTGTTTTAGGTGGTCCAACTGATCAGCACAGAGATTTTACCTTTTGCCAATTTTATCCCCAAAGAGTTTGTTGGCAAGATCATGGCTATGCTCAATAAGGGTTCCATTCACTCCCAGTCTCCCTCGTTCACAGGTAAGATGCTCTTTAGCTTTATTTTCATAGGGAATGGCATTAAGCCCTGGGTATGTTGTAAATGTCCTCTCTGTGGCTCATCGCCAACGATGGATGTTGTCTACTCACTGTGCTGCATAGCACCAGCCAAACCTCAAACGCAAACGATTGTCTTTCCACAGAGGCAGAGGTGGATGTGCGAATGAGGGAGGACTTTTCTAAGGTGTGCTTTGAGACGCTGCTGCAGTTTTCCTTCAGCAACAAGGTGTCCACCCCGCAGGAGGGCTACATCTCTCGCATGGCACTCTCTGTGCTCCTCAAGAGGTCCCAGGATGTTCTCCGGCGCTACGTAGAGAACGAGAGGCTGAGTGGACGCTGTCCTCTGCCCAGGTTCGCCGTGCTGCAAAAACCAGACGTTCATGTTTGTGAATTCAGCTCTGATGATGAGGCATAAAGGCATAAGTGTGAAACCAAGAGCACTGCAGCTCCACTAAAGCATCCGTGTTCTGTTTGAAATCACAGTTTTCACACAGTTCATTTTAGTTTAGGAACGAGAGGAACGTTGTTGTCATTCCACTGCACTGGATGTTTCTGTGGCTAATGGAGGCCTTTGGTTTTCTTCTAGGCAACAAGTGACAGAGATTATATTTGTCTTAAAAGCTATTAGCACTTTGATGGACTCGCTCAAAAAGACACAGCCAGAAAACGGTGAGTATCAAACAGTGTC
The DNA here is from genome assembly GCA_032270685.1 of Microctenopoma stevenorrisi. Classification (NCBI taxonomy): domain Eukaryota; kingdom Metazoa; phylum Chordata; class Actinopteri; order Anabantiformes; family Anabantidae; genus Microctenopoma; species Microctenopoma stevenorrisi. The sequence goes on from JAUMTR010000024.1 coordinate 16,298,509, forward strand.
AAGGACTGTCGATGCTGGGGGAGGGAGAGAAAGGAATAAATATAATCTATTCATTTCAAATAAGTGTGTCAGAGTACAGTTGGGATTGTTTTTCTCCACTTTGGGTAGTTTGTTTCCAGCGAGGTCAATTACATTTTTACATTAGATCGCCCTTCATTCAGAGCCAAACTCATTTCCATGTGCCTGTGGGAGTTTTATCAAGGAAATGATTTCTTTGATTGCTTTCTATCACAATTCCTAATCTCTTCTTTCCCTCCTTTCCCCACTGACCCCCCCCCCCCCTGCTGTTCTGCTATTCCTTTGTTCCCTGACTGCAGTGGATGGCAACACATGGGCTCAGGTGATCGCCCTGTACCCCACGCTGGTGGAGTGCATCACATGCAGCTCGTCTGAGGTGAGCTCAGCTCTAAAGGAGGCCCTGGGACCCTTCAAAGACTTTATGCAGCCACCTGTATCCAGAGTCCAGAATGGAGAGTCCTGACCAGGATCTGCCTCAGATCTTTGTTTGTCTCAACAAAGAAGTCTTGAATGTGTCTATCTCAACCCCCACGTGCTTCACAGTTGCACGGACACGAACATGAAGCGAACCGCGGTGAGCGGAGACTCCAGGCCTACAGCAAAGACCCCGACCGTCATATGCACCATTGTATGCTTCTCATGTGAGCTCATAATGCCTCTGCCCCCCCATTCTCATGCAGACTAGTTACACGCTGGTGTTAACTACAGAGAATTTAGTTGGTTTGACTCTCCTGATGAGGCCAAATTGATATCCAGTGTGTGGTGATAGTGTTTATGGTGCACAAAAAACTAATGAAAACTGGGGCTTTATTGATCTTAAATGTAAACACTTCAACTTTTTTGCAACATTTTCAACAGTGAGGATTTTATGCAAGAAAAGTGAATCTTACTGTAACATTCCATGTCATCTGTAGCCAGCCATCTGTAAAATAAACGGGGCGACTCTACGATCACACCTGTGCTGTGAATGTGCTCAATCCCAACGCGTGTTGAGATCTTTATATACCAATGTCGTGACTTTAAAATACAACGCCTGACGTTTGACATTATTTCCTTAGACTCTGATGTTTAAATCCATCCATTAATGTGGGTCGGGCTCACTCAGATGCCAGTTTCAGCTCGACCGTGACCAGATCTAATCAAAGGTATCTGTAGCTGCTTGGCTCATTCAGCAGAGTGATAATAAAACGTGTCATCAGATAATCGTATGATTCTGATTTGGATGTTGCTTTGCAGGTAACGCATAATGTTTTATGAAGGCGCCACTACATTATTATAGTGTAATCCTGTTCATGGTGTTCCCCTATCTGGGTTCCTCGAGGCAGCTTTTACTCTGCATTAGCCGTGGTACAGTGACTGGGGTTCAGCTCTCCCTTCATGCTGCAGGGGCCCCTCGGCTCCTCCTCGCTGGCCCCTGCGAGTCCCCGAGCCCTAGTTCCACCCAGCAGGTCACAGGAGAGGAAGGGACCGCCTCGTGCTCTACGAGGAAGGAGGAGGAGGAGGAGGGAGCATGTCTGCTTGGGCGGGGCGGCATCCCTCTTATTTCCAGTGTGCACACAGACGAGGAGCGACGCGCTCGGAGGACGGAGCGGCTCCGCTGCATGGGAATGTCGCTGCGCTCGGATCGACGCATAGCGCGAGCGCTGGCGCAGTGGTTGCGCTCTGTGCGCGTTTCTCTCGCATTTTGCCCACGTACTGGCTGAGGTAGTAGTTTGTGCTGTTGGTTGGGTTGTGACACTGCCCGCTATGGAGATGACTGCGCAAGCTACTGCCTTGCTAGTGCTGGTGCCTGCACTGATCCCAGGGAGAAGCTGGTTTCCAGGTATGCGCACTCGCTAGTGCTACAGAAATCTACCGTGTCTTCTTTATTTCTCTTGCTTTTAGAGGTGGGGGGAGCTTGTAGTTGCCTTGTTGCAGTTTGAGCTGAAGCCATTTGAGAACTGTACCGTGTTCCGTCCAATAAAACAGTGAATGGCTGTGGAGCAAAAAAACCACTTTGTTTGCAGTTTTAATTTGACATGTTAGACTGATTAACATGCTTCATTTTACCAGGTAATACTCTTTCTGCAGGATGTGCGAGATAGAAATGTGATGTGTGATGAAGTTTGAATTATTTCCCGTGCACGTTTTTTTTTATTATTCCAAGAGGAGTTCGACATCCCCTCTGAATGTGCAGAGCTTTGCAGCACCTCAGGCAGAGTGTGTGTGTGGTGGGGGGGAAGCATGTAGGTCAACAGTACTGTTGCTATGAGGAGAGGAGTGACGTGGCTCCTGCTGCCCACAGAGGTATCCTACAATACATCTGCTCAGACACATCCAAGCTGCCTTCATGCTTCTCCCCCTGCTCCTGATCATGCTGCTCGCCCGTATCTCTGTGTGCTCTATGCAGGACAGAGCCCAGTACGAATTCTGTGCAGCCCTCTTGGCACCGCTCGCCTAATAATCAGAATATTATGCTAAATCTGGACAGTGTGACCCTCAGAGTTGGAACTCTTTGATGTGCAGAGGCAGACACGCCACATGACCTCACCCCCACAGGCTTCATCAGTATTGTCCTCGCTGAGAGCTGGGAGTGAAACGCTGATGTGGGTCATGTGTTGGGAGTTGACCTTTGAAAGAATCGGTAACGAGCTTTGATTGGCTGCGGAGGCCAGGCGGCGTTGGGTAGATGAAGCTGGTGGGGAGCTCAGACCCCCCTAACCCAGATGAGAGCATGCCACTCACTCAGAGCCTGGCTCAAGATTGAATCTTGCTTGTGACCTTCCAAGGAGACGTCCATGAAATATTTATGAGTTCACGCTTAATAGTGTGTTAGGCAGAGTTATGTTCACTTCTTCCCACTAGCATCTGCGAGGATATTGCACAATAAATTCTACTAGAGTTACTCCTTGTAGAGATGCATGTAGGCTGCAAAGGGAAAGTTTTTATCGTTTGCAGAACAGGGCGACTAGTAAACAGAGCAGAGATCACTGTGTAGGCAACATTCTCCATCGCACAAGACGTCCATTCATTGTGCGCAGCAAACAGAGCGATTTTGACAGCTACTGTGTTCAGTGCAAACTTTCTTCCTTGAACCACAGATGTGACTGGTACTTGCAGCCGAGCCTGTTGAACAGTCTACAGGTATTATTTAAATAGATTCCAACGAGTGTTTGTCACTGACGCACAGGGAAAAGCTCGACTTCATTAATCACATCCTGACTGTGGAGAGAGCCGGCCTATGGATCAGTGAGCAGCACACAGGCAGCCCGTGTCCTCCTCATCCATCTTGTGTCAAAGCTCTCATTTTAGCCAGGCTGTGGATAAATCAGGCTTCAGGCAGCCGAAGCCCTAAAGCAGTAAATTACAGCCCCTTGTGGAAAATCTGCCCACTGGCATCAGGATCACAGCTGCACATGTGAAGCAGCCACACCTTGGTCCTACACGAGACAACCTTCCTGTTCGTACCGTGCTCACCTCATGCCCACCCTATTACCAATACTGGCTTAAACTAAACAAAGACTGCACACAAACACATTTGGGCTCCAAGGTCCTGGAGGCTCCAGGGATGGGCTTGTATGTTTTTGAAAACTGAACAAGATCTGAACAGTATAATCTCCTTCCCCTCACTTTATTGGCTGTGGCCTCACGAATTCCATGTTGCACTGCAGCGAGAAAGTTCATCTCCTCTCTAGGACCAGAGTTTTCGCTGCAAGCCCACTCAGCAGTCTCTTTGCGATTCTTTGTGTCCACGGGTGGGGTGGGAGTGCTGTGACCTTGGAAAAACAAGCCACCCACAGAAGTGACTGTGTCATCACTGCCGTCATCCAATCTGGACCACACACGCGCGTGTAGAGAGGAGGAGTGGAGTGCCAGATCAGTGCTGGCCTGACTAGAGGAGGATGCGGTGCTGGCCTGTGGGGAACAGATGGCCCTGCAGCTCCTCCTCACCCAGGAGTGTGAGACTCCCACAACACTTGGTGACTGCGTGTTGAGGCGCGCAGTAGGTGTGTGTGCTTGTCATTATGTCCACCTGTGGCTAGGTTAACAGAAAAGAAACAAGCAGTCATTTATAGCTGCAGCCGTGAACGGCCTGGAAGACTTCCCGTCCCATGTCTCTTGTTTACTTATGGTTTGTTTCAGACATTAAACAGTTTACATTTTGCTGAATGATGAATGGAAAGGACAAAAAGAAAATAAGGGGCGGTTACCTGCTATTTGCACTAATAAAAGGTCACATGTCTGCATCCAATAAATTTGTTATTGTTCTAGAACTTATAACAGGTTTAGCAGGCTGTAAGCTTGCAGTGAAACCCGTCTAGTTTGGTGGTGTTGGCTTTTAGCAGCTGCACCCAAACATCACTCCACTGACACCGGCTTCTCATGTAAAATGATCTCTAAAGGATGCCGCACCAAAGACTACTGAAAAGCTGTCAAGTATTAAACTGCCTGCAACACACGAAACGGTGGAATGCATCTTTTCTCCCAACGCCTCGGTCATGTCATGCACTGTGAACGCTCTCCTGCGTTTGATTTCGACCTTTGTTCTCTCTGCTACTCGAGGCATTTTGTATAGTATCACTTCTGCAGAACTGAGCTGCTGCACAAGTCTTGTTTGAAAGCGAGACACTTCTTCCCCCGTTGTTCCACACTGGCTCTCGCTCTAAGCGTGGAAGTGAAAGACGAGTTAAAATGGGGACGAACATCTCATGTAGTTCTTTCCCTTTCTTTGGTTAAGCTTTCTTTCATCCCTTCAGGGTGTGGAAGCTTCAGTGTCGAATTACGCCTTTCGCAGCCTCCTCCACCATGAACTCTCCTGTCAGGCTATTCTGTGAACTGATACCCTTCATCCACATATTGCTCTGGGACACAGACTGTCAGACTAGCGACGGTCTTCTATTCTATATAGTTATCGGAGTGGAAGGGAGGACGTTAAGGTACTTCAAAGTATTCTAACGTCCACTGTACCATCTAATCAAATCTATGCAGCCGTTTAACACAGTGCAGGCAGATGATGACTTTGGTCATGTGGTAGGAAAATATTTAGCCATCAAAGTGTTTATTTAAAGCATTTTTACACTTTTGGTAGGTTTTCAAAAGAATACAAATGATGTGGGTTTTTTTATTTCAGCAAGATGTACATCACTTACAATAAAAGAAACGGATCGAAGAGTCCACTGAAAAAAAGCTATTTACATTTTTACATTTAAATTGAGTCACTCTGTTCCATGTTTCACCACGCGCACAGCAGTTAAGATGCAAGATTTTTGTAGCATTAAACTAAATAAACTGAGATACTGGCACCACTGGATGAATGAACAACACTGATTGTGGAGATTTTAAAATTGTCTGCAATCATAGAATCATTTACCCTTTCTTTGTAAATGTAGCTCAGAGCCATTCTCATCATGAGAGGCACACACTGCTCGTAGGAGTCGATCTGAAAGCGACTGATGGGAGAAGGTAAGAGTTAGTGCATGACCATGGAGAAATCTGTGGGGATTTTTGTGCTGCTCGAAAGTGGGAAAATAATTATTCTAAAATAAAATATGAATGGATAAATATCTGATGGCACAGGAGCACAGGTGGCGGCTCATGATGCAGCATGCAAAAAGCCACTTGAGGAGGACAATGACGACATGTTAACAGATTAGTTGAAGTAAAGCATGAGGTAGCTGCCTGAAGCTGAGACGGAAGAGAAACACTGTGGAGGCTGGCTCAGTAGGTAGGGTCCTGTTGGTGTGATCCTCACTTCATTTTAAAAGGAAGCCGTTTTCCTCGATGGCCAGTATTGTGTTGCAATGCGAGTGGTATAAATAAACAGAAATTGCAACAGCAGCATTAGGAGCAAGAGTCAAACCTTTCTTTTCGCTTTGCAGATGACTGAACCTGGCTAAATTAAAATCGTACAGGGAACAGAGGAGATATCATTTATATATACAGAACACCGGACGTCAGGTTTGTCTTTTTACACTATACAGGAATTCAACATCCTTATATTCACATTTCTAAATATTGTGCATAAGGTAGTAACTGCAATCCTGCACATTACCATATCTTCCATGAAAGTCCATGTTCAAGAATTCCAACATTTGGGAAAGAAAAATCAGCAGTCTGACTTTTTCAGATTATGTTTCTCCAATAGTTTCTTTTCTATAAAAAAAACATCCAGACAAAAAAAAAAAAAGAAGGAAGAAGATGAAACTCAGATGATCAAGGGGAATACAGCTGGGGAAGAAATCACATATCTGACTAGAAATATCTCAGGTCCCTCAGTAGAAGAGGAAGTCCACACTAAAGCACTTGTAAAAAGAGTGTGTGGATGAGAGGAACTGCTGAAACGAAGATGCGAGTTCATGGTGAGGTCACCTTTCAAGTGTTTGGTTTTTTTTTTTTGCTAATTCTGCTTGTTGCCGTACATGAGGGGAATGATGTAGACAGAGATGTCATCTCCAGAACCTAATCTGTCGTTAGCTATCCTCCAGCCTCGATCCTTCAGCACTCCTCGGGCTCTCATTACCAGGTCCTGAGCTGCCATTGTGTACCTGACAAAGGAAATGAAACATTAAGGTTTATGGTCAAATGTGACAATATGTCTTCACATTATTCGACTAAGTGTAACTGCCTGGAGCCGGATGGGCGAACCTGCAGGCATCATGATCAACCTCTGGGACTAAGCTCACTGTTGAAGCAGCGTTCCAGCAGCGTGCTTACAGTCTTACAAGCCTTTCCTCGACATCAGAGAAACCACTTATCTAAATGTTTGGACGTTTGCATAATTCTAACAAGATAACAACGCTCCTCCTCTCCAAAGAAGACCGGGTTGAGGGGAAGTTCAGCCCTGTCTGATGAGCGAACGTGCCTGTGTTGGTCGTCTGGGTCGCAGTTTGCCAGGAAACTGGTGACTGCTTCGGCTACTTCCTGGTTGGACAGGACGTCCCACAGACCGTCGGTACCCAGCACCAGAACGTCATCGGTTCCATGCTCATACTGCGCCAGAGGGTAAACATTGACCTGGCAATGAAAGCGAGAGGAGAAACAAGTGAGCACCCTTCAAAGACGCGGTGCGAAGCGTTGCGGGCTCCAGCGCTCCCGTAACTCTTAAGAGGACAAACGGCTAGGATATTGGATGCTATCTTTTTAAAAGCCACGGATATTCAAAGACACCCTTAAGCAGAGGGATGTTACTGTGGCAACTCTTGTGAAGCGCAGCCTCTTAAATGACTATAGTTGAATAAAGGCATACTTTGAATTAGCACAGAAAATCCTGCACACTGGCCTTGGTCTCTGCAAAGTGAGCCTGCCTTAGTGTGGTTGCTTCAAATTATTCCTTTGCTACTATGGGGGAGATGCCTATTCACGGCAGGCACACCGACTTATTGCAGGGCCTCCTGTGAAAGCAGCCCAGCGTGACAACGGTGCTTGCGAAAGCAGCGGGAAGTAATCAGAGTGACCTCCACATGGTTCAGGAGCCTCTGTTGTTGTAAACCTTTTGTATGTTTGTGTGTTGAGCTTCGCCGGAGAAAGAAAAAGGAGTGAGGCTATCAATCCATGCGAGGGAAGGCAGTTCAGAAATGCTATTTCCAAATAGAGATTGCAACAGCAACAAAATATCTCTGGAAGATGGGTCATGACTGCAGCATTTGATTTCTGACCCAATTTGATCTCATGATGACTATGAACTAATGACTCCAGATGTCAAGGCCAGGTTTTCTTTTTCCTGAAAGCACTGAGTCATTTCTAACTTGACATCTTTGCAGAAATATTTTGGAGCTTTTCTTTTACAAAACCTGCAGGATGCGGTTTCACCTCTGCCATACATATCCAAGTATCCCAGCAGCGCTAGTGCTCAAGCATATGTCTGCAGTCATTCCTACCTCTGGGCAGCAGGACAGGAAGGGCTTAATGTAGATGTTGGAATCATGCACTTTGAGATTGTGGTCCCCGAGACCTCTTGTGACCCCGATGGTCGCCAGCACACGAGCCTGCAAAAGATGCAACACAAGCTCCACGTAAGACAAACAACAAACCTGGAGAAACTGTTTGGTTCTTGTAGCTTTAGATACCTGCTGGTTATGATAACACAGCACAAACAGTCATTTCAGAGATTATGGGACTTTGCCTCGTTACTCCAACAGATTCCGGAAACATTACTGCAGCAGAAGATAAAGACCTAAGTTGGTCCAAACTACGAACAAACAAGTTCAATAAACTGCTTTTATCTGTAGGCAGTGATAATGTGCAGGTGTTCTATCTGAAAATAACTGCTCTAATCATCAGGCAGATTTCTGAAATATGTGTGTGTGTGTGTGTGTGAGACGCAATCTATTTTTGACCCAGAGCATATGAATTCTCTTTTTAAACTAACACAAACCTTCTGTCGGGTTCATCCAATAACTGTAACCTGTATGACCCAGTATCTAGTGACATTTAAGGATGGAAACCACTATCAGGATGGATAAACATATCATTGGCATCTTATAGTTCTGTGGGTGCTTAATGATCGTTCCCCAAGCCCCAGATGCTGTTGAATTTATTTGTAAGCTGTCTGAAAAGCCTTTTGAGTCCTATAGTCCGCACAGATTGCCACCACAGGCTCTAAAAATGGCTGCTGGCACAGAGCTGGGGGAACTGGGCTAATTGAATCGAGTGTACAGTATGAGAAAGAGCGGCATGGAAGGATGGAGAGAGGAGGAAGACGGAGTGAGGCCTGGTAGGAATGAGCTCGGATCAGTATGCAGCGCAGAGTGGAAGGGAGAAGGACACAAAGAGGTGGAGAGAAGAGAAAGCGTTTCAAAGTGAGTGGTGGTGAAGCTCCTCCGGCAGAGAAGGGGAAACATCCTGGGATTAATTGTGGAGCGTTGGGGCCCAGCAGGCTGCGTGCCGGGCTTTGAAGTGCTCTAGCGTTCCTCTGCCTTGCACAAAGCCCCCTCGCTCTATCTAGCCATCCATCTTTGCAGCTCACTTCAAAGGAAGAGGACGCGACGTGGGCACGGCCAACTGTGCAGGAGTAAACCTGAACTGGTTGCAAGCCGAGCGCACTGCAGGCTGACATCTGCTCCAGTCGTCAGTCAGACATAAATCTACTGTCTGCCTGTGTTAAATAGAAACCTGGAGAAGACCACAGTGAGAACATACTCTCACGATCTCTCATGTTTCTCCTCTGACCCCCTTCTTTGGTGCTCTTTTCATCTTAGTCTCATGATGTTTTCATCGTCTCATATTTGGCGAACATCTCTGATGCCTAGCTGCGTTTACCTACAACGGTGGTGGTGGTGGTGGTGGTGGTGAATCCTCGTGCAAAAAGAGGGGGGCCTGACTGATGGCGCCCACAAGGCCGTGGGAGTAACTCTGTCAGCAAGAGGCTGCAGAACACGTCTTACCTTCTTCCCTTCACCGTAGATGAGGGGAAACTTCAGGTCATCATCCTCGATGGTTTTATACGCCCTGTGCACAGGAGAGAAGACACTTTAATGGATATTTAGTTTATGACTCGTGCCCGGAGAGGCACCTTGCTTAGCCTTGCTGCTGAGGCGGAGGATAGGAGGGAATTCACCCAGACTTCACACATCATAGATGCATCTATGAGCGGATGAGACGCTCCCAGTTCACCGTGACTGTCTGCGTGTACGTGCACATATGTATCTGAAGGTCTCAATGCGAAATCGCTGAATGATGCAAGAGTAACCACATTTGTATTCCCCTGCTCTCAGAGCAATGTTTAAACTTCCCCATCTAATGAATATTTCACCGTCTTCAGACTGGAACCAGACGAAGCTGCAGAAGAAAAAAGAGCTGTATAATACTGAATGTATTTCTACGAGCTCTTAACATGTACTTTTCACCTTTACAGCTCAAAAACTCGCATTTCTGGAACTCTGAGTAGAAACCTTTTCACCCGTGAGCCACTTTACTTAACAGGAAACGTGTGTCACTCTATGGTACACAGCATTATTACAACTTTGAGCTCATTCTCAGAAGCTCTACGAAGCCAAAGGTTTGTATTCACAACTCACAGCGGGTGCACTAAACATGGGAAACTGGCTGGGCATGGATCACAAATGCTAGAAGATGCTTCAGAAGTCACCTTAAAAAATAAAATGAGATGATCATTTTAAAACAACGTGTTTTTCTGCAAATACCATGTGACCCAGGTCTGTCCTACACACCTTATCCAAAGTATTTTGGCTGCTGGGAAGCAGATTAGCAGGGACTAGGATGGTTTTTACATTACTGTGCTGGTTTCACTCAGAGAGACCATATGTTTCCACCTTAGGCGAGCGCTACACTGCTGCACTCAGCACTTTTTTAACAGTGTGCAGAGCACAAATACAGCCTGCAGTCTCGTCTGCTACGGCACAAAATAACGATTGGTAGAAGAGTTTCACAACGAATGACGGCAATATTCACGATGTGGAAAAAGCAGGTTGATCATGTGATCATGTGTTAGAGTTTATTAGACCTCCTAAACCCTGAAATCCCGGAGCGGAGCCCAGGACGCAGAGTCGCAGTCTTACACGCCTCTCTGCAGCTTCTTTACGGCCGTCACCCCCCCAACAGTATC
>JAUMTR010000024.1:16309169-16333668 GCA_032270685.1 Microctenopoma stevenorrisi
ACACTGTAAAGTGCCTTGAGATAACTTTTGTTGTAAAATGGCGCTATATAAATAAAACTGAATTGAATTGAATTGAACATTAGAACTCGTTACACACGGGCGGGTCCTAAACTCTATGGACACGTGAGTCACCTGCCATTTCACTCCACACCTCTTTCACCTTCTGGAAATCTCCAAAAGGAAAAGAAAACAACACAGTGACACAAAGGATGCTGTAGATGAGCTCCCCAGAGTCGTCAGGGACAGTCTCCCCTTCAAGACGTGTGTATACAGTGAATCCAGCCTGTCAGACATTAGATAACAAGTGTGTGACAGGATGAGAGAGACACACATTAATCCTGTTATGATCCAAGCTCCCCGCTCCCCCCGAGTCCAAAATATGGCGAGGAGGGCTGCTCAAGGGAAGGAGGGAGGTTGTATCATCCGCTCTGCAGGCGAGGAGAAGAGTGATGTCATCTCTGCACGGTGCAAAGAGGGCCGACAGAGAAACATTAGCAACTTGTGCTCAGCTTCCTGTTATCACATCATCAGGAGCTGCACTCAGAGAAATGCACGCACAGATCTGAGCTGACAATGTGACAGGCCCACGTCATCAATGGACTGGTCAGGAGCATTTTGGCCACCTTGATGGGCTTTTCTGCCACCGTTAATGGCAGCGACCCAATGGCTGTCTGCGTCAGTCGCAAGGGAAGAAGGACGGAAGGAGAGAGGGAGGAGAAGGAAGGCAGGGGAAATGTGAGACAGTGATGAAGGTGTGTGTTAGTCGGACTCATTGTCACGTGGAGGATCGACAACACAGCGGGGGCAATGAAGAGACACAGCTTAAGAGGCGTTCACTGTCATTTATCACTGTCCTCCCAGCCCTCTTTTTCATTTCTTTCTATCTCTGGATTTGACCGGATCGTTTCCTTCCTCTGCATTTCTTCTTCTAATCTGTTCTTTCATCCTGTTTCTCAAAAAGTCCTCTCCAGCCACCCAACCCTCTTCCCACTTTCTTTTGGCTATGTGGCTGCAGTGTTTGGATCATGTCGAACATGGGCGACCACTCAGCATCTTTCACTCCAGGACATGGTGCACTCCAGGCACCCTCCATCCTAGGCTACAGCACCCATCACAGCCTGCAACAGACTGCAGCTAACTCCTGTGCTGCTCCGTCTGACTGAGGCAGGAGTTGTAAGTGTGGTAGACAGAGGTGGCCTGCAGACTTGTGTAGCTTCATTATGGGGTGGCCTTGATCACGCATGCCTTTGAGGGAACTGGATGTTGGAGTGCGCCCACACGCACCCAGCATGTGGGCAAACACTGTAGAGCTGCAGAAACAAGAACATCAGCCTCTGTATGGACAGTGAATCTGCCTCTACAGAGGATGACACGGTTAAGTCGAACCCACTCATCACAGCAATCGGTCACACTTGCTGACACGGCACTAACTCAAGACCCAGACTAAGGCCGGGTAAAGCTGAAGCAGAACTGGGTAGAACCTGATTAAAAATACATCACAGGCTGTCTGCACTGCTGAGACAGTAAGCAGGGAGTTCTGGGCCCAATAAGGAAACACCCGCCGCCTGACCTACATGTGCTGAACCACGCGGCGCCAGAAAACACAACTACACTGAAAACAAACGGTTCGTCTCTCCTCAGTCACCTGCTTCGTCCTCCGCGCGCTCTCTTCTTCTCCATCACTCACGTGCTTGTCTACATCATAACCACACACAGATGCATATCATAAAATATATTAGGATCAGAATTACCAACCAAATATGCAAAGTATGCACAGTCTTCAGCTACTTGAACTTTATTCTAGAGACAGCTGGAAAAGTCAAAGGCTGCTGCCCTCGACACACCACTTCAGTTTGTTTACCTTCCAGCTTCCCAGTGACTAAATACACCTGATCCAGGTAATTAGTAGTGAGCGGTCCAGCATGGGTTCCTGATCACGGCTTTTAGATATAGTGTAGTCTAGAAGACGTCTTTGATCACTGAGAATGCCGCTAATTGTTATTTTATTACAGCAGTGCTTGTAACTCATCGGGTTAAGTCTCTAACTAGATGAAATTAGAGACCCTACCCCTGCTCTAGAGCTACCTAGTAAACACTTACAGCTCAACCTAATGTTTCCCTTTCCTGCGTTCATCTTTTTAATGACCTCGTCTCCTCGTCTCTCCGCTGTCTTCTTCTCTGACTTCCATATTTCCATCAGTATTACTGCCTCCTGTTCACACACTGAAGACATTTCCTGGCATCTACCTAACACCTACCTACCTTTGAATGTCTTTTGTGCTCTGTATTTCACACCTGACGCTAGATACGATAGAGCTCGCTATTACTGGCTATGTTTAAAATGGCTACGTTGGAAGAAATCACTCCACCGGCGACATGCTTCTGTGGCATAATTGTGTGAGGCTAGGTAGCAGAGATTAGTTTGACATAAAATTCCCTCTGAGGGCTCATAAAGGGATCCAACTAGATACGCAGAAGATAAAAATGGAAGAGTATTTTTAACAAATGTGTTTAGTGTTAAATAATTCAACAGGAAGGCAGAGAGACACAGATTGACACACTTATCCAAGGAGCAAAAAGGATTAAAGCAAAAAATAGAAACAAATTAAATAAAGTGAAATGGTATTTTTTATAGCTGCTGTGTCTCATTTGGATTACATTTGTATTAATATATTAATCCAGTGGTTAAATGAATCAACCCACCATCCTGACATGGTGAAGTCACGGTACAGCATCCTCTTCCCCACCTCCTTCCTCTGCACTCTCCTCGGGAACTCCAGATGTGTAAACTCATTCCCTAATAAGTGGGGCTGCATGTAGGCCTATAATGTAAATGAAAGAAAGCGGAGATTGACATGTCCTGGGGATAGAGGATACGATTCCATCGTCTATTAAGCTGGAAAAGAGAGCAGGCTGTGTAAGGGAGACAGAGCTAAGCATAGCGAGAGTCTCAACGGGAGGGGAGGTCAACTCTGCCCATATCTGACAGCTGCACTCGCTGAAAAAGAGTTGAGAAAAGATTCCTCTTACTAGGAACTGTAGTCGCTGTCTCTCCGACTCTGGTGTGAACTCTGCTGACACGGGGGTGACTTCCCCGCCGCGCACAATGATGGCTCTGAAGAAGGAGCAGGGAACCAAACCAGTTAACAAACAGTTGAGTTAAGATGGGACACTCATTTTAGAGCGTGTGCATCTCACCTGCTGTCCCCAGCGTTCCCAACGTAGAGCTTCCCAAGTAAATAGATGACCACCAATGCAGTGCAGCCACCTGAGACGTTGTAGACCGACTTCTCCTTTTCTATCTGCACATCCTAGATACACACACACAAAATAAACCTTTGATGAAGCTCATGCACATCTGATTTTTCTCTAACATCACAGCCTTCAGAAACTTTTTCCTATCTCGCAGGAGTACATAGCATTTAAGACGGACTGAATAAAATACTGCCCTTATACTCAAAACCCATCATGATGCTATAATTAATTATAGCAGCATAATGAATTCATTTATCAAGAGCGCAGTAAGTGAAGGAGCAATAAAACAGACTGGAAACCAAAAGAACAGAAGACAAAGAAGGGACTGCTAGTTATTACACCAGTTAATTAGCCCAGATTAATTTGGTGCTAATTAAACCAAAATATGATTTTGCTATCACTTCATTAATTAAATGAATAATTAACCTGTCAGCAAATTAATCAAAATGCTAACAGAAAGTGAACCATGCTGCTAACGCTCGACTTAACCCTTTGATTCTCTCTCTCTCTCTCTCTCTCTCTCTCTCTAGCCATTTGTGAGTAGAGTTAACTGTTACAGGCCCCTGAGGGGCCGGAAGTTATCCCAGGAAAATCTAAGAGCCCTTGGGCGTCTCCTTCACGTCCCTCTACGGCTGCGTGTCCATCCGAACATGTTTTCCCATGAGTGATGTTCACCCCAACAAAGCACGTTACCTTCTGTTCCACTGCAACAACTTCCATCTGATTACAATTTGGTAACGGTGTGTGTGTGTGTGTGTGTGTGTGTGTGTCTGCATGCGAGATGGATGTGATTCGGACTTGAGTGTGGACACATCCTCGTTTCCACACACAAAGGGCCGTCGTGAGTATGTGAGGGTGTGTGTTGGGGAGGGGGCCCGCAGTGGAGTGAACAAATGTGCCCTTCTCTTAAATTTTCAATCCACAGTGAGCTGCACATATTTGCCCCCCCCATCCCTCCATACCTCTTGCTGCAGGCAGAGTCTTTAATAATGAAAATGTCTGGATACACATCTACACCTTTCTCCTTTCCACTTCCACCAGGAAAAGTCTTGAGTTAGATAAATAAACCAGGCAGAGAGAGAAAGAGTAAGAAACTTTATTACTCATTTAAAAGCAAATTTGGTTCCAAAAATGAAACTCGACTTATTGTTTCCTTCAACAGAAAATGTCCCAGTTTCACAAAAGTAATTACAGTAAATAAAGTCATAATTAATTCAACTGGAAATAAACCAAACCTGTCACTGTAGCATTTAACTGAATTCCACTTACTTACCTAAAATACATTCAAATATTCTCAGTCTAGTCAAGGGCACTAAAATACAGCACAGGCATACACAAAAGTGTCCTGAAGTCTACACCTACACGTCTCACCCAACCATTAAAAGTCATCTCAATGCAGAGAAAGTCAGAACAAACATCTGAATAAATATGGCAAGAAAATTTAACATTTAACAGTCTTTACTCGGATATTCATAATTGTATTTCAGACATCTAGGAATGCATTTGAAATTTACTATAATTACAATGTGACTAGTCAAAAGTCGATTTTAAGATATCTACTAAGTCATTTTGACTATCCGTAATGTGAATTCCAGATACCTTGAACATCAACGTGAGTGGTCAAAAGTCTAATTTCAGATCTCTACAACTGAATTTTGACTGGTCATATCGCACTTTGAGACATCCAAATAGACAAATAAGATATCTTCTAAATGGGTTTGATGATAGAAATCTTTAACTTGAATTATGACTAGTCAAAATTCAATTGTACACATCTGAAATGAGTTTTGAATAGTCAAAATGTAATTCAACATATCTAGAATTCACATTACGAATAGTCAAAATGACAGAGTGGATATCTTTAGTTCGACTTTTGACTAGTCAAAATGATGTTGCAGATATCTGAAATTACACTTTGACCTTCATGGCAGATATCTGACCGTATATCCTGCATACTGGTTAAATGTTAGAAGCGCTTACGATAGAATAACATCTTTTTAACTCTTCACATACAGCTTCAGGCCCGACCCATTTGTGAGACAAACCAAAAACTCAGCTCTAGCTGCCAAATGAACGCGACGCTGTAGACGCTGTTGAGAACGAGCTTTTTTACTTGACATGATTTTGACCCTGTCACGTAGGCCACCATCTTCACAGTTCACAAGGGGAGGTTAAATATCAAAGCTGGTTACATGAGTCGTTCTACTGCACCCGAGAGCTACACAACAGGCAAAAAAAGGAGAAAGCCGTATCCATGCCGTCTGCAATGTTACCGTGTTCATGAATACGAGAGCCTGAAGCAGTTGGGGCTGAAAAACAAACTGTAAGAGAAGCAGCTGTAAAAAAAATAGGTGCAGGAAACAATGGAGAGCGCAGTGACGGACAGTGAGACAGGTAATTAACTGAATAAATCACTTTTAACTAGCAAGCCTATTTTTAACTAACTTGTGTCTGCAGGGAATTAAAGCTATTGATTATTCTAAGTTTGTTTATTTGATGTAACCATACTGCACAAAAATCATCGGGTGCAAGTCATCATGACGAGTTAAATTTCATAAATAACATGGAAGAAGCACAACTGATGGACTGACTCAAGGTACGAGTATTTGATCTGACACATCTGTTACTGACACTCTGAGGACCATACTGTAGGTACAGCCTGTGGGTGAGAAATAAAATGCTGTAACCCTCTGGGGAAAAAAAAAGAGTCAGAATATGATCAGAGATCATCATTAGACAGGTTTGTAGCTGTAAGGATCGAGGAGCAGGAGCCAAAGTACAATTCTGCTCGTGAGAGAGAGAGGGGACAGGGTGCAGATGCAGCGTTAGATAAAGATGAAAGGAGCAGCAGAGGGCTGCTGAGAGACGGGCAGATAGGATTAGATTATGTGAAGAGAGAAATCAGAATGGGTACCGACGACACACCGTAACACCATTCACCCCTTAAACTATTCAATCCAAATCCCCTCAACATAAACCAATGGTCTACAACAGACAGGCAATAATTACACCTACACAGGCACACAGCACAGTGATGGAAGGCAGAGGGTCTTTTTCATG
Organism: Microctenopoma stevenorrisi; assembly: GCA_032270685.1. Classification (NCBI taxonomy): domain Eukaryota; kingdom Metazoa; phylum Chordata; class Actinopteri; order Anabantiformes; family Anabantidae; genus Microctenopoma; species Microctenopoma stevenorrisi. Next base: position 16,315,485 of record JAUMTR010000024.1, read on the forward strand.
CAGCCATAATTAGCTGCATACTGCCACCTAGTGGTTTAAAGCTGGAAACACCGGTGGTAGTTGTGTTTTCTAAATGGATGGATGTACACTACCCTCTGTCAAAGGCTGATGCCACTAGGTAATGTTCTTATTCATAGAACATCACTCTACAAAGTCGAGACTGATATTTAGGACGTTTGCTGATAAGAAAATAGATTCAATCATGACGGTCACTATTAGTTTTTAATCATCTTTAGTTTAAGCTTTGCATTTCTGCATAGAGAACATAACAAACTACGACAAACACTGTAAATACAACTACTCATTGTAGAGTATATACTGACGTCACTGCTCTTTTGTAACCCTGATGTTGAACCTGAGGCCAGTGACCTTTGACCTTTTCCCTCTCAGCACCTGTCAGGCTGCCTGCAGTGTTTTGATTGGCTCTCATCTTCATCTCTTGGCCTTTGCGAGTCTCCAGCATCCACTAACAGCACAGCCAGATGGTGAGTGCATGCGTGACCTGCGGGAAAAGTGCATCGCTGCTCCTGGCTCTGACACCATGCTCCCTGTGTGAGAGGACTAGTCTTATAGTTTGACATGATATATAATGACATTTGTAGACATTAGTGTAGTACTTAATGGTTACACCATCAGCCTCATGCACCCTAAAGTCCAAAGTTCCAGGAAACTGAAGTTTAGTTCATCAGGTTATATATGATTCTCTGCCATTCTGTAGGCATGCAGTAGTATGTAGTAACATTAGCTGTACAAACAGGCTCTACTTAGAACATACTGAATCCACAACAGAACAGCCGAGTTCCTTTTCTTTTTACGTTGTAAAAAAACAGCTCGCAGCAATTTCAAGCAGACCACATCCGCAGGTCTTTATGGCGAAGGAAACCACAGAGTGTTTTCTGGCCATCTTTCAAGCCTGCACGAGAAGCGTGTCATTTGAAATGTTCTGTCATGGCATGAACCGGCGATGCCTGCATGACACGCGCAGTGTAAACAGCGTACTGCACACAGTATTCACACATTCGACAGGAAATAGTGATGTGTGTGCGCTTATCTTTGTCAACGAACAGGAGAGAAAATGTGCTACTACAGACACAGCTAACACATGTCAAATGTTGAATAATAGCACTGATCTTTGGGAACTACATGAATCTCTGTATACGCTCTATAGTCCTACAGAGAAAAAACAAAAAAATCTTCCAGTTCATTTGTGAAACTTTGCTATGTTAACTATGCTGACTCTCAAAACTTTGAAGCTCGACTAAGACAGTCCCAGATATCTGCACACAGACAGCATTCCTCTTACCATGTCTTTAAAGGCGTTCTCCACGGCTCCAATCACCAGGCTCTCATGTGAAACTTTCTTCTCCGTAAAGAAGCGCGTGGGTGGGGTGCTCGGTGAACCAGGAGCCCCCGCGGCGCCCCGGAGCGAGGCGGCCCTGGTAAGGGCGCGCTGTGACGTCGGAGTGAGGTGGTGATTTATGGGTTCCTCGCCAAGGCAGGTGGGCGGCAGCAGGGTTGGTGTGCACAGGATTTCCATCACCTCCTGAAGGTGCAGAGCAATGTGGTGATGAAGAAGGCGTGAGGCCATTACAGCTGCCCCAGAGCCGGCGTGTCCATCAAACAACGCCCAGTAGTGGAAGGTCAGGTCTTCAGAGCCTTCCTGCAAGCAGAAAGACGTCAAACAGCTTCATTTTCATCAGCAACCGAGGAGGCCAGCTGATGAAGCGTGCAACATGTTGGGGGAGTACCACCAAAGGGTCACAAGCCAAGGCTTGGGAGACACCGTGCTCACCGTCTCTTGTCTCTTAGTGCTGCCATCACTGCCCAAAGGGGAAGACTGTGGTCACTGAATTCAAATTAATTTCATAGCAGGTGTTCTTCAGGCATGCTTTCAGAGGGCCGCTTCTTTGACATATTCTGATCTCAGAGTCCAGAATGGATGAACCTGGTCTAAAGTGATCCGTCTGCAGGTGTTAACAGAGCCAGCGCAAAGTGTTTCATGCATTACACGCCTGAGATTTACATTGCTTCCTTCTGTCCTGCTGCAGCCAGTAGTCACGTTTTTTCCCCAGGACTGTGAGACACTAAACTCTCACTAATTCCAATCCATACATTACAATAAACTGAAGCAGGGGAAGGCAACTCCTCCTGCACAGACAGTGTTTACACTGTACCGTGTTTTTCTGGTTTGGAATCCGTGTGTAGAGTCCTGCTCACACATTTTTGCACAAAGCTGAGACTCCGGCTGTGCTTGTGGAGCTTGAGACTATGAAGCCGGCCTCTTTCAGGTCCAGGATCACAGCAGTAGTGAGTCATGAGTTAGCTGCAGGCTCTGTGGGAGCCTGAGTAAAGTACTGGTTGGCTGAGAAGAAGCTTAGCAACAGTTTCATATATTCATAGACAAACGTATTTATAATTAACATTAACATGTATCACGTGCTATAAAAGAACCCATTGAGAAAATGAAGGAAGTGAGAACATACGAATGTTTTGTGGCTTAATTGATTTAGGTGTGTTAATATAAAAGGTAAACAGCAGTGGAGTTGATTTATGCATCATATTCTGTGCTCGCTGAAGGACACAAGTTTAACTCAAATCACTTTGTGTGTTTTTGAGAGCTGCTGAAGGGCCCTGCGGTGTGTAAAGGATGCTGTGCTGTATGCCCCAGTAAACTGATGATGGGAGAGATAGAGGGGACAGCGGGCCCCGGGGACACTCGAGGACTTCTCCACTGTCACCATTACATGGATTTCACTGTTGAATAAGTACCGAACCCTTGAGTCTGTGATGACTATTGACATTTTTAAAAAGATGGGTAAACTACAGTTCCTGCTTTGGGGCTTTAAGTTTTCTAAAGATTCCGTTCCTATATGTGATTTAAAGTTCTTGTTGGAGCTTTTTGACTTACCAGGTTCTCTCTGAGACCCAGGCCCTCTCCATTAGGCAGAGACGATCTCCTACGAATGATGGGGGTCCGATTAGGTGTGGAGGTTCCTGTGGGTCTCCTCTTGACCACTAGCACCTCACAGCAGGCCTGATCCTCATTGAGTGTGCTCTTTCCAGCGTTGATCACCCTAGACACAGAGGTGATGAGACAAAGATAAAATGTGAGTGCACTAAAGCTAGAAATGGAAATTAGAAATGATAATCCAAATAAAAACTCATCTGATCTATTCATCACTGCTAAGATACTAATCTCCTGAACATGGGAGGCTATTCACTTATGCAGATAATCTTAGAGATTCTTTCTAAATGTGCAGATACAGGGACATAAAAGAAGCCGTGACCTTTCATTCATGTAATGTTCTTAAAACTTAATCTCCAAAGAAGAGCTTGCCTCTGGGACTTCGTTTTTTTTACAATAGCCGTGTAAAATAAAGTCAATGGATACACTTTAAATACACATTAGAATTTGGGTCCTGTGCATGTAGGGCAGAGGACAAGGGGTAGAAAACAAATAAACAGCCTTACACAACACCGGGCAGATGGTGCACTGCTGCTGCAAGCTGCTGTCACGGACAAGCAGACACAGCTTAACAATACTCCAGGCATTCTCAATTTAGCCGCGCGGTAGGACATGCTAGGTCTATACTCGCCCTATTAAAACAGCAAAAATATCCACGCAAGATCCATGAGAGAGCAAACTAAAACTAAGAAAACACTGTGGCCTGCAAAGATGACAAAATGTTGTCGTTGTCACACCGAATAAATAGTAGGGAAAGTTGCACATAGCTGTAGCTTTGAATGATTATTATAGAGCAAATTTGTTGGTTTAAATGTGACTATTGTTAGTAAAACTAATATGACCCCAGTAAAAGGAAATACAGACATCATACTTACACGTGTTTTGTGATCGTACTACAGTGTAGATTATGGGATGTTGTGTTGTGAGATACTAAATCCAAGTTTTTGCACTTACGTTTGATGAATATTAAAATCCACCTGCATATTATCAGCACATTTACAAGCCCTGTAGTCAAACACTGAAGGTAAATAATAAGCAACACGTAGATCAGAAGGGCTTACTGTACATATAGTGTGCTCTGACATTAGGATGGTTGTAAAGCAATGTTCTATGTGATCTGTGCCCTAACTTAATGAACCAAAACCACAAACTTCACTCACAGTTCTGCGCCTCCGGCAGCCAAGTAGTGCAGGGAGTGACGTGCATTTGACCCTAGTAGATCACAAGATTAACAGCAGTTCAGCTTTCAAAGCTTTCATGTCTCTTATGAAAGGAAACACCCTGAAGCGTGAGCTGTGTCCGAGAGCAGGGCTGTCGTCTTCAGTTACACGGTTTCACTTCTTTACATTTGAGACAATGGCGCGACCTTAATTATCCTGGCAGCTCTGTAATCTGGTTCTCTGGCTGAGGATCCTTCTCTCAGTAACACCTGACGCCGACTTTTGCTCAAAAGATGTACCGAGGAACACTGAGGTCTCTCTGCATTAGGAAAAACTCTACCTTGTACGTACTTTGAGAGTCTGGTATGTCGCTTTTTTAGCATTTAACCAGAAACGATACAGAACACAGTGATGTGTGCTAATCCATCTACACTACACACAAATCTCTGCTCTGTTCTACATTAATCTTTGCTGCCAATTTCTTGCATAACCACACCAGCACCTAAGCAACACAAGCTGAGGGAAAACTAGCCCAGTGACAATGAATGCTACTGTAAGCACATGTAATTATAGCTTTCTGTGTCAGCTACTGAACTGAAACTGCAGCGTGCATGCAGTCAGCTCTTCTTGTGGTAAATCTATGAGTTTTTGCAGCACAACAACTCATTTTAAAGGAATTCTATTCCTCATAAAACTTTGTTGCCAAAAGCATTAGGACATCCCTCCAATCCAACTGACTCCAGTGGTCCAAGGTCCAAGGTCCAGAAGGACGTGACTGAGTGGTTTTGGTGTGGAGGAACTTGACTGGCCTGCACAGATCCCTGACCTCAGCCCGACAGAACGCCTCTGGGATGAGTTAGAGCATCAGTGTCTGACCTCACAAACAGAACAACACACTTCCGTCCCACAAGCTGAAGCCATTAAAGTTCACACGAGGCTAAAACCTCACACTGATTTCATATGTAAGATTATATAACACTCCTGAGTATTATAGATTTATTCTTTGCTTCCTGTGTTTATGATACTGCACTTACTACACACTCGTCTTCTTTTCCACATGCATTCTCTTCTGTGGCGACTCACTTTTTATTACACTCTGAGCAACGTGCCATGATGCTGCAACAGAAACAATACGAGAACACGAGCTGTGTCATGTGACTGAACTCTGTATCTGAAGTACTACTCATGTCCTCAATCGGCCTATGTCATACTCGCTTTGCTAGCTCCTTTACCTGCCGTAGATAAATATAAAGAATTCAAGCTAATAATCCAACAATATCTGTGCAATCTAAAACATGCTTCCATCTGCTCTTTGCTGCTAACGCGTGACCTGAATTCATCTTTTATTCAACGGCACTCGCTCCACTCTCCACCTTCTACTGTCTGATCTCTGTTCCCTTAACACAGATTTTAATGCTGAGAGAGCCAACTTGATGCTTCCTTCTCATACTCACACGTGCATGTTGGCCGATCTGCTGACACAACACTTCCTATGGCTGAATCCTGGCTGATGCTACACACACACACACACACACACACACACTCCTGGCTGCAGAATCCCATCTCATAATAAAGTAGGGATACACAGCTGATCCTGAAGAATTATGCGCTACAGCATGTAATGCATTCCTTCAAATCGTCAGCAACCTACTTTTCAACATATACAAGTAGGCGACGGTAAAAATAGATGCATATTATCACGCTTTCTTTTCTTTTCGACAAAAATCCCTCACGGGACATTGAGAAAGCACAAACAAAGACATGTGTGAGACTCCAACAACAACAATCTACTGGAAGCAGTAATACTATATAATATTGAAACTGTCAAGTAGACAGTTATTAGATCAACAGATAATTAACTGACAGCAATTTTTAAATTATGCATCAAGCTAAAATGTTAAACATTTTCTGCCTCTACCTTCTGATATCTGAGGATTTGCTGCGCTTCTGTGTTTTATCACAGAAATCCTCTGACTGCTAGACTGAACAATCAGAAGACATCACCTTGATAATTATGGAAGTGTGCTGATCATTCCCCGCTACTTCAAACAAAAGAATTCTAACATAAGAGGAAAGTAATAAATGCACCTTATTTTCAACCTTCATCTCTGACAGAGTGTTCATCCATGATGTTTACTTCTTGGAAAGCGAGAATATTTGCCTGAGGGGGGGGGGGTTCGTTGTGTTGACTCAATCACACAGCCTAACTTGAGATGCCATGACAGGATGAGTGAAGTTGAAACAGGAGCAGCAGGACGGCGGTGGGAGTCTATAACTGTACATCACTGACTAAATGATTAAGCTCAAGGAAAGAGCTACAGCATGAAGATCAGACCAGGATAAGAAGTCGCAGCACAAACTAACCCGTGTTGGTGAACATTAATGAATTCAGGCGAGTGACCTGCTGTGTTCCACCGCGTGTCGTTAGGATTGCCTCAAGGACTAAACTGTGACCTCCACAGTTCTGAGCATGCCTCAGTAGCCACCACAGCAGCCTGAGACTCTATGTGGGGCTGCAGGACTGGAAGCGATTGGGACTCTGTGCTCTCAGGCATGAGACGCTATTCTGAAAATAAAGTCGTCACTTGTTGTTCCCTGTCAGAGGTGGATGGAAACCACGTGTCATGAAAAGTAAACAGGTCTTTGCATAACGCTCCTACTAACACGCAAACCTATTCCATACTTTCATGCTTTACCCGCCCAGCAGGAAAGAGGGGAGCCATAACATAATGTATGATATCAGTAATACAACAGATAGTCTCAGGTCTGGTTAGGATTCTGCTCTCACGCTGACTGACCCCGAGTATTCCAGCTCTAAAGGATCTGATGTGTATTACTGCACATACAAACACACAGAACAGCACTGAAGATGGCAACGTGGCGAAACCTGGCAACTTTCCTGCCTCACCTCATATTTAAATGTTATCTGTGAAGGTCATTTTATCCAAAGCAACTGGACCTAACGACGTTAACCCTTCCATTGCAGAGGCTTTCCCAGGTCTGTTGTTATTGCTGTGTCTTACTAAACCTCATCTAAAGGAGCGGTTCACTGTTTATCTGCACAATAACACGCACACTTTCTTCCACCTGCTAAAGCATCGAACCGACAGAGACACAAAGAGCAGGGGGGGATGGCAGGCTTGACATCCCCTGATGACGCTGATGTAGATGTCGTGGAGGCTGGTTCTGATGGGACCTTTGGACCCCAGGCCGTGAGAAGCGCTCGGAGAGATCCCAGCGCTCCTTCCAGATGATGCTGTGTGCTGTGCAAGAAAAGATGGAGGCACAGGTTACTCACTCTGCATAGCCGGTGGACCACGGCAGCCGCTTGGTCTCCTTCAGTATGAGGATGGGTCGCGCAATGTGATCCGCCGAACACTCCACCTCGTCCGGCGACAGTCCCAGGAACTCCGGTCTGCTGTACGGGAATTTCAGCGGCAGACCTGAGCCGCCGGGATGGTCTCCATTGGAGCCACCAGCCATTACACCACCCATAAAATTAGCCACTGCCGACCTCACCCGCGTGAGCATGGTCCTGCGACACCGTGGGTCCAGACGATGGGATTGCGTGAGTCTGCCCGCACGGCGACGCGTTCGGCGGCGTGAGAGGAGGACACACGGCGCCCGGTTCAAGTCATTCAGCTGCGCACTCCCTCGGTGAAGGCGGAAATACAAGCCTCAGCCACACAGACAGGCAGCTCTGCACGGTAGTCATGTGACCAGCAGGCTGCGCCGCGGGTGGATTTGGCCGCACTGGCAGCAGAATGAGCAGCTTACCGCAGGTCGAAGGTGCGTAATCCCCGAGCGACGAGTCCTCCTGGGCAGGTTCACCCCTGCTCCAAAGACTGCAGCTCGTTCACACATGCACATACAAATAGAATATTAGTTGTTGTTAACCACATCTTTACCTTCTCCTCTGCCTCAGGATCTCGGTAAACTAGGAGGCACAAGCTGTGTCCAATTCTTTATTCTCAAACATTTTGGCCAACATTTCAATTTGTGCATGTCAAAAAGTAAAAGAAAAACTTGTATTTGTGTTTTATTCAGTACTTGTATGCTCTCATACATAAAATACTTGGAAACACTAAACAAATCAGTGTGGGCACGACAACTGAAAGGCACAGAAAAGGATTCCAGCATGCACGTGGCTGTTGCTTTGCTCATGTGCATCAAGATGAGCATCATGTATGGAAAACAAATTCTGGGCCTCACTTAAAATCTAATTATGCAAAAAAATGCGTTACATTCTTCTTACTGCTGCTGAAACAGCCTGCAGATTCACGTCAAATGACTTTGCTAACGTGGAATTAGGTCCAGTGATCAGTGGCAGGACCGGGGCACTTCAGGGGCCAGTCACATTTTAGACAGGATCAGTGCTGCTGCAAAATATAGACCAAAGGTTATTTCACTCCCATAACAGCTAGACGTATATCTGTAGGTTTGTCAAAGGTCACATCCATGATCACTCAGACTTTTTTAGACTTTGACTAAATAATCTTCATCAGTATTTGTCTTTAAATTCTCTCCCTCTCTCTCATGCAGACACACAAACACCACACAGGGCAAGGGTGTGTGAGAGCAGCCAGTTGACTCTGGCATGCTCTTTGTACCTGATAAAACATCCATTGTGAGTGGGAGAAGTGAAGTGGAGAAGAAGAACTGGGAAGAAACCAAAACGGCAAGCAGTGTGTCCAAGGTAGGTAGGAGGATTAGGGCCACAATAAAAATATTATTAGAGTTCTGAGTTTTTTTATTTCCAAGATTTTTAAGATTTAAGTCAGTTTTTTTCAAAATCCTGAGTTAAATTGTTTTTGACACAAAAAGTCTGAATTCTGAGAAAAAGTCAGAACTAAAATAACATTAACACGGTGGATCTAATATTCTTCTGTACTAGGGGTTAGGGTTAGGGAAGAAAGAAGTTTATTATTTTAAAGTTAGCTATATTCAAGGTTGTTTTAGGAAGATATTTGCTATGTGTATATGATGCAGATCACCTGCCACAAAATCAGTTCACAATTGTTTCTGACTCTGGACTACAGGAAAAACAGGCTCTAAAATAAACACTGAAAACAGTAAATCTACTTTTTTCAGTAAATGGGCTAAATTTACCGCAGTGATTCCGTTAAACCCAGAGACATTACAGGAAATGGTGCATATGTGGACAGTTTGTGGACTATCACATGTCACTTTATGTTGTTACTTTGGTATTCTTGTTTCGCTTTTTTCAGTCCAAATCTGATGAGCTGGGCATTCAGCCAGCCCACTAATATTTGTGTCTAGACATTGTGAAGCTCACTTTTTAGAGAAGTAAACTTCACACAATGATCTTTTCTACAAAGCCACAGTCTAAAGACCAGACCAGACCAGACTAAAACAGAACAGTCTTTCTATTCTTGCACTGCCAGTGTCGAAAGTTAAAAAGCACAAGGCAGAGAATGACTTGGAAATAACATTCTACTTGCGATGATAAAAGCACTGGCGCCATTAGATTCGACCATTAGAACCGAATCAAATATACTCATTTCAAAAGTTCACTGAAATAAAATGTTGATATTTGGACAGAATCTGCTTCTATCAACAACCGTTCAGTGAGTTTCTGCAGGAGTCTACTGAGAGGTCAGGTTTCTGATCCATAGGCTCACATGTTTAGCATCATAACCACAACCTAACAGATGCTGTTATTCCTTACAGAATCTTTTACAGGTGTTCTTGTAGCTAATCCTGGTAACCGGTGGGTTTATCATGGAAGAAATTAGGATATGACACGATAAATATTATGGAGAGGATGAGACGAGAAGATATGTGCAGCTATCCTAAAGTAGTGGTAATATTAACAGTCTCCTGCTAAATGATTAACCAGAATTTCAAAGCCATGCAACCATGTAAAATAAGGCTGGGAACTGCCCAGAGTCATGTGCTTACGTCTGATTTGCCAGCATACAAGCACGTTATGTTCGAGCTTTATAAGCATACACGTCCATGAAAGCTGCAAGCTCGCTCATCATACTGACGATCTCCAGTGAAGATGAATGAACTCCACTGCAAGTGGAGTCGCCAAATTGGCAGACTATACCCAATCAATAATTCATGAGTTTGCCAGAAAAGAGCTCTACTGACCTAATTCCACACAAAAGAGCAGTCTTTGACCTGCAGACTGTGGGAGGTTTTCTGTCTTGTGCAAAATGTACAACCAGCTATATATTCTACAGCTATTTGCTCATTCTCCATAGAGACTTTTCTTTGTTGCCTTTGTCGATGACCTACTAGTGGGATCCTTCCCTGTGACAGTGAAATTAGTTTACCCACGGCATGTGGGTGTCCACATACTTTTGGTGAAGTATTATTTTTTTATTTGAACACCGTGTTGGGCAAACATGTGTCTCGTCAGGTGATTATAAATGATGTCTTATTAAAAACTCGCGCAAGCTGTTACTGATGTAAACCATCGCTGTAAATCGAAACTAAATCATTTGAAGTCACCTTGAGTAATAAACGCCCAGAAGCAATCTGACACCATAACAACTCCCCAAAATGCATATACTGTAACAGTTTCATATGAGGTCACCTTCATGTGGGAATGTTTCTGTGTCGCTCATCAAATGTACATTTTATCATGCTGACTTTAGTTTCATCATTTTGCAGTGTTAGTCAGTGCTGCAGGTTTTTTTCATTCTACCCCCTCTCAGCGTCTTCCTCCAGCATGTCCGGCTGACGACTGACTCACCGATGGACACAGATGACCACCCACACATAATCACAGCAGAGCATCTGTGGGTGAGACTGAGAGTCTGAAACACGAAGGCTCAACAATGACTATGCAGTCTAAATACAGAAACACAAGCATGGCCTGTTCATCAAGAGCTATTTTAGGTTCAGTGTCATTACTAAGCAAAAATAACAGAGGTGGGGTTTTTTCATTTCATTTTTTGATAACAGCAACAGAATTGTAGAAATCATGGAAGAACAGTAAATTATTCCATATTACAAATATAATTCAGTCACATCTTACATTTCTATACTGTGAGGAAACTACACTCCAAACTTATTATTGAATCATTTAGTGAGTAATTGTTGTTTTAGATCAATACTAGATATTTGGAAATCTAGGAATTAACCCCTACACTGTGAGTGTGTGTGTTTTAGAAGTGATTGTTTTTACATCCCACCAGAAGATAGCAGTGTGCTGAGAATTTGTCTCAGGGATGAAGACTGTGTGACGTTGAAGGTGTAAAGAAACACCTAGATATAACATATCATGGCATATGTATGCATGTTTGTTTATGTTAGCTCAATGGTAAAGGTGTGAAATTTGTGGAAGGTAGATTCCATTTCCATCTGTCCTGTGTGAAGTTTGAGTTGGTCAGATGATATTTCATCATGCTGTTGTTTAATGTCATGTTAGACTGCTCCTGCCCCTGCCCCTGCTCCTGCCTCTGCTCCTGCTCCTGCTCCTGCTCCTGCCTCTGCTCCTGCTCCTGCTCCTGCTGCTGCTCCTGCCTCTGCTCCTGCTCCTGCCCCTGCCCCTGCTCCTGCCTCTGCTCCTGCTCCTGCTCCTGCCTCTGCTCCTGCTCCTGCTCCTGCTGCTGCTCCTGCCTCTGCTCCTGCTCCCGCTCCTGCTCCTGCCTCTGCTCCTGCTCCTGCTCCTGCTGCTGCTCCTGCCTCTGCTCCTGCTCCTGCTCCTGCTCCTGCTCCTGCCTCTGCTCCTGCTCCTGCTACTGCTCCTGCTCCTGCTGCTGCTGCTGCTCCTGCTCCTGCTCCTGCTCCTGCTCCTGCTCCTGCTGCTGCTGCTGCTCCTGCTCCTGCTCCTGCTCCTGCTCCTGCTGCTGCTGCTGCTCCTGCTCCTGCTCCTGCTGCTGCTGCTGCTCCTGCTCCTGCTCCTGCGGCGTTGAGCTCAAATTAGCCAAAATTCATAAAACAATAAAGTCACACTGACTCATCCGAAGCACTACAACAAGGACGTTCTATGTTCCTTTAGTGCTTTTTAGTGTAATATCTTATAGTCACTCAACAACAGATAGTCTGGCATCATAGGAAAACACCAAGTGAAAGACTGTTTAGAACATGTACTCAGTTATGTGTTTTATGGAAATGACTTGCACTAAAAGCTTATAAAAGCAGAGAGACAAACCATAGTTTATCTTCAATTTGTGTAGCGGATGGTGCAATATTCTCTAACCGTCATATTGAGGCAGAGCATAACGAAACAGGAATTTACCTTGTTTTGTGCATTCTCGTGTGATGATCAAGTGGTTTACAATAATGCACTGTAATCTGTGATGTGCCTGATAGAAAGTTTTTACACTGCGTTATCAACAGTTCTACCATGATTGTGTGTTCAGGACTCTCTGTTCATTACACGGACAGCTTCAGCTTAATTTTGAAGAAACTAGTCCACGAGAAGTGAACAAATCAAATCAAGCTAACAGAAATGTATTTTGCCTTGTGTGAGAAAATCATCGCTGTTAAATAATAATGCCTATATTTAAGTTAGCAGATGCTTCAAAATCATGATGAAGTTTATGTTGAAGAGGAAAAATCTACTTGAAGTTGAGTTTTTAATTCAAATTTGCTGCATGAAGCTTACTAGCACAATTAAACTCCAGCTAGTCCAGTGTTTTTTCACATCGTTATATACAGTATTGTGAAGGCAGCCATGTACATGCAAATCACACAAAGTTAGTGTGTTACGCATGCAAATATGATGTCCCTCAGTCCCTGACAACATACCAGCTACTGAATTGTTACTGTTACACGTCAACAAATCCACCCCAGTTTGCTCCGGTTTCTATTTATGAAAACCGTGTGACATGGTTGACCGATGTGGAAAAGGCTTGTTTTATTAGATAGCAGCTTGTTTACAAGAAAACTGCGCAAGCTGCCTTTAAGAAACATTATGTTCAGATGTAGTGAGCTGACCTTTAGCAACATGCCTGCTAAATAGACAGTCATAAGGAGAATACAGCTGCTACCAGTAATAATAATAATACATACTTTTTAAGTCCCCTTGGGAAGCATTTTGTGGACAGGCAGCTACATGTTAAGTGCCAAGGGTTCTGGATCTTGTCCAAGGACAATTCAACATAGGGGTAGGAGTAGGGAGAGTCAAACCATGGTCACCCCATCATACTGTGAAACTTTGAAGAAAAACTAAAGCGTGTCAACCCCTGCTTGTAATAGCTAATGGAAAATGGACACGCTCGTGACTTTGCTTTGCTTTGTCCTTGGGCACATCACAATACATTGGATTAGAACACACTTCTAATAATAATATTAATACTTTATTGATTCCATTGGGGAAATGTTGTTTGGACAGCTGCTAGACCCGTGTCTGCGCTACTAGTGGGTATCGGTGTCTTGTCCAAGCACACCTTGACATGTAACCTGGTGGGGAAACGAACTCGCTCACCCTTGGGTTTGAAGACGACTGCTCTACCCATAGAACTATCATGCTGCCTTTGAGGGGCCTGCTGATCTCCATCTGACTCAGGAACATGCGGCATTAAACAGACAGGAGACAGTAAGAGCAGCGCCACATCGCTCTCCACTAGTGCTATTCTTTGATTTAATAATTAGAGGGGGTCTCTCTTTTCCTGACTCGTGGGTACGAGCAGGGCAAAAGTATTACAGAGACACTTCATCAATCACTGTGCATCGAGCTACTTTGTCCTGCTGTGTCTCAACACCTCTTGCATATTTATGAATAACTGAATTAAAGTAGGTTTCTATGTGTTTCAAACAAATGCATTATAATGTTTGTAGCAGTATAAAATCTATACAGGTAGTTTATGCATTGTAATAATTTTAGTCACCAAAACCTCATTACAGCATTTTGCCTATGATTTCTTTTTCACATTTTATGTTCTGTTATACACAGGTAGAGAGACGTGCAAACCCAGGATGAAAGACTAAATAACAGCCTTACATCCCACCTTCCTGGCTCTGGCTTTGATTCCCTCCTGCTTTGGAGTCTGTCATCTGTGTACAGCCTTCATTCGACATTGTACATTACGGCTTTAATGTGATATTTTCTTTTCTCTCAAAAGAAAATACTTGAAGTCTGCATAGTCATAGCTGCACAAGGCCGTCATAGAAACAAGAGCACTGGCTGACTAAGCAGATATATTTCTTCCCCTCTCACACTAATAGGGGAAAATGTAAAGTTTGTCCTGATGGTGGCGACAGAGAAACGGTCGTTTCAGATCGAAATGCTTCAACTGCAGTATTTGTCCGTGGATGGTTGGACTTGTGGTTCCTCATGACATTTTCTATATTTCTCAAAAGGCCTTCACAGTTCTAACTGACTGATGAGAAGTTTCAGCTATTATCTTTGAACAAAAAAAAATAAAATGTTTGAAAAGTCCCAGTCTCTCGCCTGAAGACAGCTGGGATAGGCTCCAGCACCTACCCCGACCCGGCTGCGGATGAAGCGGAAGATAATGGATGGATGGAAACATCCCAGTTTGAGTAGAAGAGGTCATCCAGATTACATCTGAAAAGGTCCTGCCACGACGTCTTCATGTTAAAAGTGGGGAGGGGAGAGACTACATGGAATTGTTGCAAACTGTTCTGTGGTCAGACTTTTCTATTATAAACCATGGGCGCATAAAGACTAAAGAGTAGAGAGACCCTCCAACCTAATCCTGATGGGACAGGGCTGCATTATTGTCTTGCACATCTGGAAGGTCCTCATCAATGCTGAAAGTTAAATCCAGGTTTAAGAGCAGCATATGTTGTCTTAGCATATTTCACAAAGCTAAACTGCATCTACAACGACAGCATGAAGAATCTTGGTGCTGTACTGGTCTGCTCCAAATATGACTGTTGAGCAGTTCCAATCCTGTTTCATACATATACAGTATATGTGGTAAACGTAGCCCTGTCCCAACTTTTTAAAGATGTGTTGCTGCCATTAATTGAACAAAAGAGGTTTTATGAGATTTGATTTGGTTTGATAAAAGTACAAGAGAACATTTTAGCTTAAGGAAATCTCTAGTGTGTTTTAGATACAGGGACAAGCCTTGCATCAAATCTTTGTTCTATGTGGCCAAACTTTGTAAATGTGCTGTAATTGTTATTTGTATAGAAACTGAAGTAATTTTATAATCATCTCACTTGTAATTGCCCTCTATTCTGCCTTGTTTACACTGCAGGATGTGACAACGCATGGACAATAACGTTTGACCAAGTTCCAGATTTTGTGTACCAGCGGGTCTGGATGTGCTTGTTTGCTTGAACTGAATGGCCTTCAGGGAATGATTAATCCAGACAATCTGAAATTGAGATGTGCAGGGTTTCTAGAGATCAATGGAACAGGAACATGGACAGCAGTGG
Organism: Microctenopoma stevenorrisi; assembly: GCA_032270685.1. Taxonomy (NCBI): domain Eukaryota; kingdom Metazoa; phylum Chordata; class Actinopteri; order Anabantiformes; family Anabantidae; genus Microctenopoma; species Microctenopoma stevenorrisi. The sequence continues at coordinate 16,330,941 of JAUMTR010000024.1, forward strand.
ATGCACATATGTTGAGATGCTGTCTCCTTTGATTCTGAGTGCTGAAAAGACTTCCTGTATCCACTAAAACCCACCAGTAGTCTAATTTGGCCAAAAGAAGCACATTTCCTTTTTTTTTTTAAATTCAGCACGGACATCTGAATAATGACTTAGTAAACATGTGTCTAACTTTTCTAGCTCGTTTCGTTTACTGCCAACACTTTTAGTACTGGGTTGCGAAAAGGCTGTGTTGTCAGGTGGAGGGAAGCCAGCTGTAGACACAATGGTACAGATAATACCAGATAACAGGCCTCGTTCCCGTAAGGAAAACATGGTGGAAGTTGTTTACTTATTGAGAAAGGAAGTATGGATCTTCTTGGCATAAATCCCACGTGATTCTGCAGTCAGAATGTTTTTTCTTATATCACGTATGTGTGAGAGAGCACCATTAAGCAAACATGCACCAGTTTACTTGAGATAAATTTGTTTACTTTAAACTCTTTTTCTGCCAACAGTCTGTGTGTGTGTGTGTGTGTGTGTGTGTGTGTGTGTGTGTGTGTTGATTCTTCATGCATGTGCAGCTCTGCTCGTTTCTGCTTCTTTATTTGACCCCTTGCTTATGTTGCTTCATCTGTCTTTTTGATTTCAGTATTGACACCTCAAACACACCAAGGACACACAAGATGTTTTTTTTCTGATTTTCCTCACACACTGCTGTCAGACCCATTTATCTTTCTCACTTAATTAATCTGACTAGCAGCACAGTATAGACTGAATGGCAGACTGTATAGTGAAATTGATTTTGTGATTGATTAAATGTTTTCTACAAATCATCAATCAAATCATTCCAAAATAAAATAAAAAATGATTAATGTGCAAAGAATGATGAAACTATAAATTACAGTTTTATAGAGTTTATCCATTTTAGAAAAGTATTGAATGGAATAAAGCTTAAAAAACTCTCGCAGGGGAAAGCACAAAGTCCTCAAACTAAAATCTAGAAATCAAAGTCCAAAATCATGCAGAGCAATAGAGAGTAAACAGACATTAGTCAACAATCTGAATCCGAATCTGAATCCAAATGAACAGATCAGTGGTTGATCAAAGAGAGGGAGACAGAAGGGAGACCACGAGGCCCATAGCAAGACAGAGGGTTCAGGCAGAGACAGGCTGACAAACAGAGGTCCTCAGAGTCACTGTGAAAAGACAGGAGACAATCTGGTAAGACAGGAGGCTTATGTAGGGGAAGACAAAAATGGTGGCACTGATTTCTGTGTAAAGTGAAACTGGGACAGGGAATGACGGACCCTCCTGAAGTGCCTGCTTCACCCTACAAAATGACTTAGAACGTCCTGCACTAAACTTTCAATCCCCCTGCTTTGCATGACTACCAGAAGTCCAGATGATGGACAGAGATGTAGGAAACCTCGAGAAATGGTTGATGTCAGAACCTTCATCTTACTTTATTTTAATTTACTTGGCAGACACTTTCATCCTAAGCGACTTACATGGAGCTGGCCCTGGGTGTCTCAGGGAAACACCCGGTCCTGGTCTGACCTTCTGCACCCCAGTCTGACACTCAACCCATTGAGCTACCACGCTAGGTCATTGGATCAAGTTTTCACTGGTGGGACACATTTCTCAGAAATATTTTTAATAATATGATTACATTGAATTATGCTGCACTTCTGATGGAGTGTAATAGACCAGTTCTGACTTTTGCTCCATTTATAATTACTATGTCACTAGAGGTTACGTAATATGTATCTATGATATGTACATTCGGGTGTAATGGTGCAGTGTGTCTTTTGGGCAAGATCACAACTAATACCAGGATTTCACTGGAGTGAAAACATTCAGCGTGCAAGTAAAGAAATGTTGAGGTAGAGTATTTTACCCAGCAACACACTGTACTAACAGGTTTGTTTGTTAGAGGAACGTTTGCATTATGAGAAATCAGGACATTGTCTTTTATTATAACCTCAGCATGCTGCTCGTTGTCTAGACGCTGCTCATTAACTGCTCTTATTTTCAGCTAGAGAGTCATTGTTTCACAATTCCAGAGCTTGGCAGGTTTGTTGTGCTTAGATTGGCTCCTGACATACAGTACGTTGAAAGGTCTCCATCTCCCATTCCATGAAAGATAAATAATGAAATATTCACTTTCTTAGTTGTGAAACAGGAGACAAACCAGTGTTTCATCCAGTACCTCAGTATATTTCAACATATTTCAGTGATCATTACAGAATAGATTTACATGTGTCTGTGTGTATAACCTACTGCTTGATGTGTATGTGTGTATTATCTTTTTTCAAATGTGTTTGTGTGTGTAAAATACATTGCTTAATGCTTCTGTTAAATATGTATGTATAAATAACCTATTGCTAAACGTGCATGTCGAATGTATAACCTGTTGTTAAATGTGTCTGTGTATAACCTATTGTAAATGTAAATGTGTATATCATATAGAGTTCCATCTATGTTGCACTGTCTGTGTTTATGTGGAAATCATAAATACTTTTATGTGCACACCTAGTGCGACACGCATTGAAGTGACTTTGCTTCTGTCTGTGCTATCCATCATTTAACAATGCCCATTTATATCTCAGACGGAATAAAGCACAATGTATTGAAATTTACACAGTTTGTATATAAAAGGACATTTGGTGTACTACCTTTGTTTGATTACATTAGATTCAACACTGGTTTTCACTTTGTATCAGGCTGTGTGAATTTGTATGCTACTCAT
>JAUMTR010000024.1:16346164-16376808 GCA_032270685.1 Microctenopoma stevenorrisi
GGGGTGGGTCAGGAAGCCACATTACTGTGGGTCTATGAAGCCTCTTGAGACATCATACTGCAAATATAACTGAGATACAATATACTGTATAAATAGACTTGACAAAAGTTGACTGGTGCCTGACCTCAATCACCAAAAACAGCCAGGCAAAACCTTCTTTTAAGTTTCAGAAGTTAAAGTCAAAATAATTTGGTCTGTTGTTTTATAGAATATATTCTGAAATATTGTTATATTTTCCACTGTGCAGTGGATTATTTGTTGTCCTTTTAAAATTCAAGGCTTGAGGACTGTACACTACCTGTGGCCAACTGACATTTGCATGTTTGTAAGGATGTGTATGTAAAGTATACGTACAGTCAATACCTGAAAAAATCTTAATGTGCCTAAAATTTACAAAGTGTTGAATGTTGAAAACTTCTAAAGTTTGCATATACAACAAAATAATATCCTGCAGACATAAATCACTCCAGCTGCACAGTCCACAAACATTTTTTTAATCTAGTGTAATCTAAATATATCTCAAGAATATCTGCCTTTTCCTTTTTAGACATGCAGCAATAAAGAATTGTACATCCTGAAGGCTACATGCTACCAGAGAAAGAATTTGTATGGTTTGTATTATGTTTCTGTAAGATGTGTAATTTCTTGCTCTGATAGAATGGAACAACTAGTCCAATAAATAAAATTAAACCATTTATTACTCAGTGTTAGTGACTTATTTCATTGAACATTTGACCTAAAGCCTGCTGCCCACACTTTATAGAGAGTAATAGCCATTTACTTAAGGACAGAAAACCACATTAAAGCAAAGTTGAGGAAAAAAATGTCCAAAACCGTCTCTGAATGACTGTGAATGCAAGAAAAACAATAAATCTGCCTGGATTTCCAGTTTGAATATACTGTGGTGGACCACATCCATCTGGTCTTGTGTTTAATCACTGCAAAATGTATTGGTATTTGTTTTAAACAGCTGAATAGTGTTTGTATTAGGGTTTGTAGTAGCACTTTAGGTTATTGCTTGTCATAAGGAAAAAAAAACTCTAAAATTCCAGATATGTAAACTAAACCATGGTGAACTACATGTTGCAGATGGCAGCATCTGTGCATTCAAATTACTTTTTGAGCGGGATAGTTATATGACACCAGTATGTGAATGATAGGAATTTGGATGTTGTGCAGATCTCAAGGGACCTCAAAAGCATTATGTTGGAATGTTGAGAACTGACAACTGAACTGAAACTGAGCATTTTTTTAGTCAATCCTTCAGAACTAAAAGTGTGTCGATGTGTCTCCTACAAAGACATTTCCTACAGACACTCTCTGACATTGTTCCCTCTGGACCCTTAAATTCCTATCTTGTGTATCATAGAATAATACATGACTGCTCGCTCCTTTGCAATCACCTAACTTAAAGGGTGCTATGAAGACAGCGCCGTAAGCCAAGCCATGTGGAATAGATTTATCTTGTAAATGTAAATTATGTAAAGCATTAAATTGTTGACATTATGACTCACCGCAAGGAAACACCAAGATAAGTACAGCATGGTAATGTAAGTGATGATAAATGTTCCTTCTACCGGAAGATGCACTCAGAGAATTGAAGTACTATATGGGAAGAGCAGTACCAGTGGGAACTGGTGGGTTAAGTACAATGTTATGATCAAAAGGGCAGACTGGAGTTATTGTGTGTGAAAAAGATATGACATGTAAATGTGAGGGGCACTCCTTGGAGATGTGAAACACCAAACCTTTTGTTCAATATAAGACGAATTCATTGTATTTGCTTGAAGTAAATGTAATGGACTGATTTTTTTTCTGTTGTGGAGTTAAAGACTGTGAACTTTGAAAAGCAGCTTAGATAATGGATGGATGGCCTATTCATAATTTGGAAGTTACCAAAGGTCCTTTTCTGCCTGGCTTTCAGTCAGTTAAAGTAAAGAAGACACTACATATATACAATTTAGTCTTACCTTAATCTTACTATGTAACATGCTTTGAGATTATTGTTATTGCTTTGGTGCTAAGCTGAAGTGAACTGCATTGTAGTCAAAGGACCATTGTGACACTACACTGCAGCACAGCTTTACAGGTGGAAGCTTGGGTTTGCAAAGCACCCCACCTGCTGCCCCTCCCCTTCTAACCATTTCTACCCCAAATGTTCAGTTCCTAAAGCTGTTTTTGGACAATAAAATATATTTTTTTCAATAACAAATCCCAAGAAAATATGTCCACAGACAATGTCACTCAACTTCTCAGACCTTACAAAATTTGAATGGTAGTGTGCGTATATGAAACAGTAAAGCTCAGGGAACATCAAAACCTGAGTAGCTTTTCATCTCATGGAAACTTGACCTTTTGTTTTTTGCCAAGTGTTCCTTGATTTCCGGCCAAATACATCTCATGTATCACGTGAAATGCTAACAGCATGTCTGCTTCTGTAGAAATTTATAACTAAACATGTCCTTGTTAGTGTGTTTTACATGATAAAAGAGGCGTTCAAATATAGTATATTCTCACTAGAGCGAGCCTTTAAGCTGACGTGTCACTGTCATCACGACTCACACGAGAAAAAAGCATCATGTGACCTTTTTAATAAATTGTTTTGTTAAACAGTTTCTTTCTCATATCCAGTGAGTGTTCATCATCAACGCACAACAATACCAGTGAGATGCCCTGAAGTCTCACGAGAATAGTCAACCTTTTCCAAAATCCAATAAGCTTCTAAAGATTTTTTTAATTATGTGTTTGTTTTCGGATCCACCTGCCAGCTAATGACTGGGTTGTGCACACAGTCATGTTTTTGATAATATCTCATTTGTTGTCATTAAGGAGGTTTTAAACCAGAGCATTCATTCCTTTGTCCCCTCTTGCATTTCTGTCTTTATTAAAAAAGGTATGCCCTGGGAAAAAAACCTATGAACATCAAGCCAGAGGAGAGGAAGAAAAATTCTTAATTTTTCCTAATTTTTCCATGAGTCAGTGCTGAGACTGTAATTGAATCAGCCAGTTTTCATTACGTGTTAATATCAGGGCTGTGGAGGACAAATTATTTCTGTTGTGTGTTAAAGGTGGCCTGGTAGCTCAATATAAGGGTTAAGTGTTGGGTTAAGCCTCAGATAGGGATGCAAAAGGTAGCAGGTTTGAAACCCCGTCTGACTCCTAGTCTATCCCAGCCCCAGCTCCTTTGTAACTCACTTTAGATATAAGCATCTGCCAAGCAAAGTTAAAATAACTTTTAGAACTATTTGTCAGGGTCTCTGGCACGCGTCTCAGGTCATATCCCCTTACTCTCACCAGTTAACCTGCAATCATCCAACTTCCCTCCACCTGTTCTCTTCCCTTTAAAAGCCAGACTGCCACACTGTCTGCTCACCTGATCTTTGGAATGGCGACTCTCTGAGACGTCCATTTCAAACTGGATTGCTCTGCATGACTCAGATTTTGGACCTGATCCTCTCTGATATGGTGAACACTAGTGATGGGTAGATGAGGCTTTCTTGAAGCAGTGAAGTGTGAAGTGACTGAAATTGTTAGTATGAAGAGTTTTGTGTTAAGCCTTTCTCTTTGAGCTCGTTTTACAGGTACAGCTGTACTTAATTTAGAGATGTATTCTTGATCGTGATGTTTTTCATTGTCTCTTACATAACTGTCTTCATCTGAAATTCCCTTCTCATAAAGCAAGAGGCTGGTGGCCAAATGGCTAAGGCACATATCCCATAACTCCAGCACCCGGGCTTTGACTGCCAACCTGTGGGACATAGTCATTTATCAAATAAAGGCTAAATCCCCCAAAAATGAAAAAAACTGTCATTTATTGACTTCTCTAAGCACCGCCATGTCATATACTGGGGGGGAGATTACTTGAAAAGGCATTATGTCATTGTAATATTTATTGACCCCTGCATTGCGACATAATCAACATGCGTCTGGTGGAACTACATTTTCACAGTACTGGTGAATAGGTTAATATAGTCCCACAGAGACCTATAAGAAAATCTGAGACATCCAGGGAAGACCAAATATTTATCATAAAAAACTACTCAGAAAGATAAATCTATTTTGTCAGCTGCTATGCTGACTTGAGTACGCACGCTTAAGTGTGCTTCTGCCCGATGGAGAATACAAACTGCAAAGTGAGTTTGAACAGACATGTCTCAGCACCCAGGAAAATGAGTGCTGCATCACTGAGGAATGACAAACAACCTTATTAAAACATCAGCTTATGATCGTCTATGCTTTTTGAACACGGCTAATTCACTGCAGCTTATAATTTAAAAGGTCGGGGGGAAAAATTGTTTTTTAAACCGAGAACCTTTGCACTTTCTCTGAGAATAACTCGCCATCGTTTGGCAAATCTCTGTAAAGAGTAACAATAATTCAGTCTCTGTTCCACAGTTTTACTATATTATGGAACATTAGGCACACAAAGTTGGAGCTGCTAGACCAAAAGCCTCATCAAAACCAGATTTTCCATGGTCAAACGTCAGTTTTCACATTGAGTTCAAAACACAACGGGTTTTTAGTTAACAATTTGTTTTTCCTTGTGCGTTTGCACCCCACTCTGCGCATTTTGTGCGTGCAGACAGATGATCAGTGCAATAAAAGGTAAAACTAAGTGGAAAGATGCCGCTGATAAGGAAATTGACCTCTAACTGACATGATGTCCTTCTAAATCCCATGTTCCTCAAATCAACACTGGCCTGTGTGGCAGAGACAGCAGGTTTTGTCAGTGTAACACTAAGCAGACAGAAAAGTGCCTCTCAGTCAGGAAAGCTCAGAGCCAATTTACGTACCCGTGTTTATATGATAATTAAACATTGGTTGTGCCATATGCTTTGAGGACAGCACAACAGAGACATTTAATATGCTTATAGTGGGATTTGAAATGAGTTTTCTTTATGCCTTCCTTTCCTTCCTCTGAGCAGCTCAGTTCCACCAGAGAGACTAGAAATGTATTATATCGTGCCTTTGAGTGATTCCTGGATGCTGACTTGATATTGCTCAACTCAGTTTTAAACATAAAACAGGCAAGGGATATGCAATAAAGGCCAAGGGAAAAGGTCAATGTGGGGCATTGATCATAAATTGGTTCAGTGGGAAGTAATGATGTGTGACACATGGTGTAAATTACCTGTGTTCCATTTTGGACAAACTTTCAGCTACTCTGTGCAGAGTAACTATCAAAAAAACATATATTTTAAATGTGGCTTTAAAGTCATATATTCATGCAGATGTTGACATTTTTCCTCTTTCTTCTCTCTGGAAGTGGTGAACCGATACCAAGAAAAGAGGGGAGCTCTAGTTCACAGCTGTTTTCTTGCCAGGTTTCTGGTATAATTCTTGGGATCTACAGTATTTGTTTTTCAAGAACTAGATTGATCATATGTTAGTTTTGTGTGCCTGCCAGGATTTGATCATGATCTGGTGGGAGACATTAAAGAATTATTCTCATTTAGAATCGTCTCCTCACCAGTCACATATTTCAGAACTGACTTAACATCTGCACCTCTTCTAAAATAATTGTCTAATGGCAAAGATGGAACAGTGTCAATTACTATGTGCAAATACAGTTAAAGATTTCTGAGGAATTAAATGATAAATCATAGATGTTTGTGAACAGAAACAGCCACCAGAGCGATCTGAAAATAACAAGACAGTGTGATCTAGCTGCTAAATTGCTCAGGGGTGAAATGATTATTGACTGTTGTATTGATTTCATTTGTTTGTGGCCACAGCCCTCAACTATGTATCTACCTGCTCATATGTGGCTTAAAATGCTGGGGATGCAATACATCTCTGACCTCTGCTCTACTCTGTGACTACTTCACACATGTTTACTGTTTCCTCAATAGCTGTCTAACTAATTAACCTTACACTAGTCTGTGTGAAGAGGATATTTGCTGGAATGGGGGAAAAATGAAATAAAACACTACATTATACAAGCAAAGCTACGTCTTTCATGTCTGTATGTTAATTTTATATCCACTACATTTTGTCAACTTATAGAAATGCTGAATTTAACCAGCGCCTCAACTTCTGAACCTAACATTTATTAGACAGCAACTGTAATTACTGTTGAGAAAATCTGCAATTCAAAGTTAACATTTCAGACAAGGGAACTGAGATTTACACATTATAAATGTAATTATCCAATTATGTCTGAAAATAAGGACCCAATTTTTTCAAAAGCTTCAAATGAATTTCAGCTACAAATCTACCACTACTTGCTGTTGACAAGACAAAGCCTTAGTGGGAGCTGGAAACACCAAGTCAATATGATGTATTGACATCCTGCTGCTAAAGTGCTCAGGGCTGAAATGATTATTGACTTCTGCATTGACTTAATTTGCTTGTGGTTAATGAGTCCTCAACTTTATACCTGCTTAAGTTTTGCTTGGGATGCTGGGGATGTTATGTGTCTGACCCCTGCTCTACTTGATAGATGATTGCAAAGTGTCACAAGTAATATGTGACTCATATGTGATATAGTCTGGTGTTTCAGCGAATGACAACAGACAACACCACCTCTGTCTGACAACAGAAAGAAGGTTTGCTTCCTAAAGTGACATCAAGTATTACACAGTATTCGGTGGAAATTCACTGCCAATGTAAATAGTTGGAAAGCCCAGGCCTCAGACAAGCAGTGGTTCAAAAGCAGAAACAACTTCAGACAATTTGTGTAAAACAGGCAGAACGATGGAAAAAGGGTCTATACAAGTGGGTGTGGCAGTTAACAAAAAGAATGAAGCATGTTTGTTGTTTCCTCAAATGTTTCAGCCTAAGCGTTGACCAAAAAAAAACAAGATTACGCTGTTATTCCTCTTAAGAATTTTTTGGATTATTCACAGTTCAATGTGTGTGCCAATACCTAGTTCCCAAAACTAAAAATCAGGGCTCCACTGCAAATACCAGACTGATGTGCCTTTATAAATTGTTTCTATATGCTTTAATTTCCCCAAGAACAAAAATGCTGCTGACACAAACGTGGAAACTTAACTGTAACTGACTACCCTCTGCGTATCTGTGTATCACAATGTCAGGAGTGTTATGTCTTGTTTTGGATTCCAGTAAAACTAGAAACAGTTTGTTGCCATAAACACGTTCACATAATTATTATCACAAACGGGCAAAATTATTTAACAATTGACTCTTTTTACCCCTCTCTGCTTAGATTTGACTAAGCAGAGGAAATAACATTCAGATTTATAGCATACAGCTCTGGGAAAAAATAAGAGACGACACAAAATAATCTGTTTCTCTTGGCAAAGGTTCAATTATTGAACTGAATAACTTTGCCTTGTTTTTGTGGACTGCTGACAATATTTCTCCTTGCATCAAAATAACAGCAATTGTGCAGTGTTTGCAGAATTTGAATTAAAAAAGAAAACAAATCTCCTTTTCATTTTCAAACTGATCTGTTTGGCTAAAGAACATTCAGAAATTAGTATTTGATGGAAAAAACAATTTGCAGGCTGCTCTGCACCAGATTTTTACATTGCTGTGGGATAACTTCCTGATTAAATTTATTTTTTTTTACTAGAGTTGTAGATTTGTGTCATGCAGTGAGGATACAGTTATACAGGGAATATTGTGCATTATTCCCATTCAAATCCAACATGTGAAAACAGTTATTTCAGGTAAGATACTATGAAATATGGGCTACAAAAAGATCTCTCATGTGTATTTTTAAGCTTCTGGAAAAAATCTCCAAGCACCCATCTGTCTCTTTCTGTGCCTCTCAGCAGTTGGTACAGTGCTAACCAGGCTGTCTGTGTTATTAGTGGTTAAACATACCTTGGCTGAAATCCAAGAGAGTTACCTTATGCGTACATACCTCTACCTGTCAGAAAAAATGCAACATATAAGTCTGAAATGCTTCAGTTATGTGACACAATTAAAATTACTTCATTCATGACAGAAACTAGTGATTTTCATCCAGTGTTAGTGGGTGAAAAAAATGCTGCTGTCTGAGTTGCATGGGTCCTTGCGTAGCTTCATGTTTCTCACTGATTAATGGTACGTTTGTTTCCCTCTTCCCATCTATGGTTTTTTCAAAACGCATGCCTTCTGGTGACTTTCACCCAACATTAGTGATAGAGAGAGTAACATTTTTTATGTGTGGAATAATCATGGGTCAGACTGTGCCTTCACTAGCACAAGGCTCACATGTCCCAGGAATGGGTGGACAGAAAAACAAGTTCCCAGCTCCAGTTTTTTTGTTGTTTGGTTATTTCTTATTAAGGATTACCTGATTATTCAATAATTAATAATACATTTTATGTGATATGTTATATTGGGAAATTAAAAAAGAGTCCTACCATTTGGCATACAGTGTTGATGGTGTTAATTTTAACGTTGGTGTTTTAGGGTTGAATGAATTTACACCATAGTTGTTGTATGTCTCCATCCATTTTTAGCTGAGAAGCGTGGGTTTTCCGCTCTCAGTGAGTTTCTCTAGCTCACTGATTTGTTTGGATAAGTCATTATATTCTTAAACAAACACAAAGGAGATAAATGGGAAAGTTTTCCAAGTTTGTGAACGCAGTATGAAATTCTGGTGATTCACTCTTGGCACAGTGTTAACCACAAAAGCAGTCTTGGTACATGATGGGAATGTGATCTTAACGGTAAAATCGTGGTATGAGATGCGCTGTAAGTTGAGGGAGACGTCAAACTTGTGGCACAGATGTTCCTAGATGCTAAATAATATCTGTTATGACCTCATGGAAATATTGCACACAGTTATTTCCCTTAGACTCACTCTAAACTAATATGGACATTTACCAAGGCCCACTGAGAAAATCTCTCTGAGCAAATCTGAAGGAGCTTTAGATTCTCTTCTCTTCGCTCTGAAACATCAAATGCAGTATCATTTTACCACCATCCACAAAATGTTAGTGTTGGGCCTTGTCTTGCTACCGATCTGTCAGGTATAAAACCCATAGCAAGGTTCCGAGAGTAAGATTAGCTTTAATCTCCGGCACAGGAAGTCGAGTTAGTTTGAACTCAGTGCTGAGATTTAATATGATGGTATAAATAAAGGTGTGCAACACAACATTTCTCTGCATGGATCTTAAACATTTTCTGCAGGTGATTATCTCGAAAGTACTAACTGAATCCAAGTATGATGCTGTGTTTACTACTAAGGGTTACTTTACTAAGGGTTTTTTCATTGGGTACATTAGAGATTTCAATTGGTTCCCATTTCTGAACAGAGTTGTTGTCTACCTCCATATGTCCTTTTTGGTGGAGACAAACAAATAGAACAGTTCTTCTAGTGAGCCAGGATTCCTGCGATAAATGACTTCCTGAAGACTTTGTACAACAGGAGGAAACAGTTTTTTCAATGCGAGCATTGATTGTGGTTTGGTGGTCGGGGATTTTTAAGGTTTCTATGCTTGTTTTTAAGAATTAGTCAGTGTGTCATTTGAGGATTTGTTTTGGAAGTTGCTGGAATGTGTGCACATAATTACACACTCTCTTTACACACAAATTGTGTTTTTTTGTAACCACACCCCTAAAAAAAGCAAATTTGTTTTCTCAATATTCAGTATACACTCACTTAAAAAAATATATTTATAGTACAGTAAACGATGTCTGACAAAGAACTTATCTTGGCTGATTTTCTTGGCTGTCATGGAAATGGCTCTTACCTGTTCAATAGGGTGGGGTCACATAGACATGTTTTATTTTATTTATAACAATGTATAGATGTGTAGATGATCATATTAAAACAGATTAGTTCAGTATCTTCTGAAAATTATATTGATATTATATTGTATCTAAAAGGTCCACTACCTTTTTATCATTCACCTGAATGCCTCCAAGTCGACACTTTGGACTGAAATAAATTCTGTGGCTCAGCAAAATACCACCACCTCTGTCAATTAATCAATTTGTTTTATCATTTACCCTACTTTACAATTTACAGGACTTTGCTTTCAACTTCTTATCACGTTGGAGCAATTTCTCATTATACCATAAATGACAGAATAAAGCACAGTCACACTGTTCCACTCTAATGACTCTACTGTAAACAGCTTTCAGGGTTTGACCTGGTTTATCCTGTCCAGTGTTAATCTTAACTACACTACTCTGTTGCTATGTCTATAGTCCTCATTGTCGGTATTGACTCATTAAACATTAACATTTCCAGCGAATAAATGCATGCCCACAAACTCTCTCCCACTGCTTTCATCCTCAGCTGATGTGGCTTGGAATATTGATGTGCTTCCCTGACTGAAAGCGATGATTCCCAGCCAAGAAGTCGATGAGAAACAGGCAAATCCTTTCCAGATGTTCCAACCAATGGTCCTCATTTATTAGCCAGCAAGTCTCAAAAGCAGGGGCAATATACTTTCTCTCTACAGCAGCGAGCCTGCCCTGATTGGAAGTGAAATCATACAGTAAATTAACAGTAACAGGTTTTGTCATAGTGATGTTTCTATTTTACATGCTTTATTTACCTTCTTTTTATAACATTGTTTGTGGAAATCCATTCATTATACTTCCTTCCATGTCTTCTTGGGGTCAGAGAGAGAACAATAAGAGACAATGTGTGGAAGAGGATATTTCTACATCTACTTCCTTAAACGTTGCCTCATCCTGAACGAAAACTGAAGTGGCCTAAATTCTAAATCCACTTTTCCGTTATTTTAATTAAGTTCACCACAAAAGTCTTTCCAATGTGACCGAGCCACAGATGGTGCTGAAAGGGACATCAGTGGGACAACATGCCGTACTTTAAACAAACTGTCTGATGCCAAATGGCAGTCCATGGGAATACTGTGGTTCAGTTCAGTACCCAGCTTCCAGTTTACTGTCACTTAACTCATGTCAAACATTTTGTACGGGCGCGCATGGTAAAGAATGATCCCCTGATCTAATCATACATCAGTTCAATATTTTCATTCCTCCCTTAGTAAATAACCAAGTACTACTAATTATCTGCTAAACAATATCATCACTGTGTGCGTGTTAGCATAGCATAACCTCACGAAACCATAGTTACACCGTACTGCAGATTGCGTAATCTTTAAAGGATGTCAGTGATCATCAATGTAATTATCAGAGTGGAGGAGGAGCATGTTAAGACTCAGGGTGAACACATAAATAACATTCCAAATAAGCTAAATCCATGTGTAATTACTTTAAGTAACTTAATATGGCATCATTATTTCAATATACATCAAAATAATTGAGATGTTTATCGTGAGCATTATGTACAAGAACATGATGGGAATGTTAATAACACAGGGGCACTAAGAAAAGCATCCAGCCAAAAGAGGGATCAGTGATGATGCTGACCTTAGTCCCATGGGCTTAAATGCATATAATATTCTGTGGGATTCTGGAGAATGAGCACAGTACATAAACACATGTGTAGCTTGTTCTCACTCATATCTCTCCTTCATATTCCTGTGCTTTAGAAAGTGGGTTCAAGACATTTTCTATTTTACCTTTCTAATGTGGACTGTGACAGTACTGTTAGTTTTTACTGGCAGGAAAAGAAGAAGAAATTGTAGCAAATGTACCTACAGCTAACTGGTGACATCAGAAGCACAGATGATTATTGACTCCAGATATTGTTTCTCATAACATAGCTGTTGATCATAATGGGTCCACAGTGCAAAATTTAAGCATCCTTCAACACTTGGCCCTACAATGTATGAATGCTTTACAACAGACATGATTATTTAATATTGTTTAATTTTCAACTGTGCTGCTGCAATAGCTACACAAATTAAGGTTTCAGTAGAGATGAAAGTTATTGACAATTGACAATTTAATCATGTGTATCATAGTGATATGTGCCATTTTGTTACATTATAATTCTAATTAGGATAACACTGGACCAAAGAGAGCCAAAGGTGGCCATTACAATGTGCAATTTTAAATTACACAGCCTTTGCAGTGCAGCAAGACGACAACATTATTGCTGGACTGTAGAGCAGTAACAATGTGACAATAAATTATCTTCTTAGGGCGTATGTGGTATAACACAGTGACAAAATTTGGCACTAAAAAGTATTTGATGCCTCAGAACTTGCAAATGCAAGACTATAACTGTTTTAGCCATAATGTTAATAACTGAAGCAGATATTAGGCATAAGAGGGGCTGTGGCGAACAGAAAAATAATATTTTAAATATAATACAATCCAATAAAATGTTCAGATTTTGCTGAGCCTGTGTCAAAGAGATCTTAATACATGTTAGGCACGTTTTTTAGATCAGTGCTGCTTTATTACATTGCATTGCATATTTCTGTTAATTTGTACACTAAAACCTTAAAAATTAGAACCAATTAGAACCAACAGCTTTTATTTTATCAGTGTGATGACACATATTTATTTATAGAATATTGTTTTTGATTCATGTCTTTTTCTCTTTATTTCCTCCATGCTATATTTTGACTGGTGTTATTTTGGGCCCTTGTCTGCTTAACCTCTCTTGGTTGTTTTGAATAACTACACATACATAATTACTAAATCAATGTACCCTACATAATGTCAAAACTGAAAATCGATATATTATCACATATTATTTTTTATTATTAATCTGTCCACAATATTTTGGTATTTTATATTCTGATGATGGTTTCAAAAGCACTGGATTGGTTGAGCGAAAATGTAAAATTTGAAAAAAAAATAATAATACTGCATTTAACTGACCCTTCCAGAATGTGATTTCAAGGTTAATATCACCATCATGTGGTAGGTTTTTGCCAATGCACAACTGAATGTGAAGAATGTGTTCCTTACACAATGCATGGGGAAATGATCAATCAAACATCTATTCAAAGTTCTAAAGGGATGTGTTGCTATGTTATGTTTGCCAAAACAGTTTCTTGTTACATTAGGTGCAAGCAATTACCGAATATTCAGGAATGCTTAGGTGGGGTGGCTCCTACATTGTTCAGGCAGGAGCAGGTGATAGTGTTCCTAAATGGGGGATATAAGCGATCTTGAGGGGCTGCATGAAGTTCTTCATGTGTGGGAAAATGTGACCATAATAGGTCATAATAGACCTCATTATAATGTGTAAATTAGGATTACTAACATTGTAATAATTTACCATATTCACTATACTTTTCCATTTTGACTACCACAGAACAGAAATGGCCTGTACACATAGTGTAGAATATGATTGCTGTCATTCAAAATTAAGGCATGTATTTGAAGATGAGCCTTGAAGATGTCACGCAATAGATTTCAATCTCTGTTGACATTGTTGCTTTAAAATAGTAGTTTATAAGCAACTAGACCATTTTGGAGACAGAAAGGAATGAAACCCTGGAAGCCCAGACCATAATTTGATCCGTTCCCTATGTTGATGGCATATTACAACATTTTTCTAAAAACTAACTAAAATACTTTATTTCTGCATCAAGTACCTCTAACAGCGCCTGAAAAGTGAAGAAAATCCTCACTTCTAATATTTGGATTAAGGTTTAAGGGTTAGATTGGGTCAAGAAACCTTCCTTCCTTATACGCCTACATTTTGCACACATCGAAGTGGCCTATTGGTCAGCGAAATCAGACGTCAGCTCAAATCGATTTCTGATTGGTTTGTTGAGAACCAGACAACCAGCATGTTTGAGCAGCTGAGCATATTTACGTTAGCCTTAGCTTTTAGTAGTTGTCTAACTTCGACAATCAACAGGTTATCAATATCTTAGTTATGTTAGCATTGAGCATGCACGTATGAACAGATGAATTAGCGCATTACAACTCTACATACATTTGCATTTGTTTTATTGTTATTAGCAAGCTACTACTCATTTTAGTTTTGATTTTTAGCTATAGCTAATTAGCAGCCAGTTAGCAGGATTACGTCTGATTCACCTCAAGATTGTACGCTTGCTGGAATTGCAAGGGACTGTTTTTGAACCGACCCGTCTTTCGTAAATTAGCTTTGGTTGTTTAACGATGAAGCGACAATCCCCGCTGTGCTAGTTCGGGTACAAATCCTGTTTAAATGTGGCGGTTTGCGTCGTTTGAGAAGTGACGACGTGGGAGGCGCAGCACGGAGCCAACTGAAGCTAGGTAATGTTGCCAGGCAACAAATAATCATGAATGTATGTTTTACGTTGATGAAAGATTTGGTTTTTCTTCTGACATAGTAATACTAGGTGTATATATATATATATACTTCGCGAGGACACTAAAACATTAATAATTGACCTTAATTTATGTGATTATGTACATTAGGAATTTGGTTGCATCTGATAACTTACGTTAGCTTAGAATTTATGCCAGTCAGTTACCATGGTAACAGGTCACAAGATATAACGTTGCGTTCATGTAAACACTGATAACGGTAGCAAAATTTGGACATGTTCGGTTTATTGCTTGGCTTTATTTCAATTAATGAAGAGCTTACACACTTTGTGAAACGTCGGCGCTATTTAAAGTTCTAAAAGACGTGCTGGTGAAAGGTATGATCAAGAAATGAGAGTGCACCTAGCTTAGCCTTTGCTGAAATGCTGACGTGAGGATGACATCTGTGTTTACCGTTATTTAATGCTGTATTGAAGTGATCAGGTAACTAGATGCTGAAGCGATTTAACTATAGATTATTCGTATGCCTTAATAGTACATAATCTTCAGGGTCGCCACTTTACATTGCAGTGCGAGGTAGAGTATTTGTAGTAGCTACTTAGATTAGTAACATTATGTCTCACACTAAACATCACTGCAGTGCTCTCAGCATGCTTTTAATCCGCTTTGCACGCCTTATTTTTAGGAATGGGAGAGTCGCCCGTGGTGATCCTCCAGCCCGAAACGAGTGGCAGGTAGTGACGGTGCCAATGCAATGTTGTACTGTTGTGTACAATGAAGAAGATATTCAGCTTTACTAAGAAAAAGAAACAACCACCTGGCACCCCCGACAGTGAAAGTGTGCTTTCTGTCGGCTATGAACTGAAAGAAAAGGACCTCGGGAAGGTTCACAAGGCTGCCTCGGTGGGGGATTTAGCCAAGTTGAAACAGCTTGCTAAAAAGAATGACATCAATCAACTTGACAAGGAGAACAGGTAAGCAGGAGTCTTTGCATGATTTATTGGAAGGTATAGGTAAACATAACCCTTGGCTACTAGATATAGCTACAGCCATGAAATTCATTAGTTGACAATAAAAAAGCTGTCCAGTTCTCACAAAGATAAATGTATACAATTTGTCTTTTGCAATCTGACACTTTGCTAAAAGTAAAAAAAGTATAGTAAAGTAAACTAAAAATATAAATTACAGTTTCTTTTCTTATGATGGCTTTAGTTACCATTTACAAATAGCTGAGTGTGAGAAGTGGTGTTAGTGGAGAACTTGAATTTGTAGAATGCCTTCTAACAAGGAAAGGTAGTAAGACGTTACAATTGAACTTGTTCCATATTATTTAACCTAATTCAAAAGTTAGCCATACGCTTTCCTAAACACACTTTTTGTTGTTAGTATTAGTATGTCTGATTTTGCATAGCAACAATTATCACGTCAGTAACTGAAAATAAAACAAGAAGTTGCAGTGCTGCAAACCAAGCTCCGCCAGTCACAGAATTTGGGCAGGGTTTCCAAAAAATGCAGTGCATGTTTGATGTTTTTAGATGGTTGCTTCTTTTTCATAATTTTTTTTTTATTAAGAATAACTGTGACTGTGCTGATTGGCTGAACTTTCCCCTGCAACATTGCAACTTCCTGGAGGCATCTTTGTCCATGGCAGTTGTGTCAGTTGCTCCAAACATCATTCAAATAGTCACCGCCTGGCAGTGGTCTGGTCTTTGTCAGAAAAAGTATCATTGCATCTGGAAAACTCTCACCTGTGTTTTTACAGAACTGCACTCCATATTGCCTGCGCATGTGGACATCTTGAGGTGGTCCAATTTCTGGTTGAGAGCAAAGCCAAGCTTAACCTATGTGACAATCAAAATAGATCCGCCTTAATGAAGGTAATCCTTATTGATAAGACTCCCAAGACAGTGATACCTATTTCAATGTAAAATGTCATAGTTTGTACTTTTTAGGGCTACTTTCAGGTCTTGTTTCTGCATTCATAAGATTTTTCTATTATGTCAGGCGGTGCAGGGCCAGCATGAGCGCTGTGTAAATATATTGCTGGAGAATCATGCTGACCCTAATCTGGTGGATACCAATGGCAATACAGCCTTACATTTAACAGCAAACATCCCATCCATCCCCACTGCTGTCCTGCTGTTGAAATATCAGGCTAACCTCAATGCACAGAATAAGGTAATTCAGAGACAGTTTCTCAGCCTTAGGTCTTCTCGGTATAGTTCTCAACATCAGGCAATTGCCTTATCTTCCAAATTTTTTAACAACACATCTCTATTTTTATGAATTGTAAAATATTTTTCAAGAGAAACATATAATGTCCCTGTCATGTGGCTGTATACATTTCACTTGTTAAGTGATGTGTGTCTGTAGAAGAATATTCACACACACACACACATATACTGTATATGTACTGTTTAAAATGCATAAATTGTATGTGATATTTTGTGCAGGATAAGACATAATTATTCTATTCTGCCTTCTCTCCACCTAGTGGTTCTTGACTGTGATTTCATTTTTAGGAGGGTTTCACACCATTAACTGTGGCAGTCCGTGAGGACCATATTGAGATGACTGAGCTTCTCCTTGAGGAGGGTGCCGATGTGAATTTAGTGGACCGAGACCAAAGGTCAGTGCTAAATAGTGACACATTTGTTGCACATGTTAAATAAATGCAATGTTACTAGTTATTATTATTATTGTTGGTCATCTTTTTATTGATTTTACCTTTAGGTCTCCATTAATGATAGCTGCTGGCAATGGACAAATCGGTATGTTACGGATGCTCTTGCAGTTCAATGCAGATATCTCGCTAAAGGATAGCAAAGGATGCTCAGCAGAAAACTATGCAGTGATGAATGGCCATCATCCGTAAGCTATTCTTTTCTTTGCACATTTTTCTTACAGTGTCTTTTCTGCATTCATAGGGGGAATACATAACTGACACAAGCAACCATAACCAACAAATTAAGAATTTCTTAATAAATACTTTTATTAAATGTATTAGGCTAATAGGATGAAGCTTTCATTCTACATTGTAAGTTTCTTGTCTCTCTTGTAGTTGTTCCCTCCTGATCATTGAGCATGGTACTCAGAGGAACGATGGATCCTCGCTCTCCCATCAAGGTCTGAGCAAAAAGAAGAAAACAATGTTGTTGGGCAACCCTTCCCAGGGTGCTGAAATAGGATTCTCTTTGGGAGGCCCAGCCACTGACAAAGATGGTTAGAAAGAGTACTTTTTATTACATAGTAGCACTTGGAAGTGGTGTGAGGATATTTTAATTGTGTCTCTTTATTATTGACTTTGATTGTTTCATTTATTCCTCATGCAATACCTGACTGGATCTAGAGAATGGAGCAAATAAAGCAGGGGGAGGTATTACCTTGCTTAGATGAGCTTATTTAGCAAAATCAGTCACAGACTACTAGCATTTTCAGAAATGTTCATAAACAGTTACTAATGTTGGCTTTATTTTCAGGAAAAGCATTTTTATGCAAATCTTCGTGCAGCTTACATTGTTGTGCTTTGTGTGTGGTTTAGATGAGCTCAAGATCCTGCTCATGATAGGTGTAATATTAAATTAAGACTTTCTGAAAGTGCTTCAGATTATCTTAAGAGGTGATCTGCTGAAAATGTTCCTCTTCTTTGTTGTAGATTTTGAAGATAATTCTCAATCAGAGTCACTTAGTCGGTAAGCACCGTCTTCTTGTTATCTTTGCAACCTACAATCACAGTTGACTTCTGAGCTCAAATCGTTGTTTATTCCTTCTCAGCGTTTCGAAAAGTGCTGCAGATGAGTGGCCTTCCTCAGAAGATGATGATGATTCAGTTTTAATAGAAAAGGTTGGAGCTACAATGTTTCTTGTAGGGTGTGTTTTTTTTTCAGAATGATGTTTTAACTTATTTGCTATGCTGGTTTCCAGAAAAAACAGAAGGTAAACCTAAGGAAAATGATTGCATCTAAAAAGGGAGAAGGTACTAAGAATATTTTCGCCTTATTCACATATTGGTGTTCCTCCATAATTTGTGATTGTAAAGTTTTTATCCCTGCTTTCCCTGTAGCATCTGTACTGCCTGACAGATCTTTGAGCAGTACAGAATCTGAGCCAGAGTGTGAGAATAGAGTCCAGAGAATCCCATCCTTCCCAAAGGCTTTACCATCTAACAAAGCTCTGCAGCACCCAGTAGATCCTTCTCCTGTTTCCTTCTTTTCCAAAGCATCCCAGATGACTTCCACTTCTCTCCCACCATATAGAACGGTAAAATATTTCTACTTAAGTTTTGTTTATGAAATCTCTCTTGTTTTTTTATGCTTAACCACTGTGGACTGCAAAGCTGACGAGGGGACTAGCAACCAGGCAGAACAGCTTTCAGGCAGTAACGGAATATCTGGCTCTCCCAAAGCAGAGGGTGATTTTGTCAAAGAGGACGAGGAGGAGGAGGAGGAGGAAGAAGAAGATGAGGAGGATGAAGATGATTATGATGACGATGAGGCTGATGATGACGAAGAAGAAGAGGAGGAAAATGACGATGATGAGGAAGAAAGTGAGGAGGATGATGGAGAAGAAGATGGAGAGGATGAGGAAGAAAGTGAGGAGGATGATGGAGAAGAAGATGGAGAGGAGAATAATTTGGAGGAAAAACGAGATAACTGCGTGGCTTCTGTCGATGCCAACACCACCGATTTTGAACCTATAAAAAAATCCTCCATAGCAGGTGCCCTTGAGATTATTGACGGTGCTAATACTCATAACATACCTGGTAGTGATGTCACTTTCAGCAGTGCGTCTAATCTTTGTAATGTGGAAACCTCAGTGAAGGATGAGAAAACAAAGACTGAAAATACTGACCTTGTTTGCCAGGCTGGAACAACAAGTTATACAATTCCAGCAACATTGAATGTAGAGGACGATTATGTTGTGTCTGCCATTAGGGTAGAATCAAAATTTTCTGATGAAGATGACAGCCTTGGGAAGGAATGCGTGTGGTCATCAGACCTGGCTTCAACAGGAGGTCTCATACCATTCAAAAACTGCACAGAGAGTCATGCACCTAGGACAGTTAAGACAGAGTTTAAAGGAAAGGATGATCATGAAGGTTACTCGTGGTGCAACAAAGAAAACAGTGGTGATACAGTGTGGAATGACAGTGATGATGAAGAGGATAATCCGATAGGGGGGTTTGGTCGCCACACAGTGCTTGCTAATCGAAGAAATGTGTTGCCTGAGGTTGACACAGAAAAAACTGATTCTGATTCTGAATCCAAAAACGAAGCTTCCAAAGATAAGAAACGCAGGTCCTCATGGGGCTCGTCTCTAGAGGACAGTGACACTGACTTACCCAAAGAGGATGTTGTGAACAAAGAGACTCTCAATCAGAACATTGCTGTTCAAGTACATTTAAAATCTGAATCAGCTGTACTGCATTTGAAAAGCATAGTACACCAACCAAATGAAATGCAGCCAGATCCCTCATTG
Organism: Microctenopoma stevenorrisi; assembly: GCA_032270685.1. Taxonomy (NCBI): domain Eukaryota; kingdom Metazoa; phylum Chordata; class Actinopteri; order Anabantiformes; family Anabantidae; genus Microctenopoma; species Microctenopoma stevenorrisi. The sequence goes on from JAUMTR010000024.1 coordinate 16,365,704, forward strand.
GATTTACCACTCGTTGCCTCACCTAATCAAATGATAGAGGAATCTAAATGGTCTTCAGGACAATGTTCACCAAGCTTTCCCACATCCAAAAACAGAACACATAAAGATGAATCAGAGTGGGATTCTTCAGACCAAAATGATAATAAAATGGAGTCTCCAGTTTCAAAAACAAATCTCACAGGAAGCCAGACCAGTCAGCAGCAGTGCCTCGATGGCTCCTGGGAAGAAGAAAATAAAGTTATTGAGAGGGAGTCAAACAACCCCTCCCCTGCAGTGTCGCCAACCCCTCAGGATGAAAACACTACAAACCAAAGACTAGACATTGATGACGTTGAATCAGTTGGTCAGTTATCAGAAAAGCAAGATATGTCTGACTCAGAAAATGAGAAAAGCGATGATAGTAATTGGGACGATGAAGACGGAAGTGATGAGTCTAAAAAGCAGAAGTCAGTGAATACAAAGAATAGTGAAGCTGCTGAGAGTGATGGTGTCTTGAAGACATATCTCTCTACCCCTGGACATTTGCAGTCACCTGAGTTGAGGCCCACAAGTGCAGTAGAGAAGACCTTACAGGATAAATCTGGAGTAGATGATACTGATGATGATGGAAATATTGAGTCTCCAAAATATAATGGGCCAGGGGGAAAAAAACTGGTGGACGTTAAGAAAGACAGTCCCAGCAAAAAATGTGAAACAAGTGAGGACTCTGACGGCAAGAACCAGACACTACAGCATGAATTAGTCGGTGCCAAAGTGTCTGATGTGGGAGATTATCCTTATAACACTCTTTTTGATTCTGAAGCTAGATTAACTGCATGTGTTCCACTAGAAAATACAAGTGCAATTGTTCACCAGGCAAGAGTGTCATCAAATGACCTTGATGAAGATCCATATCAGGAAAAGATTTTAAGTAGCCCACACACTAAGGATCTCCATTATACAGATGGGAACATATATTCTGATGAAGATGAAGCGTTGCCTCAGACTGAAATTGACGATGTTGATTTAGATTCACCTGACGAGGCAGAGAGCATAGGCATACACCAAAAGCACAGAGACATTGAAGAGCATGTTATTCAGGTAAAACAGGAATAGCACAGATTGTGTAGTGTGGTTGCTCAAAAAGGCATCTCTGTGTCATTTTTAGGGTTGTCAGCTTGGGTTTTGTTTCATAAATATCTTTTAAACAGAAAGAAGATTGCCCTAAGAATGAGGACAAAGAGGATCTAAAGGAGGATGACGAGGGAGACGAGGAAGAAGACATCTCTGATGAAGATGATCAACCTGAAGAGAGTGGAAACTCCCTTAATGTTGCTTCGGATGTTCATGACAGAGAAATCACCAAAGACAAGAAAAGAGGTAATAAACAAATAAATGGTTATTGGTTTTAAAGAATGTGTTAAATACTACCATAACCTCTGGACAATAAGCCGCTACTTTTTTCGTGGTCTGCAGTCATAGTAGTGCAGTATAAGAAAAAACAAAGCTTGCAGCGCTTGACAAGGCAATAACATAAAATGGCTAAATTTAAGTCGTTTTTAAAAGTGCTCATTGTCTGACAGGAAAGGTGCAGTAACATGGCTACTTATATCTAAATATCCAGCATCTTTTCTGAAAAGTGCCAACACAGCAGTAAAGGTGCAATAACGTGGTCGTTTACTGTATTAAAATGACCAAAAAAGTCCTCAGTCATTATTCCTCGTGTCTTCGTCTTCTTCCTGCATAATAAAACCACCAGAGTCCTCTTTGTCAAACTGTATCCACCCTCGTTCTTGTACTACATTTCGGCTTGTTTTTTTTTTTTTTTCCTCTCGTTACCTGGTGCCAACTGTCTGTCAGTCCAAGCAAAGAAGTAAAACTAAGATGTCGTACAGTTGAGTGTATCAAGACCCATTTTGTATTGAATCATAGCAGCCTTATTTAAAATGAAATAGAGTTTTCAGAGATTCATGCTGTAATGTTTGGAAACCATCATTACGTGTCCAGTGTTTCATCTTAATGACTCTACATCTCCTGAATAGATTTCCTTTCTGAGCTTGGTTTAGAGAAGGAGCAGGAAGAGCAGGATTCTTGGGACTCTGAGGTAAATTAAGAACACGTTATGGAATACCACATTTCACCAGCACTTTCCATACACATTCTAATGGACTGATTTTCCCCCACAAGTCTCACTCTGATAACTGCAGTATGCCACATGGAAAGAAGCAATGCTTGAATACTCGGGATCGAGAGGAGATGTCTGCTCGGGAAGAACAGATTAAAGGAAGTAGGTGTATTTTCTTTAAATGCCCACCTATAGCAATATTTAGCTGTCATTCCAGGCACCATTTCATGCTGCAGAAATAATGCAACAATCTCAGAAATTGTGCTTCAGGGTATTAATGCATGTATGTTAACGGTTCAAGCTTTCTTTTTTCATTTAAAATGTGGTATATTTGCAGTACAATATAATTTACATTGATCAAAACAGCTTTTCCAATGATGTATTACATTTCTTTTGTAGACTTGTTTTATATTCCCTCTTTTTTAAGAGGGGAGGGAGGCAGTAGGATGGAAGTTCTAGAGCCTTGGAAGAGTGTAGGCAGGCCAAGAGGCAGCCAGGGAGAGGGTATGAATGCATTGACCCATAGGTTTGAGGAACAGCATGTAAACCATATGAAAGCCTCATCATCACCTCATGATCACCGCCAGAGAAAGCATGCAGTGCAAAGCACACCACACCATCTTGCCTGATGTTTTCAACAGCATTTTTTTGTGCTACAGTATTTACTAAGCTTCTGTTTGGATTGTGGGTGTCTTGGCTTAAATAATAAGCATCTAGAGCTCCTCTCAACATTCTTGGCTGATGCTGAACTTATGAATCTAATGCTTGTCATGTCTGACCTTGTATCTTCATGCTAATTAACCATAAGCTCATTTGCACGCGAGTGCTTTTTACAGTGCTGTGGCGAACTCATCCAGCTTCATCAGTTAATTGTCTTGTCTTAAATATAACAATCATGTCTTGTCTTGTGCAGTTGGAAATGACGATGGCGATAATGATAATGGAGGCAACAATGTTGATAAAGATGATGCTGTACAAAAAGAGGTAAGTTCAGTAACCAAATAGCTTAGAAGATATAATAGTTGGTGATCTGTTCAAAATATCAACGCCTTCCTCTTTACTAGGAAAAACCAAAATGGGAACCACTTAGTGTTTTGAGCAAACTTGAAGGCGATAACAACCAAAAGACAGGTAAACGTTGTCTTTTAATATGCAGTTACAGTATTTGCAGCAAGCCTTTTTGTCTATAACATGGTACTATGTTTTCTTTAACAGACTTGATGGAAGAGCTTGGTCTGGGTGACATTGATGATCTTGAAGGTAACATGACGTTTAATGAACTTTTTTTCTTTTCAGTATATATTTATTTTTTGTAGGTTTTCATTTATCGCTCCTAAACATTGAAATGCTAAATACTTAAAATGCAATTATATCCATTATTGGTCTCTGCTGACAGACCCTTTGATACAGACAGGGTAGCGCCCAACAATCTCATTATTAAAGCTTAAATGTTGCCTCTGTTTCCACTGACATGTCTGCCTTGTATATGTTGTCTGCCGTCATACTTCCTGAAGCTCAAAAAGCAGGTTCGTTGAACTCTATACACCGGTGCTGTAGCTTCTCCTTTTAAGACTCCAGTTTGATAGATAGCAGCAGTGGTTATCCTAGTGTAAACTGACCTCTAGCCAAGTCTAAGCTCAACAAACATCATTGTCAAATGTTTCTCATTGAACTACAGCTTCGTGTACCTTCTTGTACCTGTACATTGCATAGATGCATCAGATTGGGACTCAACCAGCACCACAAGTAAGAGAACCCTGCCTGGCCACAGATTGGCTGCCTCACATGTACTCGAGGAGTTCCCAGAAATCTCTAGTCCCCCTTTTAAGGAGAATGAAAAAGACATTATTCCAGCAGCACCACTAGCACCTCAAAGGATCATTGTTCCTGACAAAGGGCTGACCAGCACACCCTCTCAAGTCGTACCTCATCCCCAACCACAACCAAGAAAGACAGTGCTTCAGAAACCAGAGAGTGAAGAAGGTAACATTTAGATGGAAGATTGTCAATCAATTGTATATTTTGAATACACGTGTATGCCATTCAGACAAAGGATATGACTATATAATGATTCTCTCTTTGACTTGCTCTCTTTTAGAATCCGATTGGGAAGCAGACCATTTAACATCCTGCACTACAGCCAAATTTGGCAATAATCATCCAAACAGAGACAAGCTTCATGCAGCTAAACCAGGTGAGGCTCACTGGCCTTTTTAGTTGGCGTCTTTGTTTGAACATGCCCCTATTTTAAAGTCCAACTGTCTCCTTCTCAGGTTCCTCTGAGGTCTCATCAATGGAAAGAGATCATACAAGCAATGTAGAGGCTGACAAGCAGCAACAAATGGTGAGAAATGACCAGAGGTTCCATCACAATCTTCACATACATTCACTGGTCACTTTTCTAAATACACATCTACATTTTAATGCAGTCCAACAAGGCTACTTTGCTTTTGTATTCACGGCAGAGCTGCTGTTTTGGAGTGCATGAGATTGTACATTGATGGTGTGTTTATGCCAAACTGCATCACACAGCACAAATGCTTTTATCATAAAGTTAGATATTTTTCTGAATATGTGGATGTTTCAAAGTAGAATTCAGCATGTAACAGTGTGATACTGACATTATTTCATTTATTATTGACGTTTTTAGGTAATTTGGTAATTGAGCTGACGAGCATCAAATGGCTCATGATTTCAATATTATTTTAAAATCAAAACTTAGTTTTTGTATTGTTGTCTTTTCTGTTTTGTGTTTTTCCCTGTCCATTCATGCCATCAATGAATGGAGGAATGTGATGCAGTAGATTCATGTGAGTTAGACCATGTGGGCTCAGAAAAATATTATCACTCAAGAGATCAGTACAGTCCTGAAGAAAAAGTTGAAGCAGGTAATGACGCACCATGGGAGAAACGTTATGAGAAGCTCTGGGTAGAGGTGGAGAAAAGGCAGGTAAAATCTACCTTCAAGAATGTTGCCAGTGAATTAAAAGAGAAATTTGGAGAACTGCTTAAATTAAGACCTTCTGCAGAGGACGTCACAGAGGAATGGCACGGTATGGCTGAATGTGCTTCTGCAGATAACGATTCAAGTGATGAAGAAGAACAAGGGGAAGTCATTGTGCGCCCTACAGCAAGAGCAAGGAGTACTGTCCTCCTCACTATACCTGAGCAGAGGGAGTCCGGACTGGAAGACTCTGTGACAGAGTCAACTGACAACTCTCTGTGTGAAGACGGGATGGAGGTCAATGAGCCAACAGCTAGTGAGAGCAACATTCATCATGTGCCAGCTCCACTCACTGATGAACAGGGGGAGAGCAGTTCTCCTTCACCACAACTCAACACAGCTGAGATAGAGACCAGAAAAGATGCTGCCACAACGTTGATGGATGGTCACATAACCTGGCGTGAGACCGAACTTGGACCAATTCATAAACAACAGATGGACCTAATCTGGAATGACACAACTACTGGTGTAGGTGAAGCTGATAAGAACAACGACGTGTGTGCAGAAGAGGATCCTGAAGAGTTTGCTAAATCTCGTCCCCCGTCAATACACAGACATTCAGCATCTGTCCTCGGTGTCTCTGATGGAGAGCTGGAAGAAGACATGGAAAGATTTAAATGTGAGGTAGGGATGCTGAAGGTTGTCTTCCTGGATTTGGCGAAAGAAAAGGCCCAACTTCAGAAAGAGGTAGAGGATGGTCGGCCCTCTTGTAGTCCCTTCTGTGTCGCCTCTTTAGTTTGACTTGTGTTCTTAATTTCATTTCTTTCACTGATCTGTTTGAAAGAGGCAAAACGGACCATACATCCCAACCTCATCTTATTTCTTTCTTTTAGTTTTTCTTGCTTCAATACTATTTATTTCCTTTAGGTTTGATTTTAAGTAGAACAGTCTGCATGTTTCTCCTTAAATGTTTATTTTCCCTTTAACTATATGTAAAATGTAACCAACATTTAAACAATGCAGCGAAGAAAGCGTTGGTATTGATGTAAGCATTCTTTTATTGCACACTAAACATAATGACATTTCAGCTCTGTATATTCTTAATAGTGACTTGTCTTTCGTTGTGCATGAATTCTGCATGCATCTTAAGGCTGGTTAATTTCTGTTCAAGAGACTTTCTTTTTCAAGGTGATATGGTGTGAAGAAGAAGTACAACGTACAAAATATAGCCTTCTTTTTGCCCTGAAAAAAAGTGCTGTTGTGATGCTTTATAATTCTGGATGTTAATGCATGCTGATTCCATGGCTGATCCCAATGGGATGAATGGCTTATGGTCATCCTTGTAGGTGTTCGGGTGAATACGAAGACAATGACATTAACTACCATTAACCAATAGAAGAATATTGATGTTATACTATGTCTTTGCTACAACATTAAGCAGTTTATCTTTCAGAGATAACTAAAACATGCAATGATCAGCAAGGTAGTGATGTAAATATACAGAATAAACATTTAGAGATGAAGTGAGTAATAGCAGTATTAAATAAGTAAGGAACCACTGAATTCCACATATATTCTAGTTTTAAGTTGAGAGAGGAGCTGTGCTAAAACATTATTTAATATTTATTTCTTTACCAATTTATATCCGGCTATATGGGATTAATCTTCACAGTTTAGTTACTGAGAATTCCACAACAGGACTTAGAGTCCATGGAATCATGTTTCTTTTAATTAACAGAAAATACTTTGTCAAAGAAAGTGAGCACGCTAAGGTGTTAGGTCTCCGAAAGGAGTGTTGACACCAAATTATTTACGACAAGGTACCTCCCTCTAAACGCATCTTACAAGGCTGGTCCCAACTATGATGATGAATCTCTCAAACCCAGTTATCAAATATTTACCCTCTTCTTTTCAGACTGGCAAAGAGATACCAAAGGCTGCAGCTGAGGTGCAAAAATCTAGTGCTTTATGGGATACTGGAGGAACAGCTTTGGAAGAAGTAGATACAGAGAAACCTGAGACAAGTTTAAGATGCCTGTCAAGTCAAGATGGTCTAATTCGCCAGGAACAGCAACCTGCAGCCAGCAAGAGGTATACATTATATTATTTTAGCTGCCGACACACTCTTTTTGATCAATTTATTTTTTGATACGTTCAACAGCCCAGTAAAAAAAGAACTGCGTATTATATGTGTAATGAGCTTCTTCAAAGATTCTTTTACCTCCAAGGACCCCAAAGTGTAGATGTCGCAACTCATTGACTTTCAGGTTTATTGCTCTCCATGGAACCAGCGGGGCACCAGGGCAATTGCTTCTCCCATTCCAGCAGACCTACAATAGCAACAAACAGGAGGGAAAAGCTATAGAAGGAACCGTGCAGCTTGAGCTGGTCCGAGGGGCCCACCACGCCAGAGCCCCTCAGACCAACAACCTTGTTAATGGAGATCCTCTCTCTGTGTTTGATGATAGCACTTTAAGTGATGTTTCGGACGATGAAGGAAGGTATATATGCAGTATGCCACTTTTGTCTCAATGTCACATCTGTCCCTAACACTTAAAATGTGTTCAGACTGAATATAAAGTGAGTTTTACTGGAAGACAGCATATTAAGTCAATGGGGAGCTCAAAGTTCTCACATGTATCTTAATTCATACTTAACTAAAGATGTGAAAATTAGGAAAAACACACAATGTCAAGCAGTCAAATTAGCTTGTACAAAAGTACAATCACTAACCACCATGGAAATGCACTTGTGTACAATTCATAGTGCCTTTACACTAAATCTTTACAATATTGGTTGGTGGGTTATGTCCCCACCTGACTAACCGCTGATTATCAACAAAATGAACAGTATACTGCATTATACCCTTACTTTCTTTCCTCTATGCAGTTCTCATTAGCTTAAACATGGACGTCTATCTTTGAAATAACCCATGTTCCTCTTTCCTCCATTTGTTGTGTTCAGGTTGCCAGCAAGTGGACAGCTGAAAAATGAGGTAAAGCACAACTCCTGTGTCAGTGCTCTCTTGGCACAGTGCACACACCATGCAGATTCAGAATCTGAATGTGAAGACTTTTTAAGGCATTTAGTTTTTTCATTCAGAACCCTGGAGAAGTGGAGATGGCAGAAGATTTTGACGAACTTACTCAGTCATCAGACACAGCCACTGAAGATAATGACTCTCCCACTTCAGGCTATCGTCATGCTTCTCTCCTTATTCAAAAACTGGACTCAACCACTTTGGGTACTAATTTAAATACAAATGCATATATTTAAGCATTTATTATTAATGTTGTAGTAATAATAATGTGTATATGTGTTTATAACATTTGTATAAATGTGAGTCTCATACATATTATATCATTTCTTACAGACTCAAGAACCACAGTAAAGCTGCAGAACATTTTCCACGAATATGAGCGCTCCATCCAAAAGGCAAGGAGTCGCCATGGGTACCTGGCAGACAAAGTGAGCCAGCTGGAAATGGAGAGGGTGGAGATGAGGACCTCACTGGAAGAAGTTAAGGATGTTAAGTCTGACTTGGAGTGCAACCAGTTGGAATTGCAGACAGAAGTCACAAACCTAAAGTGAGATCTATTTCACATTCGATGTGGTTAATGTGCCTTTTTCTTTTTTATGTGTTAACTATACAATTATCTCGGCCACATGGTATAGATTTCAGCTGAAGCAGGAGCAGGAAAATCGCAGAAACTCCACCATGATGTACAACACTACAAGAGATAAGCTGAGGAGGACAGAAGAGCAGTATCATTTAGAAGTTCAGGAGAAACAGAAGGTGGAGCTCGCCCTCAGGAACCTGGAACTAGAGATGAGAACACTGGACAACAAAACAAAACAGGTACTGTTTTGAACTTAATTTGTTTTTGGTCCAAACAAGTGATTTTAATCATGCTCCTCTGATGTAGGCTAATATTAGATTAGTAATTATAGTCACTTGTTTAGCATTAATATTACATCCTGCATATGGGACTGGTTTTAGACTTTTCTTTGCCATCTCTTTCATCTGGAAACTTGGAAAACTCTTCCAAATGACTGGTGTGTTTTAGCTGGAAGCAGAGGGAAGTTAAATACCATTTATATTCTTGTACTCTGCAGATTAAAACCGTAGGAAACAATTATTTATTTACTCGACTTTATTGTTTAGTCCATTATTTATTTTACACAGTAAATAATGTTTATTGTATTGTTGTTGTTGTTGGAACTCTCTGAGTAGTTTGTTGTCCAGTTGTTGTTTCACAAGTGGTTTATATGTTAACCATTCAGCTTGAAGAGGATCACCTTGAGATCCAGAGACTGCTGGCCCAGGAACGCAGTGCACGGACACTACAAGAGAATTTGCTCAACAGCCATCTCCGTAAACAACAGGAGATAGAGGAGGAGAACAAAAGAAATATAAGCAAAAGCAACGAGGTTAGTTTGGTTCTGATCTAACTCAGAGGATGTTGAAATGATGCAGTTTTTCAATAGATATGTTTTGAATTATAAATTAATTAAGTGTGTTATTTCCTGTTGTCCATAGGCCTTGTCTCAACTCACTGAGGCCAGCGACAGGGAGAGGGAGCTGGTCCAGCAGAATGTTACCTTACAGGAACAGCTGAGCATACTGAGGACGGACCTTGAGCATTCAAGGGCCAACAGCAGTCTCAAAGAGAACCACGTATTGGAAGAGAATGAAGCCCTCAGAGAACAGTTAGAAGATGCTCGGCGTGATCTCAAACTCGGCAGCGAAGCCCTGACCCAAACGGTCTTCAACTGCAATAACCAGATGACCAACCTGAAGTCTGAGCTGACGATAACCACAAACCGCCTGGAAAATGAACGGCAGACTCGTGAAACACTGGAGGCAGAGCTGGAGTCCGCTCGCAGTCGTCTGGCTGCGGCCATAAAGGAGACTGAGCATTGCCTGGCAGCTCACTCGGACAAAGAGAAAACTCTGCTCCGGGAGAAAGATGAACACAGGCGTCTTAAGGATAGACTCACAGGTTAGTTGTTATTGTAATAGCTAGACTCACCAATGCACATGCAAGCATTCATGTCAGATTCCAGTTCTGTTTGCTTTTGTTGGCACAATTTTTAGTTATTGATCATTTAGAACAGAATGCCATTTTTCCATATGGTGACCTGCAGGTGAAGCAGCCAGTCAGCGTGAGGCAATCAGCAGCATGTCCCAGAAGCTGGCCAAGGCAGAAACGCAAGCAAACAGCATGGAGAATGAGGTCCATCGTGTCACACTACAGCTGACAGAGAAAGGCTTGCTACTGGAAGTCCTGCAGCGGGAGAAGGACCAGGGAGCTGCCCGCATCAAGGAGCTAGAGTCAGCTCTGCAGGCCGAACGGGAGCTAGTTAGCCGCACTGGAGCTCGCCAAGAAGCCACGCAGGAACGGTTAGCTCAGGCGCAAAGTGAGTGCATGTTATTACGGCAACAGCTAGAGGAGACCCAAAACAAAGGTGCAGCAAAAGAGCGTGCTGTGACAGATGCCCAAGAGCGATTCAGTGACATTCTTTCCAAGCTGCGCTCTGACTGTGAAGAGAGGGTACAACTAGTGGAGGAGAGAAATAAGGAGCTTGCCACTAAGGCTGCAGATCTCCGAGATCAGATCTATAAAGTAGAGGAAGAGAAGAGCGAAAGAGAGGTGAGATCAGGACTGTGCAGTAAAAGAGGATTAGCTATTCTCTTCCTTCACACCCACTTTTAGCCTTCTTCCACAGATGCTTGTTAAGAAGGTCCCTTTATGTCTAACCAACTGGTACTTTTTGGCATCTGCTTGGCTACAGACTAGTCTAAGGCAGCTGCAGCAGGAGCTTGCCGACTCACTCAAGAAGCTGTCAATGAGTGAAGCTACTTTAGAGGTCAACACACGCTATCGCAGTGACCTGGAGGAAGAGAAGGCTAGGCTCCTCAAAGATGTGGACAGGTTCAAAGCAAAGGTAACAGTATGGAAACATTGCCATCAATGGCAGAATATTTTCACTACATCTGTTCTAACATGGGAATATTCTTAAACATATGATTTCACTTTGCTGATGAGTTGAGTG
>JAUMTR010000024.1:16399855-16414930 GCA_032270685.1 Microctenopoma stevenorrisi
TATATAATCAAAATAATGCAGAAAACCCAACAGTCCCACTTGAGCAACAGTGGAGAGGAAAAACTCCCTTTAAGAGGGATTTATGTTTTCCACATATTATGACATAGCTATAAACACTAACTGACTTGTTAGTACTTGCTGTATGCAGCAAAGAACTATTCCTGCCCTTAAGTCTGATACCCAATGATAATTACCCATGCTCAGAAAAAAAATTATTTTAAATTAAATCAAAACCAAAATTTTCTTTACCTGAAAAAACCTTAAACTAGGAAAACAGTGTCTGTGGGAAAACAAATACTGGTAAATAGATTCTTCCCTTGGTCGCACATTGTCCTCATATTCCCTGTTGTTAGGCTGTGGCCATCCGACTGAACCAATCTGCCATCCAAGCTGTCACCCCCATCACCAGTTTTGAGAAGAGACAAGAAGGCTCACCGAACCCTGACAGGTAAGTCGTGTTGCTTATATAAATTACAGACAACACTAGACACAGCTTCTCCTGAAATTTATAATCAACTGCATTTGGCATTGTTTAGATTTTATCTTTTAATTTCATTCCTAATGAAATGTTAGTTGGTCTTTACGGTCTTCTTTTAGAAAAGAAGAAAGAAACAAAATGTCAACCTATGATTACTGAGGATAGTGATCGCTGACCTGAAAAGACATTTTGTATTTTGATATCAGTTCTTAAAAGGTTGTTTTGTCAGCGTGTTAACTTCCATAAAGAAATGCATGAATGTTTTTACTTTGTGTAAACCTCTAGAATTGTGATTTGTATATTCTCTTAATAAAGATTTATGGAATGCAGCTTTACCATATTATAAGCCTGAAAGTGAGAGTGAACAAGCATGTGCATGGCAGTACATTGTATTTGTGGGAAATTCTATTGCACATTAAACTACGTTAATAATGTTGTCATGTAATATTGGGTTAGAGAGATCTGTAATGTATGTAGAATTTAAACATTCTGATTAAATCAGTGCAGAGAAGCACTAAACAAAGTCAAGGCATAATGAATATTTGGACCACGTTTCATGGCAATGCATCCTGTAGTTCAGGTTGGAAGCCTAGCAGATAAGTAGTGGTTGAGGTTTAGTACTTTTAAAATTGTCTATCTTAATCCTGCAGAGCAAAGCCAGGAGGAATCCATTTGAACAGTAGTGGGTCCCAGAAGACGGGAGCTGCTCCAGAACCAGAGGATCTTATAGCTCCTGGGACGCCAATTCAGTTTGACATCATGCTGCCAGCGTCTGAGTTTCTGGACCAGAACAGAGCTGGGGGGAGGTGAGGGGGCAAGGAGGACAGGCATTGTTTTGTGTGTATGTTTGTGAGAAACTGTGATGATGCTCATTTATTTATTGTATAATTCCTGGGAACTAGAATGCTTCTTAATGTCCCAATGCAGGATTGTAATTCTTTCTTTCCTGCTATTTATTCTCTTCCGGACAGACGCACAAATCCATTTGGAGAAACAGAAGATGACTGTTCCACAGAAAATGACGGTAACCATTTCCTCATCCAAATAAAACTTCAAAATGTCAGGTTTCTTTTAAGCATTGGGTGATTTGTACGTTTCCACAGATTCCCTCTTGCAGCAAGTGTTTGTTGTACGCTTCCTGGGCTCCATGGCAGTTCGCTGTGGCAACAATCAGGAGGTCATCTATGAGGCCATGAGGCAGGTGTTGGCTGCTCGAGCCATTCACAACATCTTCAGGACCACGGAGTCCCACCTCATGGTCACTAGCAGTAGTCTCAGGTAATATTTTTGTTGTTAATACATTCATAAAATTTCTTAGTGTAGTTTTTTTGCATTATTTAAAAACACTGGACCATCTCTGGTATTTTGACCTTTTTTATTTCAGGCAAATAAATGCTCTAAATATAAACTCTAAAAATAAATCACATGTACCTTTAAATGGCAAACTCTGAGAAAGTGATAATTTAGCAGTGGTCTTTTAATGTTTTTTACAGCTGTCTATCAATATTGACTGATAAAATCACCCCAACATTTAATGTAGCTCTAACATTCTGTCGCCTGTAGTTTTGTGACCTTGTACATGAAATGCTATTGTGAAAGCCTAACTTTAATCTGCAAGAGTGTTTAGAATTTTTTTAAGCTAACTCTAAAACTAACTTGAACCTGCAACCTTCTACATCCCAGTCTGACGCCTAACCCATTGAACTACCAGGCCGTGAATACTTTTGTACACATGCAGAATACTGTACAGTAACATATTGAGTTTTGGTATAACCTATTATTGACTTTTACATGTCAGAGGCTTCAACTTGATGCAAAAATGTCTGACAAAATGTCATGGACAAGTTACAGTGTTTGTTATTGTGAAGGTTAACAGAATGAGACAAGAGTTGGCGAAAAGACAAATCCAAAGTCAAGGCGGAAGTATAACTGCAGTGTTTATCTTTTTGTAAAAGTTTCTATTTTTCTTTATAATAGATTGATTGACCCTCAGACTCAAGTTACAAGAATAACTGTAAGTATTACAAAAAAAGGTCATTATTTACTTTAATGGCAACTTCGCCTTCCTATGGTTCTAGATTGGGGAGTACATACTGTATATTTATTAGGCACGCTGCTTGTTGAAGGAAATCACTGATCGGCCAATCACATGGTAGCAACTCAATGTATTTAGGCATGTTGGCATGGTCAAGATGAACCGCTGCAGTTCAAACAGAGCTTCAGAAAAGTAAATTTAAGTGACTTTGAACGTGGCATGGTTGTTGGTGCCAGACAGGCTGGTCTGAGTATTTCAGAAACCGCTGATCTTCTGGGATTGTCACAAACAACCATCACTAGGGTTTACAGAGAATGGTTCGAAGTGAGCTCCAGTGAGCGGCAGTTCTGTGGGCGAAAATGCCTTCTTAATGCCAGGGGTCAAAGGAGAATGACCAGAGTGGTTCGAGCTGATAGAAAGGCAACAGTAACTCAAATAACCACTCGTTACAACCAAGGTTTGCAGGAGAGCATCTCTGAAAGCACAACACGTCCAACCTTTAGGGAAAGGGGCTACAGCAGCAGAAGACCATACAGAATTTAGTATCAACAGTTCAGGCTGCTGGTGGTGGTGTAATGGTGTGGGGGACATTTTCTTTCTTCACTTTGGGCCCCTTAGTACTAATTGATCATCATTGCAACGCCACAGACTACCTGAGTGTTGTTGCTGACCGTGTCCATCCCTTCATGACCAGAGCGTACCCATCTTCTGATGGCTGCTTCAAGCAGGATAATGCACCATGTCATAAAGCTCGAATCACCTCAGACTGGTTTCTTGAACATGACGAGTTCACTGTACTCAAATGGCCCCCACAGTCACCAGATCACAAAAGGGAGTCCAACTAGGTACTAGCAAGGTATGCCTAATAAAGTGGCCGGTTAGTGGCCTTCCTTTTTAGTGGAAGGAGTTTTTCTATCCATGTCCATAACTGTTACCTTTGACACCTAACATGCACTGTAAATGGTTGAAAGAATGTGTAATATTAAACACATCATTTGAAATCAAAATATGTTCCTTCACTTCATTCTTGTGCGTCAGCTGTTGGGAATCAATCTCAGTTTTATGGATTTTTATTTCAACCACCCAAAACAAAATCAATAAATAATTAGCATAAGTGACATTTAATCTTTATTTGCAGGAATTTAGTTTTCTGCCAGACTTCACAGAGTGACGCCAGCGGCATCATTACATGTTGATGAGCAGATGAACACACACCGACCCTTTTGGAGGGGCTGTTGACTAAGCGCTGTCAAAGTGCTGCGCTGAGAAGCACGTTGACTTGCCCGCTTCACAGTGACGATATGGCACATCAAAGCAACGCAGTGAAGTGAAGCTGCTGAAGTTGTCTAGCGCCATGCTAACTCTCAGTCAGTAAACATGCTGCACAGAGTCAGAATGAAGTGTCATGACAGCGAATCAAAGAAAGCCTTGAGAGGCAACAGCGAACTTAAAGACAATTACTGACATTAGTCAAAACATGCTGTGAAGAAATCTGAGGCCTTTGTTCTGTATTCAGTTGTGAGGTCTGCAGTAACCGCTTCAATTCAGAGTGTTCACTGGAAGCAGTGCAATGCAGTTGGGACGGTCTACCTATGAACTCTGTTCTTTTTGCTCCACATTAATATGATATACAGGTAATGTCTCGGTGTTCTCTGAGCCTGTTGTCCTGCCTATTACCATTCACCCCACAACATCAATTTAAGGGCAGCTTTTACCCCAGCGCAAAATAGGGAAACTTCAATCACAGCTATGGCTTAACTATTGTATGTGATCAATCTTCCTTGTGAATAATCTGGTATGGTGCCCTGACGTAGAGCGATATGTCAGCGAGGACGCATACTACTGTTCAAATGTTTTTCTTCTCACTTTTAAATCAGCGATCTTGCTTTTCTCACATAAATATGGAACATTTTGTTTGCATCTTGCTATATATATACTATATATTGAAAAGTATTTGGATGATTTATTTATTGATTGATCGAATTTGCAATGAAATGTTAATTATTTAGATATTAACCCCAAAGACATGGATATTAAATATTTTATCACTGCTTTTTTGTGTCATGTAAAGATATTTTTTTTAGGTACTGTGAAATTGTCTTTGTTTATATTATAGGCCAAAACATGATTCTATTGGTTGAATTTAGTAAGCATTTAAGTAAGTATTTTATTTTCCCATATACCAGAAATGCATTCTCACAGATGTAACCGTGCAAGATTGAATTTCCTAACAACAACAAAACAAAATGTTGTTTATTAATGTAACTGGTCACATGCTTTTCATCAATAAAACAAACAGGTTTACACGTTTATTATGTTTATTAGCATATGATGGACATACAACTACAGACAAACAACTTTTTTATTGTTGTATTTATTCAGCATCAATTCGGATCAATTAGGTGAAAAGCATGAAACTTACAGAAAAGAGGAACAGATCAGTAAACTAGTTACACAATGTAAACATGTAGAAAACACTGTCACTTTATTTTATTAAATTGTGCAAAACAGAAAAGAGGAACTTTATTGTGATAGGAGATTCACGCTTGCTGCGCTTTTTTCTAGTTCTTACAAACAATCACAACAGACAAACACATTTTTTTTTACTTTGGCCTGTGAAATATACCGTATTTCCTTAAAACACATGAAATATGATTCCTGGCCCTGCGATGGACTTGCGAATCGTCCAGGGTGTACCCCGCCTCTCGCCCGACGGCAGCTGGGATAGGCTCCAGCACCCACCGCGACCCGATTTCGGATAAGCGGAAGACAATGGATAGATGGATGGAAATATGATTCCAGCTACACTTTTAATTACAGACACTTACTGTATGTATCACTTTGATGCTTATTTTTAATCCTAATAATACTTTTCTTGGCAAACTCTCCCTTAAATACCATAAAAGAAAATGTTGAACCATAGAGGATCAAATGAGACTAACTCAATGGTAATACTTCTAAATACATTTAAAGCTTATATTTCACTGTACTTTGACCTATACATTTAGTAGAAAAAAAAAACTTGAGCTTGATCATGTAAAATGTGGATCAGCCAGAAGCCACAGGTGGAACCATGTTCACACTCTTTTGCTTAGAGTTTTAAATGTTGCAGCACACATTTAGACAACATAAACAATCATAGTGAATACTTCTGACAAGCAAATCGCTTGTTTATCTGACCAAATAATAACTCATTTCACAGACACATGACTTTATGTACAGTCAACTCTACGGCCAACATCCCTGAATGTTCACTGACTTTTACTGATTAATGACTACGACGGATTAATTATAAGTCTGGGACCTTCACACTGGCAAGGGTCATTCAAGGTCAAACATGTGCTCTTCGTCATTTTTAGCCATGTCATGCTGCAGAGCAGCTGGTTTTACTGTCAGAGACTCTTGCTCATTCAAATTCAGTGCTTCATCTTTAAAGAAAAGAGACCTGCAAGAAGTGAAAAGACACTGCAGTTATTATTATTATTAATAATAATAACAGTAATAATAATAATAATAGTAATGTTAATTCAATTATTTGATATTTTGGAATTTACAGTAAACACAACTCACTGCTGGACTTGTAAAGAAACATTTAGGTTACTGTGGTTGTTTGTTGCTTTGTTCTCCTGCATCTCTCTTCTGGAACTTCTGCTAACACTATCCGTCTTAAGTCCTGGCAGTGATGCTTCAGCCAGTGCCGTCTGCAAGAAATGTTGATCAAAAATCCTACTATGAACACAACAGGAACTGAAAAGGTGTACTCGCACACATTGTCTCACCTGTAGGCTAGAATTCAGAGCGGTCCTGAAAGCCAGGCTAGAGGACACATTTTTCATCAGTGATGGACTCCTGCTCAACAACAAAGGTTACAGAATTTCAAAGTTAACGTGTAATTCACGTGTGTGTGAGATTTATTTTAGGACTCAAAAATGGTGCATGAGAAAGAAATTACATGCTAATCTTTTTTTGAGCTGTTTTAAACTGTTTAGAACTATAATGTATGCTCACGCCCTGTTTTGGGTTGTGTGACAGACAGAAAGCTATTCACCGTACCCCGTGATCTTCTGGGATCTCCTCCTCTGGTATTCCACCTCATCCACCGTCCACACAGCACCTTTCACATTCTCCACACGCACAAAACACTTGTGCAGGCTCAGGTTGTGGCGCACTGCGTTCTGATCCAGAGAAAATCAGAGGGAAGAACATATTACTGAGTACAAGCTGCATCAATCAGGCATGACACACACTAAGATCACAGTTAATTATCTGAGGGTGTAATACCTTCCAAGTGGCAGCGTTGCGTCTGAAATAGGCAAACGTTTGTGTGAACCAGTTGTATATCTCGTTGAGTGTTAGTTGCATGTCTGATGCTTCTATTATGGCCTGTACATGGAGAGGAAATGAAACCTTTTAGCATGCGATGGGAACGAATTAAAGCCCCGACTGTTTCACAGCCCACATAATACAAGGTAGAAGGCTAAAGACAGACATCCAAACTGGGACAGTTGTTGCCTCTTTGGAGTAAAAAAAACATATTATATATTATATATTGCAATATGTTGACATATTTTATCAAGAATACAAATGCACAAATGCAAAAAGTTAAGTAAGCTGAGTAAATGAAATGGTTAAACAACACTGATTCATCCCACTGTGCGTGTTTATACCTGTCTGATCAGTGTTGCATACGTGAATGGTGGTCTGATGTCCGAGTTTTTGTACAGTTCATATTCGTTCTCTGAAAACAAACGAGAGAGAAGCGAGAGGTGCCTTTTTTGGTGGTGCTTTTATTTTGGTGTGTGATCAATATGTAATGGCAACTGCAGCATTTGTTTTACCTGAAGACAGTGAGTATACCAAAGGGTGGTGGTGATGTCTTATTGCGCCAGCACATGACGTACGACTCGGTGCCTCTTCCTCACAGCAGCGGGACGGAGTACTGGCAGGGCCCACAGGTTTGGGGGTCACCTGGGTTGAGTCTGATGGGGTAAGGGAGTGCAGGTTGTTGGCGACGGTGCCTGAACTGAGCTGAAAGCGACGCAAGCAGACAAGCAAGTTAACAAAGGAAAAAGAATAGAAGAGCTGATAGAGAAACAAAACAAATGGAAATATTAAACAGAGTGTAACAGAGCGATTCGATTCGGCGCTTCGGAGGTGATTCCTCTAATACTGGAGGAAGAAGGAAGACAATTATTGTTAATTATAGGGTGAAATTGTTTGGTGAGTGTTGTGATTATGGTGCAATATTTGCAAGATTATCAAATGATTAGTCTCCACATTATCAGAGCATGTCTGCTGTCTGAAAAGACATCAGACAGCAGTCTGATGTCAACAGCTGAGCACTGAGATGGAGGAAGGCGCTCATGCAGACACTCATCACCCGGCGAGAGGTCAAGCTCAGGTAGAGGCTCACAATGCATGATCTGATATCATGCTCTGAGCAGGTTCAACTGTTTCTGACCTTCATCTCATGCAGCTGTGTTTTTTTTTTTCAAAGAAAATGCCGACATGTGTTTGCAACTCGTTCAGCTGTGAAAGTTCAGCAGGACAATGACAGACTGGCAGCATCTTCATCAGTGCTGGAGAAGATGAGGTCGTCCGCTATTTTCACATGTTTAGAGTTTAGCTAACAGATCTGAAATTCACTGACTCTGCCTCTGTTGTTAGTGCCCACCATCTACCTGTGGGTCAGCAGCGGGATCAGGCTGTGGGGAGTGTAGACCAGCAGGTGCAGAGAGCGACTGAGCCTCCAAACACGGCAGGCGCAGGTGAGCCATCATTGCCCGCAGACGCTCCCGTTCTTTGCTGAGCTGTTAGAGGAGATGAAGTAAGAGAGAGAAAAAGATCTGTGAGTGAGCACAGATTATTCAAATCAGATGGAAGGCTGTGAACCAGACAGACAGAAGTTTATTTGTGTGGTTCTAACCTCAGCATTAGAGACTCATTCCTACCT
Source organism: Microctenopoma stevenorrisi (assembly GCA_032270685.1). Classification (NCBI taxonomy): domain Eukaryota; kingdom Metazoa; phylum Chordata; class Actinopteri; order Anabantiformes; family Anabantidae; genus Microctenopoma; species Microctenopoma stevenorrisi. The sequence continues at coordinate 16,408,322 of JAUMTR010000024.1, forward strand.
GAAGCTCAAGCTGCTGGACGACCTGCATCTGTACTCTGCACTGTGCCGTACTTCTGTCATCTAAAGTGTGTTCACTGCACATGTGCCTAAAACAGACACACAGGTGCATTATGGGGAATCTGCAAATACAAATGTTTAACCTTGATCCTTTTAAAACTGTTTACAAATCATGAGCACTGAATTTGGGAAATATATTCAGGGGAATATACCTTTAAATCATAAAAAACAAAAAGTACAAAGTCAGAAAGTCAAAAGTATTGGGATAAAGTTAAAAACCTACTCTATAAACTGGCTGAGGTTTTCACAGACTGACTCGCATCCAGGCCAATTACACACACCGTGGCCGTAGAGAACGTGTGTAGCAGTGCGATCAGCTTTACCGGCGCTGAACAAGGAGGAACAGAAGGAGAGCGAAACAACTGTCATGATTAAAAACCGCAGCAGCCATACAACACACACAACACACAGCGAGGGCAAATAAAACACATATAAGTGTGTTTCCTTCTCTTTTCATGCAGCAGAACGCCAGGCAGACGGGAGCACTGAAAATAATTGAAAAGACTATTTACTTTTGATTGTAGTCATGTAAACTTTTTCTTTGCTGAACCACTTCAGGTGTTGCAACACAAAGCAGACAAACAAAACAAAATATATCATCCCAAGGGGAATTAAAAGTGAAGTCTTACAGGCTGCAAAGCAAACACCCCCACACACACACCTTAAGTTGAAGAAAATGTCTACAGATGACAAGTCTGTGATATTTACAAAAAGGCAGCATTGTTTGTGTTCTTGCAGTTTGATTGCAGAACAAACCGAGACGTCTCACCATTCTGCCCTGCGAGGAGAACACAGCTGGTCACCAGTTTGTCCCCCTGTGACTTTAGCGGACACTGCGTCATGATTGCCCTTCATCGTCGTTTTATCCTCGGTTATTCCGTTTGTCAGCTCTTTCCATATTTGCTGCATCTCTGACGAGCTGAAACCAGCTAAACCGTAAAGAAACATACAGTCCATGTGATTCTGATTCTAAAAATGTGTTGTTTCATGTTGATCAAAGAAACCATGGCGTCTTTTCAAGGATTATATTTGCTGTACAGCAAAGGGTCATTTTCAGTTTGCACATCATGTTGCCTCTTCTAAGAATAATTATCACAGCTAGACTATGAGTAAAAATGCATTTTCTACTTTTAAATTCCCTTTTAATCATCATCCCCGTGAGTCGTGTGCAGTTATATAACTGAACAGAAAGTCAACAATTCTTTTTGTGTCATTGTGATGTGACACAGTCTAACACAGCAGCCATGCAGCCAATTAACATGATGCTATACATTCTAATAGAGGGAATAACAACACATACTGCCCCCAAGAAAAGATGAAGAAATATGGAGGAAATGTAACCTGGAGAGAGGGCAGGGGGAGACAGGACGGGTCCCTGCACCCGGTGAAGCTGCAGCTGCTGCTGGAGCTGGAGGAGCTGCTGGAACAGGAGCTTCTGTGCAGGGAGAGAAAACAAGACATTTCACAGCCAGGTGAGGTTGGCTTCACATTAAAGTCCCACTTTCACTTAGAATTTTTTTTTCTAATATATAATACGAGCTTATCATCAAGATAGGCACATGCTGTACACCAGGCAAAAGTAAAATACAAGCTAACCTCAAATACTAACACTGCTTACCTCTTTCACCTTTTTGCTGGGTTGCTGTTGAAGCAGTTGCAGGTGAATCTGTTGCTGCTGCTTCTTAAAAATCTCTTTCAGTTGTTGCTAGAAAAGTGAAGAATACAGCCTCAGGCAATTTAATGTAACATAACAGAATATACTAAGATGACGAGCAGTAATTATTATTGGATTAAAGTATTCCTGTCCATATTTATCACTAATAGACGAGACTTCTCTAGAGACAACAGTGATTTTAGGCTATGATAAACCTCAGTGGATGAAGTCAAAGCACAAAAAGACAGATAATGTTCCAATTCTTTTTCCTAAAACTAGACAAAGGGATCTTATTATTTTCCATTGAATTCCTTTTGGACACCAACTTCACTCTGGAGTGGTTAGCCAACAAAGATCACAGTGGGAGGTAACAGGGGACAAAGGTGTCCAGCAGTGTCTGGGAAACTAAGGACCTATTTAGATTCAGCTGATAGCAGTGTTCCATGTTAAAACGTTGAACAACAATGATGTGCATGAAAAACGTAAAGAGGAAGAATGGGACACAAACATTGTGTTTGGTGATGACCAAACTCTGCATTCCTGCATTAAGAACCTTTTCCCATCTGTGAAACACGGTGGTGGAAGTGTCATAATCTGGACCTGGTCCATCTTTGGGGCATCTATGAAATCCAAGTTGCACATGTGAACTGTGAGCTGAAGCTCAACAGAAAGTGAATCATGCAGGGAGACCAACTGCAAAGAATCACAAACATGCAAGATGTTCCACCATACAGCGATTAAAGCTGAATAAATTTGCAGTATTGGTTAAATACAAAGCTAGGAACAAACACTAACAGTATTTACTATAAACCTAGAGACCTATAATTGAGTCTGGAACATAACTATGCGAGAGAAACTCAAACTTTCTCTTTGCACAGATACAGATCAGTACAATCACATTGCCATGCAGCTGTCTTGCTGTTGCATAAGTACCTGCTGGAGCAAAAGCGCTTGCTTCTGGTGGATCAGAACCTGCAGCTGGTTGGGGGACAACAGCTGCTGTATCTGCTGAGGAGCCATCATAGCCAGAAACACCTTCAAGAAGACAAGTATATGAGACAGAAGGCAAGTGTCAGGTGTTAAACAGTAATGACCATTGAATGGGAATCTATCCCAACCAATTACAAAACAGTGCAGTCAACCTTTCGTGAACATCCTCATGCTGGATTGTGTCATTGACCCTAAATGAGATGGGAGATAGTCTGACCAGTTAATTATCAACACAATTACATGCTTGTTGTGACTCCTAATATAAGTGTATGGGTATTAATAAAAGCAAACACTCACAGAATAATAACTTGTGTGCAGTGTGGCTGATTGAGCGACAAATAACAGGATGATTGTCTCTTTTTGTCACTAGAGAAAGCAGCAATTGCCGTGACTGCATTAAGAAACAACAAAGGGCACTTACAAATTTAACACACCGCATTACAAACAATGCTAAAAGGAATACTACTTCTACCAATTGATTGTTGGGGAAAATAGTTTATTTATTTTAAAATTTCATAATTTTCTATCCGTTTTTTTAGTTTAACAGTCACTTTGTAATCTTTTTTTCCTCATACATTTCAGTGAATCCCTGTGTCTGGTGTAACATCTTCAATCCTATCTTATCCGAAGAGAACATGTCAGTCATTAGTCATCTGAGATAGAACTGTATACACAAACAGCAGAGGTGGAAGACTTAACTGTTTTTTGGGTATCCGGTGTACAGATCTCAATTTATTGGATGCTTAAAATTGAAACTTGATTGATGCTTAAACAGTTACTGGAATAATTGTACGAGTGATCAGCAGATATTGTTACACATTTTAGATTTATATATAAAGTTAGAGAAATAATTCAATGATCCATAGTTTTGAGATTTTTAAATGTGACAGTAAACATGCAGTATTTATTATTTTACCAAGTTTACCTACACAAAGAACAACTTTAACTTTGGGGGTAATGAGATCAAAACACATGGTGCACCACGTAGTTAACCCAGCGTACCGTTATAAAAGGTACAGGGTCTCACATGCTTCTAAAATAAAGCTGGGATGTGGGAAATTATTCACAATTTCCTGGAAAATGAATCGACTAATAGTAAACATTGAACAGATTATGTCCTAATAATTACATGTACGTTTCTTATTATTTTATATTAGAATTTTCTTTTGAATATAGTCAGCTTTTTTTTCATGCTTTTTACAATCACTGGCTTGATTTATGGTGCAGATGTTACAGCTAGAAAAGAAATACATCCTGATGGAACACCTTCTCTTTTGTTATTTAACAAGATACACCTTCAGTTTTATAACACTTTTACAATTTGAACATTGCGAAACTTTCCCAACACGACACATTATTACACATATGAAGACGGGAATCATCGTCTGACAGACCAGCAGCATTGCAGTGCTGTCATTACCACATTGTGACTTTCTATGGCCATTGCCGTATGTTAGAAGAAATTAAAGACATATTTATTTAAAAAGTATGTGAAATTCTTATCACGCAGTTGCAGCTTTTTTATTTTTGATAGCGTGACAGCGCCAGTGTTTTTAAAAAAATTATGTTTGTAAATATTGTCTGTGAAAACAGAATCGTGTGGTTTGTGCGGGTTTATAAAGTGAATTAACACAAAAGAACAGAACAAATCTCACAAGATACGAGAACGGACTGAAAGACTGACTGATTGTTGACCAGGCGTTCATTATCAGTGGCTGTAACACTGATCACCTGTATTAAGATTCCTAAGTGTGGAATTGCAACAGACAACCATAAAATCACGTTGGTCCATGCTTATTTGCCTTTCCCTCGCTGCTGTTTGGCCTAGGTCTGTGGATGATTATTCCTCCCTGGCTCTGACTCACATACTAATAATGAAGGACAAACAGAGTTCTGCGTGTCAACTCCCAGCTCAGATCCGATCTCATAAGAATTACCTGCTACTGTCAACAGAGCTGCTGGCTCTGGGTTTGGTGTCCTGTCAGAAGATGTCGACTGTGGAGCTGACATGCTATTTCTCTTGACATCTGTTTGCCTAAGATTGTTCTATTTCCCACTTATGAAGAGGAGGAGGAAGTGGTGAAGGAAGGAGAGGAGGATAAGGAGTAGGAGGAGGATGGAAATACCTGTTTATGTTGGAGACTCTGCCAGTTTTCACGGCTCACACCACCGCAGGAGTCCCCATTAGTTACTCTCTCTCCTGCACTGTTGTCTGTGTGACTGAGGAGGCTGCTGGCTGGGGTTTGACGGGCTACCGTGGGACTGAGAGGAGACTCAGGCATCCCAACTCAGGTCCTAAAAGAAAACAGTCAACACTAAATAAAATGTAAGACTGAAAATAGAACTGCTAAATTGTGTTTGTGTGGCTTTGCACTAAGCACATGACAAGAAAGAAGACTAACTCGCTCACTGATGTGCTAATCTAATACGATAAAGGTCAATTACTAAACTAAAATAAACACTGCAAGGCTGCAAATCCAACAAAACTTTGCACCATCACATAACAGAGAAAGTTAATTAAACTTTGAAATCTGTGCAGAAATGATGAATAATATACATTTTAAAATGTGTCATTTTAAATTTGCATTATCAAAGTTATTTACAGCGACTCAAATCGATCGGCATCTACTAAACCAATCAAACAAAGTTTAAACAGTAGATGACAGTACTTCTATCATTTCTGATTATCATGAATGAGATCAGTAGTCATTTAGTCATTTTATCAGCTTATACAAAGCTCAAAAACAATGCACAAATAGAGTTCCACTCCAGGAATCTAATACTAAAACATACTGGAAGTCAAGTCTCATTACATAAAAAAGCTTTCTGACAGTTCTATTTGTATTAAAGCTACATACCGTTATGAAGGATAGTCAAACTGAGAGCAGCCAGGCACAGTTGATGTCTCTAAGTCATGCAGTTTGTAGTAAGGATGGGGGAGAACTGATGGATTTGTGTGTCTACCTGAGGGGGAGGAGTCACAGTGCCATCAGTAAATGGGACTAAGAGAACAGCAGTTGATGCTGGGATGTGAACAACAGAGGAGAAAATTGTTACAAATCTGTATTTTTTTCCCCTTTTTTTCCTTCTGCAAAACAGATCCTCTACATTTAAACTAATCAATAAGCTTCATGTCTACATTGCGAGCACGTTATAGTATGATGTATGTTGTAATGTGACGAACAGATATTATGCTATTTCCAGTTGCTTGCTAGGCAGAAACAGTGCATTCTCATAGACGTCGTTTTCCTTTGTTGATATTCATAGACATAGAAACAACAAAGTGCCTCAAAACAAGCATCATTTTTTATCCTTAATGGTTAAACAAAGGACACTTTTCTGTTAGAAAAGACAAGTATAGTGTAGTGACTTTATTTAGATATGCTGTATCTAAGAGTTTCCAACAACAAAACGACCTCTGCAGCTGCACAACTGTCAAACTGTTATCAAAGAGCTATTTACAGTAGTGTCTGCACTCTTATTTCAATAGCATATCAGTACATCTATTGAAAACAAAAGTTTTAATTTGGGCTGTTGTTAAATGCACGGTGCAAAAGTTCACCCAGCTGCACTGAAAAGGTACCTGAGATTACTCTGTTTGAATCAACTCTGTGCAGAAGATTCTGAGTTTGCATGAGTTTCTGTTTGTTTAGGGTCTTTTTTTGCTTGTCTGTTGGTGTATTTGTTTTTAGGCCACATTAGTGACACTACTAAAGTGGCTTCATGTTGCCTGTGTTCGTGTGTGTTACAGCCTGTACAGGATGGAGGTGGAGCGTATGAACAACTAGAAAGTTCCTGGGGAAACTTTGAAGGTGCCTGCCACCTTGCCCGCAAAAAGGCCCTTATTGTGAAAAACAGACTCTTATTATGGAAGATTATACTCAGAGTGGAGTCAGGTGTGTTTGTGT
>JAUMTR010000024.1:16415030-16437819 GCA_032270685.1 Microctenopoma stevenorrisi
AAGGGCGATGAAAATACTCCTCCAACTGCCATTTTTTGACCCAAAAACACTGAAATACAAATTATTTAAAAAGTACTAAATACTATTTTACTAAAAGTAATAGCACACATCCCAGGACCGAGCCGGTCGATTTGATGTATAGTTTGTGTGCTATCTCTCTCCCGTTCGGGCCGCATTCCCGTTGACGGAAGAATAAGATATAAAGAAATCTATAAATCTATAAATAAATAAAGAGACCAGTTTAGAGGTGGAGAACAATAGGTGCCCCCATTTATGGCAGGCACCTAATGACAGGCAAAAAACTGGAGCACAATAGTAGGCATATTATTTACTGTGTTGTACGTGTCTCTCTCTTGTCATGACACAATAATTCAGTCTAGAATTTAAATATTTGACCATGTAATGTAAACAGTTGCTGCACATAACTGTAAGTCACAGCATGAGGCAGACAGTTCATGTTTGAATGGTAGACTGTTACCAAGGTAACTTTCTGCCACCTACTGGTTTGGTATTTTCCTGTCCTGTAACATACACACTGTCTCATGCAGTGCTCACTTTGTTTTACGTGTCAGTACAAATCATGACAATTTCAGAGAGAAATGAAACTTAACTGTTGAAACTTAAAAGTTTTTATTATTTATGAACTCTTTGATGGTTGAAGACATACACCAGCAGGTGTCATCAACCTGCTGTCATTTGACTCTTTTATGCCTTTCAGTACAAAGGCATTCTTCTCCCAGTTGTGCAGTCTGGAGCTCAGAGGTTGTCTTTTCCTGCTGTAGCGAGCAGATATGACCATGTGGATGGATCTTATGTATGACTGTAAGCTCCCCACATTTATTCTCCATGGTATATGGTATATATCATAAAAAGATCATCTTATATCTTCAAAGCTCAACTACCATAGAACCGTCTCCGGAAGCAGCTGCTGCAAACCTGACACCCAGTCACTTTCTTATGGTCTCTCTCCCGCCTCCTCTCTCTGGTCTCTTGTACTGCCTGAAGTCCCCCTGCTGAAAGTATCTCAGGTGAGCTGGGCGATACTACAGTAATCCATCCCCAACTATTCTCACAGCAGCTCACTTTCGCAAAGGAGTCCTTTACAGACAAGGTGTGCTGCACACTGTTCGTCCAGCCCGAGTCTGGGCTCCTGTGGTAGGAATACTGCTCCTTCATTACTCTGGACATTCTAGGTTGAGTTTTTAAGGGGGGGGGGGCATGATGCATTTGAAAATTAGAGCAATGTAGGAGAGTGAGGGCTTTTGGATGCGGCTATGTGTTGTCTGAGCTCATCATGGTATCTGGAGACTGTGTGGGGTTGATGAGGATGCTCATGTAGGTAGTTCTTGCAGCTAATGCTTGTGAATTAATTTTTCTGTTCTCTTCTGCCTTAGGTGTACTTGTGAAGTCACATCCAGCCTTTTCATCTTGTTCTTAGTGTTTATTACGTTACTATAACTTCCAAGTCCTAGAGCTGCAATCAGATTTAAAGTATTGCATCTGTTGTCCTCATTGGAAAAAATACTAGACAAAAAAAATAATGTTTACATACTTACATGTGGCCTGGTGGCTCAATGTGTTAAGTGTCAGACTGGGATGCACAAAGTTGCAGGTTCGAATCCCAGTCTGACTCCTAGTCCATCCCCCACCAGCTGTGACCTTGAGCCAGACACCCAGAGCTAGCTCAATGTAAGTCGCTTTGGATAAAATTGTCTGCCAAGTAAATTTATAATGTTGGTTTCCAAGTTTCCAGCTGTGAGATAAACACATGAAATACTGCTGTAGTGTAGTTCTACTATTCACAGATAAATGTTGATGGGATAGGCAAGAACAAGCAGATGTAGAATTGTTGTTTGTCACATACTGTAAAGCTTTCAGACTTATTCAGAGAGTCAGTGATTTAAACAAAAGCTATAGCAAAAGCTATTTATTCACTTTTAGCTGTCACGTGACCCATTGTTGGCCCACAGCTTCTAAACACAAATAGTTGCCTTGGTAAATCTAACACTTGTTGAGCACAAAGCACTGAAACTCTACCGGATACAGGAAATACACCCAAAAAACGTTAAAAACGTTTATATTATTACTATTCAATAGTATGATTTATACAACCAAAGTGCTCCACCTCAGAGAGAAAGATCATTTCTCCTTCTGATCTGAGACTACTGTGCATAGTCCGGGTCTCTTCTGGCCTATTTATAGTGTTGGCCCTTGCAACAATGTCATCTGTAACTCGACTCCATCTGTTAAGTCAGAGCATGTTGAATGTCAGTTGCCAGAAACAGAATCGCTGCAGTTCATTTCCCGCTGAATCTCCTACAAGGAGCGCCCCATGGAGTTTGTGGGACAACCAAGGGGCCTATCTGGGGCCTGTAACCTCCTAGAAGTGCCAGGCCCGTGCTCCTTGGATATGGACGATGACGAAAGTGAGGTGTTCATCTGCATCAGGCCCAAATCTTCTCCTCTCCCACGACGGAAGAGTTCTGTCTCTGATGATGACTCTGAGCCTGAGCCGCCACTGTGTGGCTCCAGAAGAGTTTCCTTTGCAGACGCCAAAGGTCTCAGTTTGGTGCAAGTGAAGGAATTTGAAACATGGGATATACCTAACCTTCCAAAGTATGACTTATCTGAGGGTGAAGGTAAAGACACAGACAAATACTTCCTATCTTGTCATAATTTCTCCCTTCCACTGCCTACCGAAGAGCTGTTCACCAAAGTTCGGGATCAGAAAGTGGTCCTGGAGAAAATCGAATTACTTCCCGGAACCACTACACTGAAAGGAGTGATCCGTGTTCTCAACATCACCTTCAGTAAGGCAGTATTCATTCGAACCAGTTTGGACACCTGGTCCAGCCATTTTGATCTACTTGCAGAGTACGGTTCCAGTGATGGATTGATGGACTGTTTCTCATTTAAGATCACCTTAGTGCCTCCATTTGAGGAGCAGGGAACCAGAGTCGACTTTTGTCTGCGATACGAGACTCCTATGGGGACATTCTGGGCCAACAATGACAGCAGGAACTACACGCTCTTGTGTCATCGGGGAATGAAAGACCCGAGAGAGAGACAACACAAGGACAATTTGAACAAGAAAAGCTGTCTTAAACCTATCAGGTGAAACTAAACTAGTCGATTAGATTTATTGAAGTGTAGAGTATGTAATTTATTTTAACTGATAAAAAAAGACTGAGAAGTGAGAGCTGTAGGAAGATATGAGTCTTAAAGACTTGAAAATCCAGTATGCGCACATCTCATAGTGAGAAATCAAGAAAGTATTGTGTTAATAGAAAGAATGAATGTATCTCAACATTGTTGTCTAATGTGGTTTATTGCATGCTGACAGTCACATAAAACTGTGAGACAGACACATAAATGACATCATGATTTTATTATTTCACAGTCAGAGTGTTACTGTGGAAGACTTTTCAGCAGCGGAAGCCTCATGTGTGGAAAACATTGCAACAGGTGAACATTTATTTAGCTGATTTTGAAACGAAGAAAACTATTTTAGGATTTCATTCATTGCTGTAATAATGCAGCAATAATACAAATGTAAAATGTCTCTTTTCTCCAGCTGTGTCAAAACAGGGAGAAGAAGTGAATACTGTGAAAGGCAAGCAAATATGTCTTGATCATTCAGGAACTTCAGAGGAAGATGAACAGAAACTCCTGGTGAGCAAAATGACTGGGGCACATAAACTGAACTTTGCAGTTTATTGAATATTTATGGTTTCTCTTTAGGCTTTTTAGTTGCTGGACAGTCTCTAAAGACCACTTCATTTTGCAATGTAAGGTTACAGTTGTAATTGTATTGTGGTTAGTTTACTATTGACATGTTAACATCCATTATGAATCCTCACACCAGACACTGCACAAGAGAGAATTAATGTATTAACTATGAGGGTACATGGAGAAATAGTAAAGTCAGCCTCACAATCAGAAAACTTTATTTTTGCATTACTCACACAAGGACTCAACGAGAACAATACAGTATAAAGTACAAGGTGCAGGATAACACATGTCGCTAAGCATGATCCCTAGTGCACTTTCAGAAAGACAGTCACATGACTGGAGCTTAAGTAGCACCAGAAGAACACATGGTGCAGCTAAAGAGCACTTAGGTCATGCTGTTTACACCCCATCAGTGCCTCATACTTTGTGATGCAGATTATTCTAATGGTATTGAACACATTTAGGTTTAGGTGCTGTCAAGGAGAGCATTCAGTCCATGCATGCTACCGTGTGCCATGCAACTTTCAATGAAACCCAACTCCCTTGTCTTAAAACAGCTTAACTATTGTGTGAGCAGGCTGACATTAATCTACCCCTGTTGCTGATGGACAGGCTGGGAACAGACAGAACGGCAGCCGAAGAAGTCGCAGAAAGGCTGCACGGATGGCTCAGCTGAGGGATTATTTTACACAAAGAGACGGAGAAGCAAATGACATTGAAAGAGATCTGTATCCTGCAGCGAAACAGGCAGAACAAGAAGAGAACCCAGAGGATAAACACTTGGAAATGCAATCATTTTCAGAGATAAGCAGCAAATCAGAAGGTTTTCAGTATGTTTATGAATCTCTAGAAGCGTGCAGTAAACCCCTTGCTGATGTCTTAAACGATACATCACAGGCACACAACCACACATCTAACAGCGAGCCAGAGAAATCTGAGAGCAACAGTTTGGCTGACTCTGCCACATTAAGAGGAGGTGAGAGGGCCAGAGATTTCCCAGACAGGTCATTGCATTCAAATGAGAAACCAGCTGAATTCAACAAGTCTGTTTCTGAAGCTAAGGAAAAGATTCTGAAGCATGAATGTAGTAGCAATATAGAATCTGAACCCGCTGACAGTGTTATTTCAGTCAGCCAGACCAGCTTCACATTTGGACCCATGGTGGCTCCCCTGTCCCATCAGGTGTTCGGCAGAGTGGGAAGTGAAAATCAGAGTGTAGGTGACAAAGGAACTTCTGTTAGAGCTATACAGAAAGCTAAAGACTTAACACAGAGTTATCACCAGGCAGAACATATAGACAGTAGCTGCACTTGTGCAAGAGATGCGGCTCAAAACAGTCCTCACATTGAGGAAGCAGAGGCAAGTTTGAGTGTGTCCTCAAAGTGTGACATCCTGGACCATGCGGACACTCTGCAGGACTTGCTTGAAATAATACATTCAGACCAGAGATGCACAAACACAAATGAAGTTCAAAAGCTTATTTCTGGAGCTCCAGAAACACATCCACACACTGAAAACATTTTAAAAGTGGACTTGGTGAATGCTCTAATACCCAAAGAGAGTTTATACCCCCAGGAGGAAACACAGGAAGACAACATGACCTATGACCTCCAAACCCAAGCTACAGCAGAAATAGCACAAGTTCAGCTGCCTGAGCATAAATGTCCACAAACTAAAACTAATCTAGACACAACAGTTCCACAGATTAAAACGCAGGAAGTCATGAGCAGTCTAGAAACTTTATTTCTATCACATCAACCTTCTCTCAGCAAGTCAGTGTGTGCTGCTGATGAGACGGACCAACACACAAGCAGTAGTGAAGACAATGTCTCAGTGAGTGTAGGTGAGACAAACACAGAGAATGGAAATTCCAAATCAGTTACTATACCAACAACTAACGTTATTTCAGTGGAGGATAAACTATTGGAAGCTTTACATGACAGGAATCTTAATCCCAGTGATAATTCAGATGCAAAAGAAACTGAGAATAATTTCACGACTTCGGGGACACCACGGGAGTCTCAGGAAGAAACCCATAATGTGGAAAAACAAAATAAGCTCAGGAGCTGTTTGTACGAAGCTGGAATGAAACTAAAGATAAACGTTGGTACTGAAGCTGCTGATTTGGTGGCTGAGTCCATGACAAGAGTAGGACACATACATGGTGATGTGCTTGTTGAACTTGTTTCAGTACAAGCAGAGCATTTTGAAATGGAAGCAGCTGTCTCAACACAGGAGGACTTGAGTTTAGCAGAACCTACTAATGTAAAAAACTGGGAGATGACTTGGACAAGTCAAAAGAAGGAGACAAATAAAGACAATGATAAAGAGGAAAGCAAAGCAATTGGTTTAAAAGCAGAGGACAATGAATCAGTGGAGAAAGACCAAGTGGGACAGCCAGAGGACACAGAGATAGAGACAACTGCATATGAAGAATTGGTAGAAGAGCTAGTTACTGGAGAGAAGGAGAATAAAGTTGAAGACACAGATGTTTTAGAGGTCAAGCAATGTTTGGGAAATGAAGAATCTAGGAACATTTTGGCCAGAATAGAGAGAGAATGTGTGGAGAAAGAATTTGAATCTCTTCAGGACAAACAGATGCAAACAATAGCTGGAGGGGATGAACCTGTTGAGGTGGAGGAAGAGGGGAAAGAAGAGCACTTTATAGAGGTGCAAACCATTAATGTTGAAAAGGCAAATGTCCAAAAAGAAGAGGAGATAAAGGCTGAAAGAAAAAAGGAAACATACTTGAAGAGTGAAGATAAAACAGGTGTGGAGTGGGGGGATCAGGAAAAAGCAAGGGAGGTGACACTCGAAAACAAGAATTGGAATTGCAAAGATGAAATGCTAGTTGTTGCAGGAGAGGAAGAGATTGCAGATGTCGAGTCAGAGAGCGTGACACTAGAGGGCATGAAAGACGAAGAGGGGTGTTCTGATGAGAGACGAGACATCAGACAAAATGAGGTTGAGGATGGTTTATCTGCTCTGCTGAGCAATTCGCAGGGCAAAGGCAAAGAAAGTACAGGTGAAGGACAGCATGCACATATCCCAGCTGAAATTCATTTTTACAAAGAGGAGGATTTTCAAAGCAACAAGAATGTTACACATGACCGATCTAAAGCTGAGAATGAATCTGCTGCTGCGGAGGGATGTTTGTGCATTTCAACAGATGACCCTGAAAGTGACCAAACAAGCCATGACAGCGCTTCACCAGAGTCCGACTCAGATGATGAGGTGGAGTTATACATGCACTGTCTTAGGGCTGTTCACACTGGGACACAGAGTGATAAAGACAGGAACAAAGACACAGGTTTTGCTGTAAGCAAAAGGCCCTCTGTAAGCAGAAGCAAAAATCTGTCCACACCCATGCCTTCCATCAGTGAGTCTGTAGATGAGGAACAACCTCAGGACAATAATGAAGACATGGAGAAAACAGCTGCAGCTTTGTCAGGTGGACAGGAATGCATCACTGGGCATTATTCGTGCTGGAAACAAATGTTTTCCTGTAGCAATATCTCAAAAACGCTGTTATATGGCACCTCATTTGTGGTATTCTTAGTTGTAGCATATCATTATGATTTTCTTGCTTGTTTTGTGCTCTACTTGGTGTCGGTCGTTTGGCTGTGTTGTCAAGAAGAGACACATCCTGCTAAGAACAACAACAAAATAGGCTGAATTAAACTGAATTTAAAAAACAGCTGTACCTCTGAGGTTTGTGACCAGGGCCGTTTCAAGGTTTAGATTATTTTGGGGCCTCCTGATACCAGGCAAAATTATGAGTAAAGAGTCAAATCAGATCCACACACAAATTTCTGTGTTACGAGATTCAACAATTTGGTTTAATATATAAGAAACTTAATTAGGTTACGAGTAGACTTGATGATGATTCCTGTGGGTCTCTCAGTCGCTTTGGATAAAAGCGCCTGCCAAGCAAAGTAAAGTAAGTAAAGTAAACCATTTCCTTGATAGTATAGTGAAAGCCAATATATAATTCTGAACATGAAATCGAAGTTAATACTCTGGTGCAGCTGTTTCTGTTATGGTTTTTATAGAAGTTTCTTCCAACATTACGGGGCAAATATAATCTGAGAGATATTTAAATTACATTCAATTCTACTAAAATATTTTGAGACTAAAGCGGTAGCTTGGGGGCCCCTAGTGGCCATGTGGCGCAATGCATCTGCATAGTCCACAGCGCAAGAAACAGTACTGTTACTGTAGAAGATGCTTACTTGATACCCACAGCGACATTTATAATTAGAAACTCTCCTTTTGTGTTTGGTCCTTAATATCATAACACTTGATATTTTCATAGTTAGCAATTGTCTAACACTGTAGGAATTAAATAAATAGAAAATAATAAAAATAAAATACAGAAACATTGATTAATCATGGGCATTGTATCACACATATGAGAGTAAATGCTGTATATTCCCTATGGGAGGATGCTAATTCTCTGTTGTCAGTTATTGTTGATTTGGCCAACAGTCTGCGGACCAGCTCACATCAATCAGTTCTTCAAGCGTTAATACAGTTTTGAGGTGTAAGTGAAAGCTCTCCCGCATGCTGTGTGCCTAGATGCCATTAAGTATTTTGTAGGTTACTTCTTAGTCTAAGTGTGAATTGAATAAATTGTGCAATGAACAAATTTGCTTTGTCCAGGAACCCTTTTCTACTAATAATTTCACTAATATTAGACTAAATGTTTTGGTTAATCTAATAATTAAATCTAATAATATCTTCATGTATTATGTACAGTTATGTACTGCATATGTAGAACATATAGAGTGATATAATGAATACAATGATAAAAATGAGATCAGAGGTATTTTCCTATCAGAGGCCAAAACCAACCTGTGACCCCCACAGTTTCTGGTGTGTTAAAATGTTTTTTATATCAGGCTGCATTCTCATGAATTCAGATACCTTATTATCACCAGGTATCAGTTTGAAAAATGTTTGGCATCAAGCTGATGCATTTAGATGCTTTGTCCATTATGTGGTTTTACATTCAATATTTACAGAATAGAAGCAGCAGATTTAATTGATTATTCATCTTATTTCGTTCTGCTTTTGTTATCTTCCTCCTGGAAAGAATGAGGGTTTTTCCAAGAATAAGATATTTCAAATACAGGACAGACATTGAACCGCATCCATGTGATGAGATGTTGTCTTTAGCATCAGTAAAGCAAAGAGCTCCTCGGGCAAATTTCAATGTGTGTGTTTCTATTTGTTCCTGTAATTTTGTCTCAAGCTGAATGAACAAACAGTCAAATCTTGGAGAGCTTGGAAACCACATAGTTCCTGCTCCCTTTTTCAATGTTGGCGTTTAGCTGTGTTTTGTACTGAACACAGCTGCAGTAATGTGCTTGCCAGGGGATTCCAGACCAGTCCGCTGTGAGGATTACTACGACCTTTTGCCAGATGAATATTTTTAGCCACCCAAAAAAACATAATTACCATCATTACTGACATAGCAAAGATATAGTCTTCATATGTGATCTATGTAAGCATAATTAATCAGTTCATTTAAAAGTTAATAAGATTTTTTGTAAATTAAAAATCTGTGAGTGGAATCCTGCAACTTAACCAGCATCCCGGTTTGGCTTTATTGTTAGTAAGTCCCCAATGTCTTAAGTAGCAACATGAGTCGTACAATGGAAAGTAGTGAACTGAAGTAAAATAGTAGGGCAATTTTTTTGTTTGTTTCATACTAGAACTCCTATGAGACCTCACAAGATGAGGTCAGAATCAAATCAAGCAGATGTATCTGCAGCTAAATAAACTTCCCAGCATTGCATACTACATGTTATTTTTGGGAGAGTAGAAACTGTTTTCTGTCAAGGGATTTAAAAGAATTTCTAACTAGAGTTAATTAAAAGTATTTTTGTGAAACTGTCCTTAACACTAAGTCAAACTTCAAAAGCAGAGCTAACCAAGAACTGCATTGTTTCTTTGTTTCTCCTTTGAAATCCACACCTGTCAGTCTTTTACTTTATATACACTGAAGTGTTGGATATATTGTGTAGACACGCTGGGAAACTGAAATGTTTGGAAGAATATGCACAGTTACTGCAAGGTAAACTGGATGCATATACATTTATATAAAAGTTTAAACAGAAACATAATTATTATCTTGAGTTAGTACACAACCTTTGTGTTGACATTCTTCCTCTATAGAGGTATTTTACTGTACAACTCCTTCTATTCAGTTTACTGGCTACAAAAAGTCCTACTGCAAATAGTCTCCATAAATCCTTTTGTGTGCAATATCCTCCTGAAGGCATTTTGTCAAATCTGTGGACTCAAAATGAGTGGTCCTCCAGTGCCATTAATAACAGACACTGTTTTCCTGTAAACAGCAGTGCTACAAGTATTTGTTGGCAGGCTATAATTTTCACAAATGTTTTGACAATGGTAGCTTGTTTTTGGTCAGATTACCATGCCAGAATGAAGTGCTCGCCATCATGTTCCCCCTTTGCAAAACATTTTGAGCGATTTCAAACTAAAAATAATAATTCATGCTGCTCTTGTACAAGCATTTCATTTATTTGCCCATTTTGAAAATTATAGCATTCTCTTCTCAAGATGTGCAACTCATTTAAATACCCTGTACTAACATGACACTGGTCAAGACATTGTCTATCAAAGCAGTCCATGTTCCGCTCCTCAAATATTTCCCATGTGAAAGGAAAAATATTATGTTCATGTCCACTCTCTCAGGCTACATCCCATTTCTGAGCCTAAGTGGATTATTTCTTTACTGAGCCAGTTAGCCAAAGGTCTTTTCTCTGTAACCAGAGACATGTAAATGAATGGGTCTGGACTTAGCAAACAGATTTTTGCAGAGTTATGAATATGAAAGTTATAGTCATCAGTATGAACTTGTTATTATTATTATTATTATTATATATATAATGGCAAAAATGAAATACAAAATTAAAGAGAAAAAATAAAGTTACACGAATACGCAAGTTACATATTGTCATTTGTTGTAGATAACATTAGAAGTTTTGACTTTTACATGATGCCTGTAAACGCTTCACGCTACGCACTTTATCCCAGGTATGCTACCAGAGTTCTGATTGGAGCACGGGCTGTCCGTTTTGAGGCATGTGTGTGATAGTCAACCAATCAGCTTGCGTGTTGTTGGCTGGTGCACCGGTTCGCCGGTCGGGTTGCAGCTTGGAGAAGGGGGAAGCAACTGGCAGAGGCAGCATCGGCGGCGCGGTGCTATGGACCCCAGGGACAATGTCGAGACAGAGGAGACGTTAAACGACCCGGAGGTTTGTTATGTGCCGATCCCAGGTGAAACACCGTGCAAGAAGGAGCAGGAGAAGCTGTCGGGAGTTGTCAAAAACGTCCACAGAAAACTGCGCAGGAAATACAGAGAGGGTAAGGAGCCTCAGTGGGCCCCTCTGTATCTGTAACTGAGCGGCTAACACTGGACTGTGGCTCACAAATACCAAATTAAACCCCTTCTATTAACAGTTATGTAATGAGTAGGGTAAATGTAATTTACCCTACTCGCTAGCCAACTGTGTCGTTTCCTGGCTCCTTCGCTGTCGTGGAGACAGACTGCAGGCGACAGCAGTGAGGGTTGCACTCGGCAAACAAGGCCTGTAAAGCTACTTAACATTAACATTACATACACAGCAACTAATCCTGCTGTTAGTAATCCTAGGCCGAGGTTGCTGTAAACAGGTGTTACCTCTCGTCAAATATCTGTGCACTGATAACAGGTGAGCAGTGAGTGACACAGCTTATCTGCTGACAGTGATTCACTTTCCGTCTTCTTCCTTCAGGCATTCAAGCCCATTTTTCAGACATCGAAACAGTTAGTTTGACACGAGAAAAGACTTTTACGAGTAAAGACAGGGGGACTTACCTTTTCCACGGAGTAAACACAGAAAGTGCACAGTACCTTGCATAACATCTTCTACCACAATTGATGGAATTTAAATGCTTATTGCATTTTAGTATAATACCGTATTTTATGTAAAAAGATAAGTGGGGAAAGCCATTCACAGTCAAAATGACTGATTGAAAGGAAAATCTGTGTTTTGTTTTGTACCTTTCTCAGATATGTTGCAGTATGGCAGTAACTGGGGTATCGAGTTAATGCACCTGTGATGTTTCTCTTGATCATCTAATTTGTCTTCACTTAAAACAAACCCGATGATTTGCAAACAAAATGATTGATGGACTTGTCGCCCTTTCTAAATGCAAGGTGGAATGAATCTTTATTCTCTCATTTGTTTGTTCTTTATTAACTAAACCAAAAAACAATTGTTTCTGGGTTGGTTGTGTATGTGTGTGTGTGTGTGTGTGGGTGGGTGGGTGTTCACTGGCATCTGTCCTTTTGATTCCTATTATGAATCAGAATAAGAGCATGTAAAATAGGAAGTTTGGAAAAACCCTTTCACAACACATCTGCGCTGACATATGACGTCTGAGCGTCAGAATGTCCAGTGTCTTCATTGCACAAAGAAGAAACTGGCATTTCACGGCAGCACTGTCACAGGCTTAAATCCAGCCATGAGACTGCAGGCAAAGACAGTTTGTAGTTTAAGTGCCTGTCAGCATTGCTGAGGTGTCCTGGATTTTAAGCACTTGCTATAATATTGACTCATACACAGACTCTGTGTTGTTCTTGATATCACAGCTTCTAATTCTCTAAAAAGAGGAGGCCTACTGGAGACTGTGTAGGAGGGAATCACAAAAAGGCAAAACTATGCAGCGGGACAAAAACAGTTTGTAGGCAAAATGATTTATTTGACTTTACCTGTGTAATAACCACCTCTGATTTAGGTCACATACTATGTTTCATTTGACTCTCCCTCAATTTAAAAACCTGCACTTAACCATTTCACTCCTCCGAAATCTGAAAGTAAACAGCAGAAAGAAAATGGGCCCTGAATTCCATATATCTGTGTAAAAATCAACCATAAAGAGCAAATGTATTTAAATTAACCTTAAACAGCTCACAGTCAAAGCAGTGTTTTCTTACAGAGATGTTATGATCATGTCACTGTAACATGTACTTAATCATGTTTATTCCGAATAAGCGAGGCTAGTTGTTTTTTATTTGGAGCAGCACAGAGAAAATGTCCTGCTAGCAGACCTCATGATTGGTTAATAAGTAAAGCATGATCTGCTAGGCTCTGCCTTCAATCGCAGTGGTCATACTTTTGGATTGCTGCTGTTTACTACCACTCCTTGTTGCCCTTTCATTTCTGTAAATCTGATAGCATTTTCCCCTTGTGGTCATGAGATTTAGCTTTATTAGTCTGCTTGCATGTAAACTGAGCAGCTGTGAAGATGTGCTGAAGGGATTTTTTTCGGGGGCATATTATTATTCTAGCGGAGGAAGGGCTACTGAGGTTGAGTTTTTTTTAAGAGAAGCCCCCACACTGTGTTGGCAGAGACGAGTAAACATGGCAATTTAGAAGTAAGTGTGGCCTGAGATTTTTCAGCACGTTTCTCCAAAGATGTGCAGTCATGTTTACACTTAAAAATGGAGGACTAAAGCTGGCAAGTACGTAGCAAATGTTTGCTTTGTTGTAGACCTGCAGACTAAAGGAATAATAAGATTAAGATGATTTTGTCTTTTTACGTTCTTCAGTGGGAGACTTTGACAAGATCTGGCGTGAACACTGTGAGGATGAGCAGACGCTGAGCGAGTACGCTTTCGCCATGAAGAATCTTGCAGACAACCACTGGAACAAAAACTGTGAAGGAGAGGGACGCATCGAATGGTGTCGCAGGTACAGCCGTCTTCAAAAGTCTTTCAGCTGCAGTTTAAGACGGTGACTCGTCTAAACCTGGAGGACAACATGCCCTGTCATCGTCAGCTTTCCCAGTAATGTTTAAGTTTTGGTTCCACTTCCACAGTGTCTGTCAAGAATATTATTTGGATGGTGGGATGAGAAGAATGTTAGTAAAAGATGAGAAACGCGTCACGCTCGCCATGGGTCTGACTGCACCAGCTGTAAGTGCCCAACCGTACAGTACTATTCCCAGGTAAGTTTACTCAAAATCTGTCAGAATGTCCCACTTCTGTGCTGCAGACTAATGGTATTCACCACTAGACTTCGCAGCAGTTGATAAATAAAAAAACAGCTTTGCCTCACGTAAATATTTTGTTTAGACAGGGGACATACAGTAGTCAGGAGTCACAGTACAAAAATGCTCTCCTGTTACCTAGGAGACATACATACCAGTGAACTGTCTTCCTTTTAAAAACAGCTCAGATTCAGTTTTAGGTTAGTTTCAGTTCCTACAAATGCACTTCTTCTTTCTTAAACACAACCAGGTGGTAAATCTGGACAGACCCAGATAAGTTTTCACACTACTCACTTTGCTACACTAAAATGTATTGGCCATGTTTGCACACGTGCTGATGTAAGTATCCAGCTTAATGACAGACGAATGAGCAAACATCATTATAGTTTCCATCCTAAATGTGCTGTACAAAACAAATCTGTCTTTCAATTATAATAATGAAGTAGTTTAATTTTTTTTTCTCATTTGTCTCAACTTGGTCACGCAATGAATTTATCTTTAAAACATTCAGCAGACCCTTGCAGGTCCATGCATTTAATGTTCGTCAATAGAAACAACGTTGAATTGACTGCTTTTTATTAAAACAATCTTTTTCTGTTCGTTTTACAACGTGCTGTTTCTTTACAATATGTATGAGAAGGACAAATGTGCCACACTCGATGTGTCTACCTTTGTGTTACAGTTCAATCTCTCCGCTGGGGAAAATGCGTCTTCTTGATGTGGGAAGCTGCTTCAACCCTTTCTTGAAGTTTGACGAATTCCTTACAGTTGGTATTGACATTGTGCCTGCAGTAGAGGTACGAGTGCTTATTGTTTCTCTTCACCTTCTTGACAAACATGTTTTAAATCCATGTTAGTATAAATAAAACACATGGGGTTTTCCTGTGTGCCTGCTTAGAAATGACTCATGCAGCGGGGCTATCAGTGTTGTGGTTTAACAGCCTGTAGAAAGCAGAACAACAGGCTGCACTTGCTGCAGCTGCAACTATTGTAACTAAATGAGTGGAGCAACATTGTTAGTGGGTTTATTAGTTCATATGTGAACCAATATTTATGTGAAATTACTTTTCTGTCCCTCAGAGTGTGTACAAGTGTGACTTCCTCAACCTTCAGCTCCAGCAGCCTCTCCAGCTTGCAGGCAATGCAGTAGAGGCTTTCCTCCACCAGCTTCATAATCCCATCGACGCTCTGCCTGCTCAGCTGTTCCACGTGGTGGTCTTCTCCCTGCTCCTGTCCTACTTCCCCTCACCATACCAGCGCTGGATCTGCTGCAAGAAGGCTCACGAGCTCCTGGAGCTGCATGGTCTGCTGCTCATCATCACGCCTGACTCCTCCCATCAGAACCGCCACACCCTCATGATGCGCAGCTGGCGTGTTGCTGTGGAGTCACTGGGCTTCAAGCGCTACAAATACATGAAGTATTCTCACATGCATCTCATCGCCTTCCGTAAGGTCTCTGTAGCCACCACCAGCGACCTCGTGTCACGCAACTACCCCGAGATGCTCTATATTCCTCAGGACTTCCACTCCAATGAGGAGGAAGATTGCGACGACGCACCCATGCAGGTGCGCTCAGAGTTTGAGGACGAGCAGCTGGCTTGGGGCTTTACGGAGCTACCTGATACGCCCTACGATTCAGATTCTGGGGAGAGCCAGAGCAGCTCGGTGCCTGGCTTTCAAGAGCTCGAGGACCCCATTCTGCTTCAGAGTTAGGCTAAACCACCTACTCCCCCCTCCATCACCTCTCTCTCTTTTTCTGTACGTTAACTGCTGCGCTGCCAAATTTAACCCACTGCACCCCCCGCTTTTTGCTCCCTCCCCTCAAAATAATGCAGTTTGCACAGTGTGAAAGCGCGTTTACAGATTATTTTCTCATACCTACACTCCTGAGAGTACACACACACACATACCTGCACACATACACACACTAAGATGGATATATTTTGATAAATAGCTAGGTTTTTTAAAGTTGGAAAGTGAATGCCCTTATGAGAAATGAACTGCTCCTTGATTTTCATCTCATCAGCTCTTATTAACAAACGTCATCTTATCTACATCCTGTACTCAGTCTTTGTTAGAATAAGCTAGTGTGGCAGGCTGCTTAGTCCAAAAGCCAAATACAGCAGTCCGAGCAGTCTGGTAAGAGTTTGATTGCACTTGAGAGAGTGAGATGGGGTGACTGGACTGTACGCTTGCTTATCAGTCGTGAAGCTAGAATTTCTGAAAATTCTTGATGTGCATTTAGTTTTCCAAGTAAAAAAGAAGTTTGCCTTTTTGGAATATATATGTATTCTTGAAAATGAAAACATTGGTGTTGTCCAGTGTAAAGTGTGGCAATGCCATTTTAACTTGGCATCCTCTGAATGATTTGTGTATCTTTTACAAGGAAGTAGTATTTGTAGCATTTTAAACATTTTCAAATCATACAGTAGTAGTATTATTAGGTATACTAATGTGAAACTGTAACTCTGTTTACTCATTGTGTAACAAGGTACGAGTCTTTCGAAGTAGGTATTACACTTTTTCCTCCTCATTATTCTCTAATATTAATCCAGAATTGTCTGCTGTTAGATTTCTAATACATTTTCGTTAGTGCATCACCTTAATTACAGTGACCAATATTAGATGGACACCCGTATCCTTTAACAGAATTTGATGTAATAATACAGGAAGTACTTTGCCTCTAAAAAATAATTCAGAACTGAGCTCCTAACAGTGAGAAGATTTCTTTAAGATTTGCACTAATTTGTCCTACAGAACCTATGAAACAGGTGTAAAAATGTAGATTTTAGCAATAGCAAGTAAGAGCAGATCTGAAGATAGTGTATCCCGAGAGGTTAGGTTTTAAGTGAAGACACTACCTGGTGAAATGTTGGTGTGTTTGCTGCCTAAACAGGCAGAATGTGTGGCTGTGGTTGGGTTCGTCAGTGTGAGTGAGGGAATGAGTTAGCGATTGGTGTTTTTTGTCTGTGGCACTTTATCATTGATCCCAAAGGGTGTCACTAAGTGTGATGATTTTTGTATGACGATAGTTTTACAACCACACAATGGGCCCATGAAATAGTACCAGTAAATCATGTGGTGCCTTCTTTCTTCACATGTGTGTTGTAAGTATGTTGGTTCAAACCAAACATACAAACATGTATCAAACTACTGTATCATTTAAATGGTTAAGAAACATTTCCAGTGTTGATGTAATACAGTGTCATGTTGCCATATCCATAATATTTTCCAGTTAAAACACATCTCTTTTTTCATATCTCCTTTTTTCAGCAGGAAAAAAACAACACATACATATTCACATTTTGAAGAAGCGTGCTTTGTGATGAAATGGTGCATTTGTCTTCCAGTGGTTTTTTTGGGCCTATATGCATGAAATAGTTCATCTTCATTATCAACAGTGCAGAACAATGTGTGTTGGTAGTTCAGTTGTATTTCTCTTTTATAAATGAATGTAAAATTAAAGCGTCTGTGTGGGTTTTTGTGTGTTGTGTATCTTTTGTATTTGAAAATTGAAAATACTTAAACTTTAATATACTGCACAACTGGATCTCACACTGGAAGAGAACCAAAATGACCGCGAATACTGTGTGTAGAGACTAGTTATTAGCTAGGTAATTTTTTATGGTCAACACTAAGGACAATGGTTTCATACTAAGGAGCCTGTCACTAGTTTGACTGATGGGAATTCATATTTTTTATATTAATAGGGGCTACAGTTGAACTCAAGAACGGGCAATCTCATACGTGTATCTGTGTTCTCTTATTTTTATTAAAGAAACAGACGCAAACTGTCTGATTAAAACACTGATCGGGCGCTAACGTTGGCGAAGTGAGCATTAGTTCCCTTCCAACTTGCCGTAGTCACAGACAGTCATGGCGACTGTCATCTGACTAAACTTTTGACGTGACAAACTTTTTGAACTGAAATGTTTTTTGCGGTCTCTTGATAACTGCTATCTGCGCGCACTGTCGTGTAACGTTTTGCCAGAGTATATGACTCGAGATAAAAAGAAGACAAGCAATGTACTTCAGGATGTAAACTTTTGTGCGTTGACCGGTGCAAAGATGCACCGCTCATAGCTAACTGTAGCTAAGCTAGCCGCTTTCAACAAGTCAGTTAGCTAGCTAAACCAAACTTGGCTTTAGTGTCGCGGAATAGTGAATTACCAAAGCTACAGGAAACCAACTATACTTCATAAAAGTGCCTATTTGGATACTCTGCATGCTGTAACAAAATGTGTCATTTGCGCTACTGTGTCAGCCACTGCCTTCATGCAGCAATGACCCGGTTGGAGGAAGTCAACGGAGAGGTGAGCATGTGGTCGTCTGTCCGGTGTCTGGGGTACCTGTCCGGACTTAACCTGCTGGTCGCCCTGTGTCTGGGGCTCTATACCCGGTGGGAGAAGAGTGCAGAGTCCACTCTTCTTATCATTTTTGTTTTGGCTCTGTTTGTCCTCGGAATAGCAATTATTCTTCACTACCACTTTAGCATGAAGCGGCTCAGCCTCAGCCTGCTCCACCTTTGGTTCGGCTTCCTGTTGGGTCTGCTCTGCTTCCTCAATAACTCCGCCGTTGAGGATGATATCAAAGAGCGGGTGACTAATTTCATGCTGCTGGCCGCCGTGGGCCTGAGGACTCTGTGGGCGCTGCTGGAGAGACTCCTGGGATGTGCCAGGTACCGTCCTGCCTTCCTCACGTCCGCGGAACGGATGGAGCTGGCGGGGTTCGTCATCGCCAGCACTGCGCTGCTCATCCAGAGCTCCGTGAGCGTTATGGTGTTGGTGGTGGCGCTGGCCACGGTCATGGTGGCCCTCCGGATGAAGGCGGTCTTGGCTCTTATGAACTTAATCTGTTTCTCCGTCGTCAGCGCCGAAGTGTTCTTCAAGTCTCTGGACATCCCGAGCAACCCGTACGCCCTCGCTTGCTTCTTCAGCCAGCTCCTCTGCGACCCTCTGCTGGACGTCTACTTCAGCGGGCTCTCCGTAACCGAGCGTTGGCAGCCTTTCCTGCTGTGGCGCAGCCTGTGGCGCCGGCTGTCCCTCCTTCCTCTGCTGCTCGTGGAGATCACCTTCATCATCCTGGCGGCTCGGAAGCTGACAGACACGGACTGGTGGTACTTTCTGATCCCAGGCTTTGTGGTGTGCGCGCTCTTCTGGTTCATATGCCACATGGTTTTTGTCATCACCGTGTGTGGGTTTCACACCAAGCTCGGTGACTGCCAGCGGCTCTGCGTGTTCCAGGGATCAGGGATGAGCGGACTGGACAAGGTCATGGCCTCAAAGGGCATGAGACACTTCTGTCTCATATCTGAACGACTGGTGGTCTTGACCCTGGCATCAACGGGTGCTGTTGCTGCTCTTTGTTGGCAGGTATGAGCACAACATGCCTAATGCTGTGTATAATGGTATAAACCTGCTATGATATGGAAACACTGAGTCTGTAACATGTGGGAAACTAATTGGAAATGCACAATACAAGTTCGGAGATCCTGAATGGTTTTGGCTAATTATCAGACTATCAATACACATACATTTGTGTAACATTTTGTCTAAGTCTAAACCAGTATACAACGAATGAATGTGAATGTGCTCTGCAGGCCTCCAGCAGCATCTTTGTGAGCACATTTCTGCTTGTCTTGCCTCTGGAGTGTCTGTTCCATGGGCTTTTTCATGAGCTTGGCAACAGCTTGGGTGGAACCTGTGTGGGCTATGCAGTGGTCATCCCCACCAACTACTGCAGGTACTATTTGCAGTAAAATGTGATTTAAAATGTAAATTCTGTATTTCTGTTCTGGCGTAACATTTAAATGAATGAAGTTGGACTGCAGGTATGTTCTGTGGGACTGATTTGTGTTTGTCTCTTAGCCCCGATGGCCAGCCCATTCTGCTGCCTCCAGACCAGGTGCAGCAGCTGAACAGACGCTCCACCTCCATGTTGAACAACATGCAGCACTTCTTTGCCCAACACCTAATTGAGCCATTTGGCTGCGACTATTCCACCAGCGGGGTGACTCTGGAGGCTCTGCAGACAAAGATCAAGTCCTTCTTGGAGCTTCGCACAGCAGACGGGCCTCGTCATGACACCTACGTCATCTTCTACAGTGGCCACACTTACGAAACGGGAGAATGGGCACTGACTGGTGAGAGGAATATCAACTATCTTAATTAATTCGTTAATGTTGCTGATTATTCTAATACCTAAATACACAAGTTATGGATGCACAGTTCATTTAATAAGAATTATGACCAACGGGATATCTTCAATAAAGAACTTTGATTAGTTACATTTACGAAGACTTGTTTATTTTGTAATTAGCCCGTAAAAAGGATATTTCTAAATTTAAGTCAGTTTTCTTGTCTCTACAACATTAACATTAAAGTGTTGTGGTGGACATGGATCAGCACTAGGGCTGCAATGATTAGTCAACATAATCGTCAACGTCGATGCTGATTTTCTATTGTGTCATAAAAGTGTCATAAAAAACTGAGCTCCAGTCACAGAGAAACACAGGTTTTTGTACCTGCAGTGCACTACATGAACGTCTGGTTTTGTTCGTCAAACGCTTTTTCTCTAATGACTTCAATTAAGAATAAAATCCTTGACAGTAGATGATTACCTGAAAATACAATCACTAGATTTATGAAAAATGATTCCAGCATCTTTAAACCAAGTAAAACCTCATTTCGGGAGGCAGACGCCCTCTTTACCGTTAAGATCAGACCTGGCTCTCTCTCCATCGCTCTTTCCTCAGGTATCCACAACCTTGGAGCTGTAGTTACTCTGTGATGAGACTATTCATGTTGTCAGTTGGTTGGAATTTTCAGTACTTTTGATCGTTTACATAACAGAAAACTCACAATCCCATAAACTAAAAGCTCTTTTTCTTTTTGTAATGATCTGAACACCTAACCTTATTTTGCTCATGCATTTTTTGTTTGTGTTCATCAGGAGGAGACACGCTTCGCTTGGATCAGATCTTGGATTGGTGGAGGGAGAAGAACGGCAGTGTCTGCGCACGTCTCATTCTGGTGCTCGATTGTGACAACTCGTTGGTGTGGGTGAAGGACATCAGGAAGGCGGAGGGTCTGTATGTGGCCGTGCAGGGAGCCACGTTCGCCAGAGTAACGGATGCGGAACTGCGGGACCCGCCACAGCTCGGAGACTTCACCTCTCAGTGGGTGGAGTATAACTGCAACTCAAACAGCAACATCCACTGGTTGGAGAGGGGCAGAGCTGTGTTGGCTGCCTATGGCATTTCCAAAAACTGGAGTGACTACACGCTGCACCTGCCAACAGGAAGTGATGTCACCAGTCACTGGAGCATGTACTTCCCCCGGATGACCTACCCGGTGGTCCATTTGGCATTGTGGTGTGGCAGCCTGAATCTGCTGTGGCTCTGCAGCACCTGTCTGCGATTTCTAAAGAGAATCAAACTCAACTGGTTTCCACCAGCAATACTGGACACCGGCCAAGGCTTCAAGCTAGTCAGATCTTAGAAACATGACTAGGGCTATTTTTTTATTTTGAAAATATATCACAGAATCTTTCTTCAAAGTCACTGAGTTTTTGGACCCTGACAATAGGCAGCTATTAAATTGTAAACACATTGCTCGTTGGGGTCTCAGTTACTGAAAAAATAATCACATAATTACTTATTGGGTCATTATTTGTTTTCCTTTTTAATTTTCTGTTTTTATATTCTTTGCAAATTGTTCTGTTATTGTATCTGGATGTAGATATTTTAGCATCCCTGTTAAGCATACTGTAGGTGTTAATTTTTGGGATGGACATATACAATTTTGCACATTTTTGCATTGCATACAATGTTACATTTGCTTCCACCTTCTATGTACAGACATTTGCTAAGTGCCTTTTAGGATAAAATCACCAAAGAACATGGCGCACACAAGGCTGATTGTAAACCAAAGTGGCCACGGTACAAATTTTCAGAGAAAGTCTCAGGCATAAATTATATTTTAAACCGTGTTTATAGAGATGAAATTTTTATTACTGCATTTTGATTGTGAAATGATGTCTTGTACACTCCTTAAGCTACACAATGCATTGATCCCCACAGGTTTGAGTATACTGCAGTGCTTAGTTTCTGTTGTAACAGCAGTTTTTAAGTGATTTTTAAATCTACTCCAGCTGCTTCAGGAAGTCCAGAAAGAATTTTAACTGTACTTCTAAATGCACTACATGCAGAGCTACAAGTGTATATCTCATACTAAACCCCAGGAATTGCATGGGTCACATGTTAAAATCCATTCTTCCTGGGATGTATTGCAGTTTACAGGGCTGTGCAAGACACTTATGATCAGTGTGGTGTATTTGCAAAAGCATTTGTGGTAAGAAAGCTGTGTGAAAGAGGAATGAAACTATGCAATAAAAAAGGGTTAGGGCTTGGACGGGCAACTTTGTTAAGCTTCATGATTTCCCTGTATAAATCAGTGGTTGTTACGATAAAAAATTTCAATTAAATATGTCATATAGGAGACACACACAGTGGTGTTTGAGAAGTGAAACAAAGTTTATAGGATCTACAGAAAGTGTGCAATAATTGTTTAAACAAAATTAGGCAGGTGCATAAGTTTAGCCACTGTTAGTTTATTGATTCCAAAACCTTCAGCACTAATTATTGAAACTCAAATTGGCTTGGTAAGCTCAGTGACCCCTGACCTCCATACACAGGTAAATCCAATTATGATAAAAAGTATTTAAGGGGGCATTTGTAAACAAAACAAAACAACTTTCAAATGACTTGAAAACAAAGATTGTGCACCATCATGGTTTAGGGGAAGGATACAGAAAGCTGTCTCAGAGATTTCAGCAGTCTGTTTCCACAGTTAGGAACATGTTGAGGAAATGAAAGACCACAGGCACAGTTCAAGTTAACGCTCTAAGTGGCAGACCAAACAAATCTTGGATAAACAGAAGCAACAACTTGTGAGAACAGTCAGAGTCAACCCACAGACCAGCACCAAAGACC
>JAUMTR010000024.1:16437919-16465605 GCA_032270685.1 Microctenopoma stevenorrisi
TAGAGTAGGTTTCTTTAGTAAAGGTTTTACTACAGCTACTTTAAAGGCCTGTGGTACATAGCCTGTTAATAAGGATACATTTATCTGCTCTAAAATGGACGTGCTGATCAAAGGTAAAAAATCCTTGAGCAGTCTAGTAGGGACGGGGTCTTAGAGACACTACATTACATTGTAATAAAATGAAAATTTGCATGTTAACTTTACAAAGAATTTTCAACCATGTACTCAAACAACCCTACTTACTGGGACCAGTTCAGTGACAAAGCTGAAGATTAAACCACCGTTCCTACAGTCAGACAACTTGCTCTACTACACGAGCCACTAACCAAACAGTAATCAGCATGAGGACATTGTTGAGGTATTGCCCAATATTTCCCAAAGATTACAGTTTTTATAGTGTTGTAGCTGTGTGGAAAAAGCCAAAGGATGGTTCAGCGACATCAGCTTGATGAACTTGTCCAACCTGTTTGTAATGGAAAATACACACAAACCTCGTCGTCCTACATGACACAGCATAACTGTG
Organism: Microctenopoma stevenorrisi; assembly: GCA_032270685.1. Taxonomy (NCBI): domain Eukaryota; kingdom Metazoa; phylum Chordata; class Actinopteri; order Anabantiformes; family Anabantidae; genus Microctenopoma; species Microctenopoma stevenorrisi. The sequence goes on from JAUMTR010000024.1 coordinate 16,438,443, forward strand.
CCATACAACCGCAATAGATAACAATCAAACTTGCTGCTTTCGAATGTGACGCAGACACTGTTCAATACAGGGTTTTCAGTTGATTTTATTGAAAACATTACAAAACTCTGGTGCAGCAGCATATTTCAGTTGTATGATCTTTTATGACGCTCACATTTACGTTACGCACACTGAAAATGGCTATTCAGTTATCGACTAATTGCTTGTCAATAATCACTGTAGAGACAAGAACACAGAGCCGAGACAGTAACAGAATATCTGCTGCCTCTACGTGGCTGCAAGTAAAACTACACCAATTTCTAGACATTTTTCTTTTGTCCAAATCCGGTTAGGTTCAACAGCTCATTTAGGAGTCTCTGAGTTTCCTGCTTTGTGATTTCAGAGTGGATGTGCAAACTCCTGCCGTGGGTTGGTGCAGCTCTTTGATTATTTCAAACAAAAGCATGTTAACCAATTGAATGCAAAGTAAAACCCGAGCCCACATCTAAAAGGCTTTTGTTTGAGAAAAACTAAATAGATGACTTTCAAAACTTCTGCCAAGTACAAACTTTCACATATTTGCTGTACATTATTTCTATGGTCTTAGATATATAATGAATAGACATCAGAATAATTCTACCATACATGACGTCAGCTTAGTGTTTATTGCTAAATAAATCAATGAGCAGTGACCAGACCACCTCATGTAAACAGCGGATTCTGCTGCTTTACTGTAGTGTCTTCAAACATCAGCCTAAATTGCAACAGGAACTTTGGACCTAGACTCACAGATGCTGTTGACCTAATCACGATCTTGTCAGCTCCAACTTATAGCCACAAGACATTAACAGGACAAACACTAAAGCTTTTCTGGAAACAGCATAAATATTCAGCCACACTGGAACAAAGAGGTGTTATTCGTTTCTTTTCCTCTATTATTAAGCTTAGTGTTGTATCACTATAAAAATGGCAGAAGCAATTAAGTAACACTGCACATACTGCTTACTTCCATTACTGACTTGTGTTGTTTTGTAAATGACAATCGACTTTTTAGGTTTAATAACTTACAATTAGTTTTCTTCAAACCCATGTTTTGAGCACCCAGTAGTTCAAAACTAAAAATATATATTCATTTGAATATATTCAGTCAGACTGAAACAACAAAAACAAAAACCCTGATTTTCAGAACATTGGCCGATTCAGGTTTAGTTATTCAACCTTTACAGGTCCGCAAATGATTTAAAACAACTTCACATATTTAGACTTGGAGGCATTCAGGGATGAGGTCATTCATTGCACAAGTAAAACAGTTTGACCTTTAGGCGTCCGCTATTCTTTGTAACATAAAAACTGGCAACTGACATGAGCCTGGACGTTTTAGTATGAATTCAAATCTAAATGAGGTGTAACATCGGTTTAAGCAGCTCGAGTGGCTCTATGTGGCATTTATGGCTTTAGCAAAAATGAGATCTAAACTTTGGCTAACTTTATGTTCATAATGGCAACACCCAAAGAGCTGGTTCTCTTTTGTATTTCTCCCCCTCAAAAAAAGCTTGGTTCTCATTTTGTTTGGCAAATTGAGGTACCGCAGAATACGAAACTAGAATAAAATTCAAGAGTAAAAAAAGGCATAAAATTTAGGACATTAAATGCATACTCTGAAGTGACTGCATTTGCCAACTGTTGAACCAAGCCTTAATTTCGGTTCAAGTGGAGCAGCATTCAAATCTGTGCCGTTAGTTACTGTGCTATGATTCAACATGTCTCCATCAGGAAAACTGAGCACAGATCTCTGTCAGTGTGATTGTCACGGACGTGTCCATTAGTGCTGCAGGTTTCTCCGTAAGTCATTTGACAAGAAGGCGAGTCAGTACACTCTGTTGTTCATAATCGATTTAACGTTTAACAAAACATCTACAAAACACCCCAACTAAATCCCACGTGTCACCTACAACATCAGCACTTAAATACCTGGAATATGAAACATCTTGTCCGATTTCTTTTCTCTTCTTTATAAGAAAAAAGGCCTAAGACGAGAGTGTGGCTCCTGAGGAGAGAACCCCAGCCTTAGAGGCTCAGTGCTTCCAGAAAAAGAGAATCCAAAACTGAAATGAAAAGATGATATTCTCTCCCTGATGTAAACGATGTGTCAAGAAGCTAGGATCTCCAAACTGCATGGGAATGAACAGAACTGAAAACAGCTTTACTTTCACGGAATGTACGAGAAATAAGTCCTAATGAACGAAGCTGACCTTTAGCTACTGCTTGGCCAAACATCCCAGGTTTATACTGAAGATTGCATAGCAGTGGATAGTACACTGAATCCAGATCAGTGACTACATCTCCAAATAAACCTTTTCTTATCTGCACTCATGTAGCTGCGCGCCACGGAACAAAGCTTATTTACAGTGGTGGTACATGTTCCCAACGCACAAATGAGAAAATAGAAACGTCCCCGGCCACCTGTGCATAACCTTCCACTACCCTACTCACCTGTAACTCAGCTTCTGTTGTTTATCCACTCATTAGCCAACATCCAAAGGACCGTACAAATTACACCTTTATTTTGCCTCCTCAAATGTTCTTCGAAGTAGAAGTCTCTGTAATATAACAAGAATAAGACGCCAATGCGACCCCCCCACCCCCTTTTGTAGGCACAGCCTATACAGCACATCCATGTCCATCTGCTTCCCTCCACGTGCGTTCTCCTTCCTCCTTCTAGTTTTTCCCCATCAGACCTTGTCCTTTCTCCTTCAGCTGTTGATGGCCGACCAGCTCTGACCCGCACTTGGACCTCAGGTCTTCCTCTGCCGGAGCGTGTCCGAGCTGCCGTTCAGTTTGCTTCGCCCGGATGGGGTGGCTGTGTTGCCGTTGCCCAGAGGGCGGTCCCGGTCAGCAGGGGCTTCCTGTTTGCGTCGCCTGGTCTCTTTGTAGCGCAGTGTGATATCACTGTGAGAGGATCAAAGAAAAAAAAGAAAGTCAGGCTTAGGAATAGCTACGTTCTGTAACTCTGACAAGCTCAAATATCTGTTGTTTGGAAAAGGTGGGTAGTGATGAATACAACGTATGTGCACACAGAGCAACCTTCTTAAACCAGAAACAAGAATCCTTTTCTCCGTTTTGCTCTTTCTTCTCTAAAGAGCAGAAGTCAAAGCATGCAGTAACTCAAATGCTTATTTCTATGTTCAAATTCAGCTTTTGTGTGACTGTATATTACTCTAAGTTCTATAAGACAAGTTTCCCCCTGGCCTGAGTATCTTCAACAGAGCATGCTTTATCATCTGTACTGAATGACTGGCATTTCCTCTGTCTGACGTTCTCCTGGCTTGTACAATGTCAACACACGTTGGCTGTTTTCTGTTTGACTTTACTGTCTGCAACAGAAAATAAAAATGATTCAAATAAACATGCTATAATTCAGCACAGCAAAAACAAACGTGCAAAGTTCCACGTGGGAAACGGACATATGTGCAGTAATAGCAGAGTTGTCAAGAGGATCCCAAGGTTTCACTGAACATAATTATAAATCCAAACAGTGCTGTAGAACAGAAAAATTGCTGATAGAGTGGACTCGGCCAAGCAGATCTCTCTTATACATACCTCACTGGACATGGACATTACTGCATTACTGCTGAGCATGAGCAGGAAGGAGGTAGGAAGAAGGGAAGGAGACATGGAGGGGGAGAAAACAGATGGGAAGCTGAACATGCTTAACAGGAGTACTACTCAACAGAAGGTGATTTTAAACCAATTTTATGAACTTTCAGAATTTCAGTCCAAATAAAACAAGTCCCCTCGTTAAACTAGTAATGGTTGAGATCCGAGCACGAGACGTCACACTTTCTGCCACAACAACTAAAATTTCACACGTGTGGGACTAATAAAGCATCATCTCCTCTCATCTCACAGCGTCATTCAGACACGCCCACAAACATGACCATAGCCATGGTACATAGGCAATGTATGCCAGATTATTGTAGCTTCCAGCCACTGACACTGTGCACCGGCATTAACAGCACGATGACGGGTGTTTACCCAACGACGTGAGATGTTTTGAGTTCTGAATTTCACATCGAGTGCGGCATGAAATTGTTTGAAGTCTTGTGTCACATAATCTGGTTGATGTACCAGTCTCCATGAAAAGGATGTAGGAAGCTTTTCCGCTGTTCTTTTCTCTGCAACCCGTCATAAGGAAACACCAATGTGATAGTTACAGGACAAAACCCCTGGTCACCTCCATTCTTACCGGATAAAAAACCGCCACAGGGTCCAGATGAAAATGAGGAAGATTCCTAATAACCAGCACTGCGTGATGAAGAAGGGGATTGGCAGCATGATAGTGTTGGGGTCATACTTGACCACTATGAGGAACTCCGTCACTGTGATCGCTGCAACCAACCACGCCTGCTGGCCAAGCTTCTTGTGGAACTTCCTGAAAAGAACAAGAATTAACAACTGAGTTGAGCAAACTGGGTGTTTATAGGTGAGTGTGTGATGTGGGCAGCACACACACATACACACACACACACACACACACACACACGAGTTAGCGTGACTGATGCCAGTACATAAAAATCTCCCCACACACAGTAATGTATACACAAAAATAAAAGTGCTGGTGGTTATATAACTCTAAGCAAGTCACACACGGTGCCGTGAGTTTGACCCGACTGTTACTGATGCGTGCTAGTGTGCGTGAAAAGAAAAAAGGAAAAGCCAGGACACAGAACATGTTTCCTAGGTGTTGCCGATAGAGAGGTGTCTGTGTATGGTGACATTTAAAGGAGTCAGCAGCAAACGCCACGGTCAACGCTGGTTTATGTTATTTACATAATTCCAGGTAGTCTGCTGCTACTTACGGGTCATCCATGAAGTCGTAGATCTCCCTCATGGCTACGCCTCCAACATTGACAAAAAACACCAGGCGGAGCAGCACCAGGTAGTGTTCAGGAGGCATCCACAACACGAACTTCAGGTAGAAGGTGTTCAGCTCCGCAAGGAGAAACTAGGGAGGAAAAATATATTTATATATTTATAATGTTTTAGCAGCACCAACAATAAAGGTTAAATACAGGAACAATGTGCAGCAACGATTCTTTATAAAGCCTCCAGTTAATCCAGAATACTGCAGCCAGAGTTCTGACTAGGATAAGCAGGAGAGATCATATTCTGTTCTGCTGTTCTTTTCTCGCTCCTCTGTCCACTAACCCAGACCGGTCGAGGCAGATGGCCGTCCACCCAGAGCCTGGTCTTGCTGGAGGTTTCTTCCTCTTAAAGGGGGTTTTCCTCTCCAATGTCGCCTCAGTGCTTGATCAAGTAGGACTGTTGCGTTGTCTAGATAGTTCTGTATGTACTTATTTCCTAAACCTGCTATATGACTCATGTTATAAAAATAAAGATGAATTGACCTGACTGTGGATGAGAACGTTTAAGCAATGTGCACTTTACTGTATATTATTCTTTGTTGCAAATATAACCCAAACTCCCCTTGGTGATTTAAGAAATACACAGGATATTCTCACCATAAAGATGATGCCCAACACAGCAAGCCAGCGGCGAAGATTTGAGGCAGGTTTCCACTCAAACTTCACCCAACTGTACGGCGTAAACTGGAACGCTATCCGCTTTATCTTCCCCCTGGAGGTCACGTAGTACAGAAGAAGGATGCTGCACATTAATTAACTATTGTGGCCAAGAGGCTACTTTTCAATTTTTATTTTGTGGCCAGAGGATATGAAAATTTATCTTTGGTGCAGCTAATAAAAATGGATTGTGTAGGTTTTCACACATACACCGCTAAACAACTGACTGATGCCGCTGCATGCATCAAAGAACACTCAGCTGCAGGTCAACTCACAACATTGTTGAAAATACAACAATGTTCATATAGGACAGTTAAAGAGCAGCATCATGTGATTAAGGCATCAGGCACTGCCCTTCTGCGTGACAACAGGAAGGCAGCGCAGTGCCATTTATCTCATTCTGGAATGAACTAGAAACCAAGAACCTGCTGCTTAGGAAAAGCAGCCACGCACACCTGCGCCCGTGTTTAGTGCAGAAGCAAAAGTCGTACTTGTATGTAGGAATGTTCCACAGGCCCTGCCACTGGTAGGGCTTCATTGACAACCAGGCCAGAGTCTTCATGCCACAGTAGATCCCCAGACCATTACACACCAACACATCCATGATCCACTGGAAAGGAAAACTACTTTAATCAAGGAACAACCTTTACCAGCCTTTCTTAGAAACATCTCGGACTTTTCCAGTAGCTATGCTGCGACCTGTAGCTTTAGCAACGCTAGACATAACGTAACTATGTTTTATCGGGGCATACATAAAACATATTCATATTCTAAACATAGAAAGTTGTACTGTAATCCATGTTTACTATAAATAAGCAGTCATTTGTGTGGCAACCTAAGTAACTGCCTCTACATTATGCAATTGACTGTTGGTACTTATACAGTTACACCATTATTAAGAAACACAATTCAAATCTCCTCTTACAGTGACGTGCAACAATTTGAAGCTACATTATCTGATCAAAAGTCTCGAGGGCACACCTGTTAAACCTCAGCTAAGCAAAGAAGAGCAGCTATATCTGTACATACGTGGTCCCACCAGCACTCAGAGAAGTTGGGTAACTGGTGCTCCAGGCTGTATTCCAGGAACTCAAACATGACACTGATTATCATACACATCCACCAATCCCGGATCATAAGAGTCTGAGGACAAAACAGAGCCAAGGGGAAAAATGAGTGGGAGGAGTAGAACGCTGTGGAGTGGGAGCAGGTCAGCGAGAGACCATAGAAAGAACATTTCTCATTGTTGCAAATGTGGAATGCAGAACAACGTCATTGATATGAAAGCAGCTCCATCTAAAAAAAGAAATCAGGTACATGGTTGGTTTTGTCTGGTCAGCAGAGCAGAGCTCAGGTCTGATGGTGGAATAAAGTCACTAGAGCTTCAGATGCAGGTTTTATTTGGCACATGCAACATTGTATGGTTTAATTGGTTTTTTGATGCGACATCCTCACAGGAGGATGTAGGGAACCTAAATAAGTGATACCTTTAACAACTGGCAATTGCAGATCGACAGGACCTACTACAGCAAACAGTCACATGCTTAACCACTTCATCACTTTCATGATAAAGCAACTGAAAATTCTGTCTAGACTGGAAATGAATCATAAAGTACTTACTTTGATATACCAGCCCAAGAAATGAGCTGGAACAAAGCCATCCATCTTGTCCTGCAGAGTGAAACCAATGTGTTCAATTTGTGTAGAATCAGTCCTGACACACATTTAGCCTTAAAAACTAAATAAAACATCACTCTGTGTAAAACATTTTATATCTAAATGTTAGAAAAGGAAACTGAAACAAATCTCTGACTAAAGCTGCAGCAATTCGTTGATCGTTGATTCATTGATCAATGAATTAGCTTAATTAAAGACAATGAAGCAAAAATGTTATATAAATGATAAATCAGGTGTTTCAGACCCTGAACCAATTCTGGTTTCAGATTTTCTTAACATAAAATTTTTTTTTTATTCTCTAGTAAATTAAATATACATTTAGTTGAGTAAAGTAATAAATCCTGGGCATTTTATAGATCTACACTCTGCAGACGAACCAGTAATTATCATTTGTTGCAGCTCCCTTCTTTTAACAACAGTTGTCTCTGGTGGTTTAACAGCACAGTTCAGCCACATAACATCTGCATATAATTTCATGGAATATGAATTCAGCACATTTTAATTAGTTACCCAATAACCTCTAACAACTTACAAAAAATAAAAATTATTTCTGAGTATCTGCCTGAAAAAAGGGTTTCACATAGATTGGGTGTAATTTAGCGGAGGAAGTGGGTTTGACCCACTTTAAGAGCCTGAAATCAGGTCAACAGTGGAGATGTGGTCCAAGTCATGCAACAGCCGGCCTCCCAAGGGAGGAAGAGGGCCTGGATCTAACTGATGGGCTATAATCTGCACCAGACGTAAACCCCTGGAGTCAGTAAGCAGCCACATTAACTGTGTGTTTGTGTAGGAGAGAGAAGGAAACAAGAGTAATAAAGAGAACCGGGTAAAGACAGGATTCTCTGAATCACACTAATGTTTACAGACTCGTTTAGGCAATATTTGTGATCCGTCTATTTTCAACAAAGCAGCATTGAGTAGCGTAAGCAGCATCACATAGTCTGAAATGTCATTTTGTGGAAGGTTACTTACAAATCAGCTTTCAGCTAAATATAGGTATAGATACCATCTGTCATAACTACAATAGATGCACAGATGATGTAAATTAAAATGTCATTCTCACCCAGATGTTGTGGAAAGGGTCGGTGGTGTTGCCTGGGTCGTAGATGAGGCAGTTCCCCCCATAGTCGCGCTCAGGGAGGGGCACCCCTAATTTGGGGTCGATGTACTTCATGAACTGTCGTCCGTCATGCACCGTCTGGTGATATGATTTGAAGAAAAGTATAGAAACACTTAGTCTTCCTTAAGAACAGAACAGCTTTTCATTGCATGCTATTTTTATGTGTGGTAAATATATTTATCAACAACCTCATTTTCTCATCGTCTGCGTCTTGAGTTCCAGATTTATTATACTAATAATATTTAGTATTATAATAATACTACAGCAAAAAGCTCTGTGACTGCAAACTAAGTCAGTGGATAAAAAACAGCTGAAAAAGACGCGCACATGTTGTTACTGACCTGCTTTACGTCACGTTGATATTGTACGCATGCCCTTCTCACTGTGTGTGTTATATAAGCAACAATATTATCAGCACACTCACCTGGAAAAGGATGAAGATGAGGAACAGCTCATAAACGACAGTGACACAAAGCCAGAACCGCCAGTAAGCTACAAAGAGAGAGAGAGAGATGTTGAGAGGTGTCCACAGTGGTCTCAGCTGTGTCTGAGAAGAAATATTAGAATAAACGTGACTTTAAAAACAAGCCAAAGCCCGATGAAGCCCTCTGGAGAGGAAAAAAACAAGTCCAGATGCCACCGAACGACCTTTTTTGGAAACATGAGTCCAAAATGACATTTTGAAAGATTTTGAACAGAATTGTGTCTTTCCACAGATAAAATGCATTTTATGATACCAGAGCCAATGTCAAGGTTAAGTTTCTTAATTAAAGTCTTATTGTAACTGTAATATCTTCTAAAATGTATAAAGTCAGTTTGATAAAACACAACATTCGCCTTTTTCCAGGCGACAAACCTCAGAAGCGTCAGAAAGCTACTTATCAGGCTCAACTAGTCAGGGCGTATGAGACTCACAAAATAAACGCCACTTGACTTCCTTTACACAAAGGGGGAGCGTGAAGGCACACGTAGTGCAACAACTGCAGCTTAAATTCTTGCCCAGCCACCTCACGCCTCCAGCGACCGAGAACATTCAGTTCAGTTTCCCTACCCACCCTGTTGTCTTACTTCTTTCTTTGCCTCACAGCTTTTATGTGCTGTGGGAGACAAGATGTACCCTCTTCATGACGTGGTAAAAAACAAACTATAGAATACAAGCATCCCGTTGTAGAGTGTAGCAGATGAAGAGAAAGTACAGTGTCATAGAAACAGACCAACACAAACAGTTGCTGTTCATTGTGGACCTGGTTTTGCAGCCCATTGCCAGCCTCAAAGCTTCGATTTAAAAAGCACCTAACTATACTGCGGGAGAAAGCTGAAATGGCTGTAAAGCCTATATTCAATCGGAAATATATCTATGTAGCAAATGTAAATGCTTGTCCATTAGAAATTAGACTATAGAGTCATTTTAAGGGGGAATTAGGGCCAAGCCAAGCATGTGCTTTAGCTTTAACTGCAGGCCCCTAGATGCCGTTATAAACCAATGTGTGCCCAGCTGTTTGTCTAAACTAGACCAGCAAATCAGGAAAACACCTCTCCTTTCATGTCTCACTTAGTTTGACAATTACATCTAGTATTGATTCTGAGCACTTAGAGCAATTAAATATCAGACTGAAAGCCAACACAAGAATCTCAGCTGTTCCACAGACTGGATCCACAGAAGTACTGGTAACTGCTCTCAGGTATTCCTACCCACCGACACAGGACAGCAAAGGAGAAACAATCAATGAGCTCTCTCTCTCTCAAGTGCTTTTTAATAGTTAATGTACTGCTCTTACCTGGATGTGGTCTTGTAAATGGCCCATCTTTGGCTTGTGTTACTCCAAAACAGAGGAAAACCAGGATGCTGGCTATAATCCCCCTAAAAGAGCGCAATTAGAAACAAACAAAAAAACTAATTAAGTCTATGTTACAACATATACAAATAATAATTCACACAAAATTAGTGCTTTTCTTTTTAAATACATTAAAGCGTTTCTGTGAGATCAGTTGTTTGCAGGTTCAAAGAGCAGAAAGGTAAAGTAATTGAGCATAATTTGATATAACATGGATCTGGAGGCCTGTCCCAACCACGACCATGAATTCTGACCATTACTCCTTTACTGACACACTCTTGTGTTAAGATTTGAACACCAGGAGACTAGACAAGGACACAGCTCTAAACTTACATGAACAAGCCAGGCTTGGACATCCAACGAGATTACACGTGCTTGGCCACATGTGAAAGCATGAGGGTGTATGGTTAAGTGATTACTTGTATAAATAAGTGTGGGAGGAAATGTGTTCAATTCTGTATCAAAGTAAGGGGGAACAAATGTGTGTGTGACCCAGCGAAGGTGAGCAATTAGCCCAATGTTTCACAATGAGTGGGAGAGGGTGAGCAATGGGTGAGCGAGTACATGAAAGATAGTCAAACTGTGCGCATGAGTGTCTGGTGCTGCCAGGTAGAAGCTTAAGGGTATTTATCATGATGAGCAGGACTGCAAACTGGAGCGGTCCCACAATCCTTTATGAAAACAAGCTGCAATCATTTACCTCTGTCACAAGTACACACACATACACATACACACACAAACCTATTCAGCTAGGTTGTGCTTGTGCTCATCCAATTACACTGCTGCACACCCACAATTGCATAAAAGAAATAGCCTTATAAAAATTTAAATGACAGCAGTTCAGTTTCATTTGACTCCATTTAAGGATTTTCCCCCACTTAAGTTCACATTAGCCATTAAATAAAGCAGGATTTGAATTAAGCACGTAAGCTTCCTTCTAACACTTCAGCCACCATACATGCAAGGGGTCAACTCCAGAACACCATGGTAAAATTAAATTAGTCCACCTAAACAAATTACCAAACCCAGATTTAAACTTTAAAGAGCACTTTCAAATATGCACATACACAACACGAACTAATTTAGTTCGTGTTGTTCCTAGGATTGTGAAAACAGCTCCAAATCATTTTGAGTGGTGAGGCGGCAGAAGAAGAAATGATTTAGGAAGCTATGGTACATCATTTTCTGCTTCAAATCCTGCTCTGCAGAATGAGAAATGGCAGCAATCAAGCAGGTAGCCACTTCATAACCCTAATGTACACATGTTGAAATACTACACCATAGCCGTGAAAAAGGCCAGCTGCGTTCACGGTCAAAGCTAATAAAGAAGAAACCAACTGACGTGATTCTGCCCCTCGTGTTCACAACCTCTGCGATTTCATTCCAAATTGTGCTAAAGGTGATAAGCGGCTTTGCTTATTGGCTGGTTTTGTTGTTCCTATGACCTATTCACTGAGCTTTCAATGACAACATGACATGCCACACAAACAAAATCGACATACTTGTGCAACATTCTGGTATTTATCTTAGGAAAAGGCAAACAGTTTGTAGCCAGGTGCTTCTTCAGCTTAACAACATTACTTGAAGCAAAGGTAACAGTTCAACCGGGACCGAAAAACACCTGACACTGCTATAACTCCACACTCAAAAACCAATAATAAAACTCACTTTGAAATACTAGTAATAGGAATACTAGTAATAAGAATACTAGTAATGCTGATAAGGAAACATCTCAAGACACACTGCTGCCAAATGATTACATCAAACATTCACTCAGTCCAAGCAGCGTGTCTGCCTCTAGAACCTACAGAGACATTGAGGAAATGACGAATGCATCCTACTGACCTCTTAGTGTTGTAGGCCGTGTCCTGGGGGGTCTCCTCCAACAGTGTGACGTAGACCAGAGCACAGGTCAGAATGAAGAGCACTGTCACAGTATGAGCTCGCCTGGAAACAAAGAAGAAGAAAGGAGAGACATTAGTGGACATTAGTCATTCAAACCTCCACAGGAGAGTAAAAATAGTGCTGATGCCAGGTCACAGGGTGAGAACATTAACCCATATCAACAAACTACAGTTGTGTCTTTAAAAGGATTCCACATGTGCTGCCCTTGACTTCAAAATACTTGTCTCACATAATCAAAAGTAAAAGAAAGGCAGTGGAAATTCGATGTAACACGTAGGGAAATGGGATTACATCAGCTGAAATTCCTAAGCAAAAAGGTATGCAAAAAAAAAATACATCACACAACGAGCTACTGATTTTAGGAGTCAGTTCAACATTTTCTTCCACTTAAGGAAAAGGACAGAAGTCAAAAATAGCTTTTTTCCACTGACGTGTTTCAGATTGGACAGTGAAACTCCTCAAAAGGGTTCATGTGCCCTGTTACGCTAATGATTGCACACTTTGGTAAACAGTTTAGAGGCAGGAAACAAAGCTCGACCTTCCTTGTACAATCTAAAGGAGTTTAGTAGCTGAGAGGGAAAATTATAATAAGTAATGATATAAAATGATAATGCTACGGAGAATCACAGGAAGTTGGGATTATTTAAGAGGATTAGTACATTATCATATATAATGGTGAGATTATGCAAATTGCAGGCGCAATCAAGGTTTTAATACTTAATCGGACAGTCGTTAGAATCAGCCGATCTTCGTTATTGTCCTGTAACATATGCACAGCGCATGTGAAATTGAGAGAATGATATTAAATATCACTGGAAGGTGCCATTCCTCCCTTTACCATGTGTTTTGGTCAGAACAGCAAGTACTGCTGTGTCTGTGTCACACTTCAGCACACAAGCATCTAAATTTACCAAATGCTCAGAGGAGTTCACTTTATTGAACTTCTACAATTTGTGTGCTGCCACAAGTCAGAGCCTATCAGTAGCTTTTCAGCAAAGTCAACATTGGCCTCTCTGATTGCTTGTGTGGAACGGTGAGAAAATGCTGCTTTTCTTACAGTTGACATTTGCAGTGTTAGGTTTTCCTCTTTCTCTTAATAAACTGTCACCTGCTTGTATGGAGAATTATTTTTGGCCATGCAGGTGGAAAAAGGACGTGCTTTTGACAGTATGCTCTAGTCTTCACTTTGTGGCCCAGATGGAGGCAAGTCGATGCAATGCAACTTTAACTTTGTCACTACAGCACGTCTCGGAGTCCTTAAGATCATTCTTCGTTCTTCGTTGGTCTTAGTAAAAAGTCCAGCACATATATATATATATATATAATATATCAATATATATACCTATATCTATATATAGATATAGGTATATATACACCGGTATATATATAAACGGCAGAGAAACAAGTGTTCAGAGAAACTGTACCAGGGAAGTGTAGATTTCCTCCCCTGACAACAGTAGCCATGTTTCTCATTCACATAACCGTTAAGAAAGACAATTGTAACTGGGATACTAGTATAGTAAAGTAATAGTATAGCAATGTTTTTTATTATTTTGTACTGAGACTGCTGCCGTCATCTGTCACCCGCTTTGCCAGCCCTTCAGCTCAGAGTCTGAGTCACAGAGACGACATGCCAGGTGTCAATAGTTCCTTCTCGAACCTGTTTGGCAGAAGACACATGGGAGGGCCTGGTTTCTCTCTTGCCTGGCAACCACACACCACTGGGAGTGAAAACACAGCAGAAATGCCAGTCTGTTGCAACAGACAGGCAGACTAAGCTCTGAACAAAACTTACCACTGACCTAAGATCGAGGCCGAGCATTCAGATAAAATAAGCTACCAGTTGAAGACAGTCCAACGACCAGAGGATAACCAGAAATAGCCTAATGCTGTCCTGAGCTTGACTGCAAGGTGGAAATAGGTTTGACAAGTAGATTTTTTAAGCTAGAAAATGGAAAACATGGTTGACAGTCACAGTTTAACACATCTGACCACAGCTGTCTGGTATCCGTGATCTAAATTTGTTGAAAAACCAAAGTAGTGCGTCAGAGGAGAATTTCTGAATTCTAGCCAAGTTATCGCTGTTTTCTTAGGGATAATCACCCCCTCCACTCCAACCTGGGGTAATAAAGCAGGTTTAGTTCCACACGGTTACCATCTTAACCAGCAGGGGAAACTCGCACGATCAACAATAGCTTCTTAGTTATAACTCTGCACTCGCACAGAGTCAGTGCAACACACTCCACAATCAGAAATCCACCATAAGAAACTTTCACTGCAGCTTCCTCCGTTTCAGAGCTGGTGGTTTCATTACTGTGATCACATGTTGGCTCTTAAAACACCCATTATGGTTCATTTGAGGAAGTTGTTGGGTTTCTGTATAAAATTGGAATTTTATAGGGACTTAAGATGCTTAAACAATTTAGTGGCACGCACTCTGCTACTTCACTGGGTATATGCATCCAATATTAACCCATATATCGTTACTCTCATAATTCACACTATCACCAGTTGCCAGCTATGAGGCCAAAGAATATGTTTTGCAGTATTTAATGCATTGGCCATCGTTTTCTGGTGGTGTATTTTATTATCTGTAATATCCAAATAGAAGTTAACATGTTAGCTGGTATGAATTCCTGTTGCTGTCAGCTTTAACACATTAATAAGAAACTCTCATTAAGGTCTGTCTCAGAGAGAACCCAGGCTGTCTCCTCTGCTGCCAAAGATATTGAATAGCTTTGCACATTCTTACCGTGCCTTGCTTTACACACAAAACACAGATCTGCACACACTGCAGATGAGACACACACACTCAGTTACTCATTCATGGAGCAAAGGGCTATAACCTGCTGCCTAAACGAGAAGGACACTTTCCCACACTAGTCCCATGCACTTACATGATTACACCTGCCCTCCTCACATCACTGTGAAGAATGTGTGTGCGTGCATTTGTGTAGTCACAGTATGTACATACAAAATGAAAAGAGTTGTCTTGACTTTCAAACGTCTTAAAGCTGTATGTACTGAAAGGAAGAAGGTGGGACTAAAGCCAATTTCACATGAACACCTGAGATGAACAATGACAGTGCAGAAAACAACACAATGTGTTGATGCCTTGCTTTTGTTTTCCATTTGTCTCGATGAACCAGAACATGTTCAGATTTAACTGACACTTGGGTTAAATATAGCTGAAATTTTGAAAACATGGAACAAGGTCAGTTTTTGTTTAATGTTAATTAATGAAGGTCACTTGGACCGGTCTTTCGCTCCACCTTCATTCCTAAAATACACCGTGCTCTCACCACACACATGCATCTTGTTGTAGCAACTGTAGGTTTTTAGTATTTCATGCAAACACTGGCTAAACATGATCTCTCCAGTAGTGCTGCTATCAGTGCGTGACACTGAAACTCACCAGAAAAACGTGTTCGTCCCATCGTCGTAGACTTCGCACTCTGTGTTTCTCCGGTGCAGACTCTCTCTGGAGGTCTGCGTTATCATCTTGGCTTTTACTGGTGTGCTCTGATTCAGACAGTCTGGCTCGACTGAGCCGTTGTTCACCTGCTCTGCAGCGGATCCTCCTGTGGCGCATCTGCCGGTGGCGCCGACAGCGGGTATGCCGCTTCTCCTTGCCTCGGGTTTGGTCATGGTTTCAGCCACAAACCTCCCCTCTATGGTTTAAACAATGTTCTGCGCGCTTTGCCCTATAACTGGACTCCGCACCCTGCGCACTGTCATCCGCGTCAGCCCCACCCAAGTCAGCATCCTGGGGTGGTCGGAGATAATAAACATTAATAAGACGAGGGAGGAGAAAATAACCTGAAAATCACGTCCTGCTGACTACAGAACACCGCCCAACTCTAGCGTCACTCACAGCACAATCCTGACATGCTCCGTGTCACCGCCTACTTAGAGGAACACATTTCCACATTACCAGCGGAGGGAAGACCCTAGTGTGTCAGCATGACACCATTTCAGACATAACCACTGAGTGTCGGGACCGCTGTACGGGCATTTAGTCGATTGGTATCGAGGAGTTAAACAAATTACAGCATCTTCGCTGGGAGAGCTGTGAAGCCTTGCAGGCAGACAGTCCGGCTAGCTGCGGTAGCTAATTGTAGCAGGTATTTTTTGACCTTGTTAAGAATGCTAAGTTAACTTACAAGCGTGTTAACAGTTAACCGACTTAAAAACCACCATTACTCCAATCGCTCTTTTACCATTATATACCAGAACCCCTCTTTACATTCACTATTCGAGATGCTTTGGCGGTTTAAATTAAGCTAACATTACTTACCAGCAGGATTTATGGGAGTACAGCTTTAACCCTGAATGGTTTCATGAGCTGCTAACGCTAAAAACGTTTTGTAGTAGCGGCAAGGACAACTGTTTCGTTTGGTAGTACCGCGTTTAGTCTGTAGCAACGAGCACATAATCCGCTCAAACAAGATAAAGTGTACACCCCAGACAGACGCACACAGCACGCGTCACATGGACGGCGTCTCGGTGGCGTCAAGTCAGCAGCAGGGACATGTCGTTTCCGGCGACGTTCCTACACAATAAAGGCTGGTTTAGGTTAGCTATCTGAATTAATTCTATTTTTAGTGACAATCTTTAATTCGGAAGTCTTACTGATATATATACTTTCCTGTTTAATTGACAGTCGGACCCGTCTGGAGGGTTTAGCTGAGAATAGTCTTTTTAAGTTGGAACAGTTGGGCGGTCACTGTTTTTTAAGTTTTTAAATCCAATAACAATATTAGGTGACATACAATTACGTTTTCAAACCTTCATGGCCGTTAATATGATAAACAGTAATAAAAGAAAAAGGAAAGAAAAAAGTTATTGTGAAAAGCCACTGTCCTGACATATCTTTAATCTAATGTCGTCACTTCCGTTTACCTCAACCTCATTAGGCTTGATTAATACAAGTTGTCAAAATAACCAGTTTCTGATTCCGGTTTAGATTCAGATTCAGATTTTATTTGTCACGTGCACAATCATACACAGTACAATATGCAGTGAAATGCTAGTTTAAAGTAATAGTTAATTTAAAATTAATATAAATATTTATTTATATATATTGTTAAAACATTTTCACATTAAATTACTTGAATAAATTCATAATATAAATTTAATACATATTGTAACAATATTCTTTTATGAACAATTAGTTACACTGTACGGAGTCCAGGAGGTACCACGGAAGAGAAAAAAATATATAGGGTGAAGAAAAAAAAACTGTACACAAGGATTACCTATGTATTTATTAATTCCTAAATCAAGAGAATGGATTACTAGATCATGGTCTTAACACCCTGTGTGTTCCTCTCTGTCAGCTCAAATAGCCACAATATCATCATAGTTTTCAGGTGAAATGTTTTTGCTCACTATGTCCAGATTTGTTATTTCAGACACATGTAAGCAAACAGTCCCAAAACACAGGTTGGTAATAAGGTTATTAAACTGACATTTGGGGCTCACTGACATGCAAAAGGCCTGCAGAATTGTTACTTAACTAACAGACCATTTCAATTCAATTCATCTTTATTTATATAGCGCCAAATCATAACATAGGTCATTTCATCACATTAAACAGAATAATGCAGAAAACCCAACAGTCCCACTTGAGCAAGCACTAGGCAACAGTGGAGAGGAAAAAATCCCTTTGATGGAAGAAACTGATCATTTAGCGCCTTATATGTAAGGAGAAGGATTTTTTTGACTTCAGCAACTAGACTTCAGCTACGTCTGTGAATAAGACTCTTTCTGTTCATGTGACCATGCATAAAAGCATTCTTTTTCTCTTCCGTGGCACCTCCTGGGCTCTGTAGCATGTTTTTGAAGATGCTCAAATCTTAAGATGTGCTGGATGGATCTTTACGGTAAAGCTCTTAGTTAGTTTTGAAAAACTTTACAAGGTTTTATTCTTTCTCTTATTTAAAAAAAAAGATTTATTTTACTATAAGGCACATACGATCTCAGTGCAGTAATAACTTCTCAGCGCAAAAATAGGGCATAATTATCCACCTTTTTGTGCTCCAGCTTATCATAATAAATGACTTGTACGTGTAACCCGTCTTGCCCATAAATCTATTTCTGATTCTAATTTAATCATTAACTTTTAATTTAACAGCATAAAAATAATTGCATTAGTTAATCCACAATCTAACACAAGGAACATTTCTTTAGTTAATTAATTAATTTATTTTTTATTTTATGTATAAAATACACTTGGCTCTAATGAAATTAATTGCTTATACCTATTGGCATTTATGTAGGCTACAGTTTTGAATATAACATTCAAACATGGTATCACTGCTTGGACTGCTTTCAGAGTAAGATGTATGCCTACATCCTGGGCAGGATAAAGGTTTGAGAATAGTAATAGCAGCTATACCTCATAAATTGTAAGGATAAGGGATTCGTTACTGTTAGAGTAAATGAATGGTAGCTGTATAGTCATGTATAGTTGATGATTGATTACATAGCATATAAAACAATGAACGTGCAGCTAAATTAGAACGAGGTGGCTCATTTGAGTGCTCAAATATCCTTTAAACATACTGACTCAGATTCTTTGGAACCCACAACAGAGAGAATTGTAAAAAAAACACAAGTTCAATGCAGTTGTAGCCTTTACCAACTGTAACATGAGGCTAAGATTTATGGAGAAGCAAACTTTAATTTAATTTAATTTAGTTCAAGAGACAGTGAAGTGAACATGAAGTGAACATAAAGTCACCGCAGCACAAGTTGAGTGCAAGCAATGCGTGACTGCTTAAGGTTGTTCTGCAAAAGTATTACGAAAACATTCCAAGAACTATTTTAAGACTACTAAAGAATTCTCTCTCCACAAACTGTTTTGATAGCACTGGGTCTATGCACTTATACACAGAACATGATTTAGCTGCAATATTGCACTGGATTTAATTAGTAAAAAGTTCTACTTTTCACTAGACGCCAGTGAATTAAGTCAGTAAAGTTTAGTAAAACATGTATGATGTGATTCACTACCAGAAAGGAATTAGGGTCAAATCAAGAATGAACTGACAACTCTAGATTTTTGTACTGTAATACTTGTAATGTAACACATAAGAAAGTTTATTCTATCTTGAATCTTGTAAAGTGTAACTGCGGGGCCTTGGCAAATCACTCGCAGAATTGATCAATCACTAACAGCAATTCATGCTGATCAACATGCTACTGCACATCTGAGGTTTTATCTGACAACAAGAGCACAATGAGACACTCGAGTCATTTCGTCTGCACTACTCATTGCTTTTTAAAAGCTGTATGTCTCTGAAGAGTCTCTAAATAGCTCATATTCAAGCATGGATAAAGTGGCATGGCTCCTCAGGTAGGAAAGAGTAATCATCTAAAAAAAAATTCCAGTCGGGAGGGTCAAGAGGCAGCCAACTTCAACCTAAAAGGAGAAAATGGTTCTTTGGGAGTCACATAGGATGTGGGAAATGTGTGAAATTACCATTTATCCTCTTTTTAAAGCACCCTGTGGGGAGGCCTGCAGCCACTCCTAACATCAAAAGGATAAGCTTGTTGAACTGAGTGGGATTGTTCATCAACTCCCCAGCAATGACCCTTTACATGTTAAAGAAAACAACACAAACCACAAAAGCCATGCCTAAGAAGGTCACAAAACACAATTCAATCCAGTAAAAACCCCGGCATCAGTCTACAGAAGAGTCTGGAGAGCCTGGATTTTTCTGACACAAATTTAGCCCTCTGGGTGTTTTTTTCTTTGTCAAAGAGCAAGTTAGCCAGTAGAGTCATTTGAATAAATGTGTGTGTGTGTGTGTTGATGGCCTTTAAAATCAGCTGACAAGATCAGTTTGAAAGGAAATCGGGTCTATAAATTAAGACTTCTTAAGCGGGTAATGAGATGATGTTTGGGTGGAGTTTTCTCTAAATGATCAGGGCTAAAACGTTATAATCAAACTGATCATAACCAGACTGATCACTGAGGTTTCTGTTCAGCATAATGATTTACTTCATGGTATAGTGTTTATGCACTTGATTGATTAACATGGTAAAACGATCTTTACAGTGCATTGATACTTTCTTGCTTACTTGCTTTCACATTCTACTATTGGCCATTAGATGGAGCCAACAACTAAAACACAGAGATTTCTGAGGTTTCCAAGCAGATTGGGTTTTAGCCATTAACAGTAATACAAGAAGTAATAATAAGGCTTTGTCGCTAATGGGAAAATGTTTCAGTGTCCTTGATGAGAACGTCTTCTGTGCTTGTCACCTAATGGTAAGACATGTGTGTCTGTGTAGATGAACTGGATTATTCACGCGCAGCCTCGGGGACAGAGCATGACACAGTGAAGGGACATGAGAGGGCGTGTGACCCTTGCATTAGGCATGTGCGACATCCTGACACCATGCCTTCTCACACTTTAAATTCACGTGTCTGTGGCGCATCACTGGGCTGTATTGTGTCATCGTGGTGTAGCATGCAGTCAGACCTCCTCACTTTGCAGTTTCAGCCCCATGGAGGGTGTATCACAAAAGTCCGTAGTGGTATGGAGTTTTATGAATGAAATCAAAAAGTGTGGTTGCTGTTTTCCTACTCTAACCCACGTTGTGCTCTATTTCGATGCACCTCGCTTTTATTATAAAGCCAAATTCGCTCCAAACTCGCCGTGTAATGCGCCCACAAGGGGGCGCCCTGCACCTGTTAGTCACTGAAAAGGCGTTGTCTGTCTCTTGTTCGTGAGGATCGAGGATTTGAGAGCAGTGAAGAGAGTCTGCGTGCACTTTGCGAAGTTCCTGGTGATATTGTTCTGCCGTTATAATATAGGATGATGGATACATAATGAATAATGATGCATAGCCAGTGCTGAAAATTAACGGTTTCATAGTCTATCAAGAAATTCTCTGATTCTCTTAGCCAACATATATACTACTGGCGAGATCCTGGCTGTCTGATTTCTATTCTGCCTTTGGCCACAAACGTACTCTTCTATACAGAAGCTAAACACCTTCCATGAAAATGAACGGGTCTGTTTAACTTAGTGTAGAGGATTGTAATTACTGAATCAGTCAGAAAAAAGAACACTGTCTCTTTAAAACACTTAAACTGAAAAACGTTTTGCTTTATGTATGAACCTAATGTACTCGGCGTTTACTTATAGGCTATTGTATTTTTTCATGAATTATCCTGCCTATTCCTCCTGTTTTTCGTTGTACCTGTGAAAAACCGAATCAGGTTTTACGCACAGTGCAGGTTTCCCTGCAGGTTACTGAGAGATGAAATCTTACGATTTGTGGAGCTGGTTGATGTTATTGTGGTGAGAGATAAGGGCAGGGTGTACGTTTGTGAGTGTATACGTCAGGAGTCAATCATTAGACAACGTTTGGGTTTTCGCTGGTCGTGGTGGTATAAACGGTTATACGGTCACAAGTTATACATGGCACAGCTGTTAAATCTTTTATCGGCTGCACAGCAGTGGCCACTGTGTGCGGGAAAGGTGGTAAGGATATTGGTGTCCGAAAATGGATATGGATGTCCTTGTGTGAGTATCCAAATATGTAGCTCTAACAGTTTCAAGTTGAAATCGGGAAAGTCCGCTCTGCGCTTCATCCGAAAGTTACATCAGAGAAAAATCAGAACGCTGCAGTCAGCAAGCAGCCGAACAGGCACCAAGGGATTGTCGACGGGAAATCAGGTTGGGGGGTTGTGTGTGTGCGCGTCTGTGTGCTAGAAGAGGGTTGGACTTAAGACAGCCAATGAGAAAGTGGCCCGAAGTGGCTGGTGTGACTGAAGACTTGTGAGGTTATATACTTCACATCTCATCACAAAGGTAGATTTAAACTCAACTGTGTGGAGAAGAGAGGCAAGTGAGAGGAAGACACCCACACGCCAGATATTCTCTCCTCAAGGATCAATCAGTCATATTGGGCATCGTCTTCTGTATTTTGGAAGCTTCCTTGGAAAGATATTGGAGATGTCGAACGTCCAGTTAACGTGCAGCGCGCTGGAGAAGCTGGTGGCCAGGAGGACCTTCCCTCTCCACAGGCGCACTAGCGTCTGTCGCAACCTCTTCGGACCGGTGGACCACGACGAACTAAACCGGGAGATGAAAGCCAAGATGCGGGAGATTTCTGAGCGAGACCAGCAGAGGTGGAACTTTAATTTCGAGGCCAACACCCCGCTAAATGGTGATTACGAGTGGGAAGAGGTCCCCGTGGATAAGACCCCCGTGTTTTATCAGGACTCCGCACAGAGCGACAGGACCCGGGTGCCAGCGACACCCACCAAGCAGAGGTCCAGCTCGGAATCTGTTTTGCCAGAGTCTCCTCGTTTGGAAGTACTGGAGCGCTTGGCCGTGCCCGAGAGCAGCAGCAGTCCTTGCCCGGTGGAGGTCAACCAGGAGAACCGCACAGACAAGCTCAACTCAGGGAGAGCGACTCACAGACAGGTCCCGTGTGTTAGACACAAGAGGACAACTGCTGACAACACCACGCACATCACAGGTAAACACGGGCGCTGAGCTCGCTCCCACTCCCCATCTGGTTCAGTTGCGTTTTACTCCGCGGTCTAGACTTCTGTGATCTAACTGTATTTCTTGTCCCTCACAGACTTCTTCGTGAAACGAAAAAGGCCTGCTGATAGAAAAGCGAGTGATGTGGGCGCTTGTCACCTCTCAAAGTCCCCAATCCCCGTGGAACAAACTCCACGGAAGAGGATCCGCTGAAGGTACGAAGATTTATTCTGTTTTCAAATTTTCAGTTGAACCTCAAATACTTACACATAATAATTAGTCAAAGTCGGGTATGTATTGTATTTGTTGCGTTGCTTGTAATAAAATAATGCACGAGCCAAGGAGCGCAGAGGGCTGGTGGGGAGAGTTGGAGGTGGTGAAATGTTACGCAGTAGTAGTAATAGTAGTAGCTGTAGTAACACTGGTGGTTGGGGGAGGGGAACGTGCGTCACGATGTGGCGGGAAACGGCTTGGGTAAGGGGTGACGTCTGCTCTGCTGCTGAGCTTCCATCGCGTCTTTCTCCGGAACGACACTCATCGCTGCTTTCTTCCTCTCTCAGGTCCTTTTTGCACTACTTGCCTGCGCATACTATGAGGATCGCGGGGGAGACTTTTTTCTCCTCGCCACGTAAAAGCCGGGGAGCAGAGAGAACGGAGGACTGTGAAGGGAGAAGCTCGAGCGACCGACCGGACGGCTGCTTTGGCTCGGTGCGTCCCAGCAGAGCGCAGCGTGGACGCCGCACCGGCTCTCAGGTTCACTCCTGGTTTTGGGGGGAGGGAGGCCGAGAGAATTTCGCCGAAAGACTTCTATCCAGTACAAATGTAGCATTCATTATTGCTTTTGCATACAGCCACTCGACAGTGTTAAATGTTTTAACATCTGTGCAATCCTAAATTACTTTAAAAGAATTGTCTACACTGGCCAAAAGTGTACAGCTTTATATAGACAATAGCCTATAAATGTTTATTTTTGTTCATTTCCGATTTCCTTTTTGTAAATGTATATTTTTTAAGACTATTCTAACTTATAATTTATTTAAGTTTCTTTTTATTTGTTAAATGCCTTCTTGAATTAGCCAAAGGGCATATTTTTATTTTATTATTGACATTTTTTATTGTGATGTTTTGCAATCATCTAAGTTTCTCCGTAGTAGTCCACACATGAAAACTGTGTGTGTATATGTGTGTGTTTGTGTGTTTCTGAGCCGGTTTGTGTTTTCATACAAGTGCCCCAATTATGTCTTGCAAAAGATGAGAATAAAATATTTTTCACTTCAACTTTTAAGCAAATGTGTTTGTTTTTCCTCGTTTGGTTTAGTTTTGAAACCAGTTGCGTGTCTTGAAAGTGTAACTGGGAAAAGAAACCCTGACGTGTGCGTGCTGTCTGATCTCGTTTACTGTGAGTCAGGTTGGGTTCATAGCTTAACACTATTGCAGAGCAGGTTTCAGAGAAAGCCCAATAAACAGCAGTAAGAATCCACGCGTTTATGACAGCAGCTTTTCACTGGAATCTCCTGTATCTGTGCGCCAGTGTGGACTCATATACCTTGCGGGGGGGAAACGCATTCAGACGTGCAGCCTTGGGCAGCGTGGCAGCTGCGGAATATAGGCTGGGATTTAAAGGCCCTTTTGCCCCTCTAAAGAAGCAGCAGCTGCCTTTGGATCCCCGCTTTGTCCGCCATGAAGACACCCCCACATCCACCCGCACTCAACAAGCCCTCTAAAGACCCACGCACACACACTGTTTACCCCGCCGTAGATACACCGGGCGTGGAGGCCACCTGCCAGAGCTGGAAAAAGAAAACTACTAGTCTTTGTAATTGTCCCCGTCTATTGAAACAAACCATTCAACAGGTCATAGTTGCAAGTTTACCCTTAATTGAAAGAAGCCAAACGCAGCAGAGTGAATGCGCGCCGGGTCCGGACAGTGCGCACAGAACTACTCATCTTTCTACATATGATTCTTTCTTTCTAAAAAGCTGCCTCTCGCTTTCGTGAAATAGCTTTGACATTGATGTTTTGATGAAAATTGAGACTTTTGATGGGCAGAGTGACTTTGTCAGCTCCACGCAGCCATAAGCTCTGACGGACTTGTTCTGATTTCCAACACAAAGCGCTCTCCGGCTCCATTCTTTCCTTTTTGTTGCCATATGGCAAATCCATGTAGACATAGCCAAGACCTATTCAGTCAGCCACAGAATGTCCTGCATCAGAGAACAAAAGGCACTTTGTCTGGCTGCTCTATTGATACGAATGGGCGAAAAAAATATAATAATTAATCTATGGCTATATCCAGCTAATTAACGCCCATATGCCCGCGGGGAGCTGCGAGGCCTTTCAGGGTACTTTTAAATTCTCAATAGTTTACATGTTAAAGACAACAGCTGTTTGTGTGTTACTTTAATGAAGTCCCTTCTACTTTGGATACTGGACACATTCAAGGGCTCAAGTCCCCCCTCAGAGTAAAAGGGGTCATCTTCCTTTATTTGTCTCTACAGCTGTGTAACGATATAAAATTTGTCCCAATAAACGGAACTTTAAATCGCATTCGTTTTCTCAAAAAGGTATTTAATTTGAGACATTGTGGCAAAGGTCATAAAGGTTAAGGCCTGAAATGAAGCTCAGCAACATTATTAGTGTGAGTGTCTTTGCTTTAACACTGTTCAGACCCTAACATTTTGTGCTTAAGTCTACTTTTACAGCTTAAATGGACCCCGCTCAGTGTGTCATAGGACAAGTATGACTTAATTCATCCCTGCTGTATGTATGGTGGAGATGAGAAGAGATGACAGCGAACATACAGAGCTCCTTAACAGCAGAATATAATTAAACAACCAGCTGCTGACAGATAGAACCAGCCTCCTCGGCCCAGCACTCTCCCATCTGACCTTTAACTAACTCACATCCACAGTTTCATCTTAGTCATCACAACTTGATTTGCTTTAATTAAGCGCCAAGTATCAGCTACTGTATTGAACCCTTTAGGTCAGAGATGACAGTGTATGTGTTCCTAAGCCTACATCTTGGTATAAAAAAGAAATCCATTCATCCATCCAGTCATTCTTTTGTTTCAGATACATATAAACGGTATATGGAAGACATATTCGTTTTATTTACCACTCCTGGACTTTATCTCACGTATAGTGGTTGATTTTAGACATGCACACACAACGCGGCCTCTGTTTGCGTCTTTCCATTTGTCACCTCCGTGGATCTGAGGCGACAAATCATTTTGAGGCAGCCTGACATTTACATCGGCCTCTGAGTTACAAGTAAATGTAGCAACCAAAAATATAATTTCAGAAGAAAAAAGCTTAAATCACATTTTCCACTACAAACACACAATTAACGGCGCAGCCTGCAAAGACTGCAATTAAATATAGAAAGGAGGAAAATCAGCCAGAGAGAATTAGCATTTTCCATGACCATCTGGCATCGGCGCAGGCGACAGGGAACAAAGGAGTGTTGGATAGAGAGGAGAGGCGAGTGTGCCATCGCATTGACCTGCAAATGAGGCTTTGTCACCGAGTTAAAGCTCCCTGACCCCCTTTACCCCCCTCCCTTCACAGATTTCTTTTTTTACCTATAGCGTGACGAATGGAGGTCTGAATCAGGTCTGTTTATATTTTGGAGCTGCAACACCAGAAATGTCCAGGAACAGTGTAAACAGTAATTCTGCAGGACGGTTGTCGTGTTCCTGTTAATGCGCGGAGACGTCCAATCATCACTTCTCTTCCATAATCATCCGCAGCACGACTTTCAGTTTGTGTCAAACGAAAAACAAAAGACACGGCGCAGGATGTTGGCCTATTTTTAGTACAGGCTGAATCTGGCCCCCACAAAAATACTAAGGTTTCTGCAGCCTCTGTTTTTCAAGTAATAAAAACATTAATTCCTAATTATTTCTTTGTTTATTTCATTTATTTTGCCTGGTTTCCACTTTGAAGGACTCCTGATGACATGATTGTGCGTTTGTTTGTGAGTGAACACCTGTGCCCCCCCATTCATCGGCCCAACCCCCCATCCACTTCTGGAGTGGAGTGCGCAGACGTGTTTGCATAAAGGTGATTGTATCCGGAGGAGGGATCTGTTGTTTGTCTGCGTGTGCGCCATAAAAGGAGTGATGACGTATGCCCGAAACGACGCAGAAATCTTTGGAACCATTTTTTAAAATATTAGGGTTTAACACCAAACAGCAAAATGTCTGCAGGAACAGAAATAATAATGATAAAATGAAAGACACACCCACCAGAAGTTAAATAATTCAAGTAAATACAGACCTGCCTCATGCTTAAAATGTTTGAATAACAATAAACTGCATAGTTAATGCTGGCATTTAGGTGTTAATGACTTTTAACGTGCATATGTATTATTCTAAAATTGGGCTTTGACATATTTAAATACAAACGCGACGTCAGAGAATCTGAGACTGAACGTACAGGTCATTCAAAGGGAAAGAACCTTTAACTAGATTGTAGGTCAAATTATTTTGGCTCTTTCGATGCAGGCGCCGTGCGGGGGGGGGGGGGGGGGGGGGGGGGGGGGGGGGGGGGG
>JAUMTR010000024.1:16478339-16492378 GCA_032270685.1 Microctenopoma stevenorrisi
ATATATATATATATATATATATATGTATATTTTTAAGAGAGTACTAGAGAAGAGAGTCTGTGGAAGATTTACTTTTTATCGCTGATTGAAACTGTGATTATGCTTCATGAAATTATCATATCTGATGCTTTCTTATCTTAAATCCATCCACATGCTCGTCCAGTATGACTGACAGAGAGAACTGGGACATGAAACGGGGCCAAAAAGAGTAAGCACAGCGATATGATCTGACTTGTTTTCATTCAGTCTCTGACTTATTTTTGTCAAATCAGCATAATGGGAGCCCAGGGGAAAGTGAGGTTTGTGTGTGTGATAACTTATGGTGGTTTGTAAGTTAGTACTAAAAGGTTAGAGTGGATAGGTATCTCCCCTGTGAAAATGAAGTTGTAAATAGAAAGAGAGACATTTTGCAAATGTACAATGAGCAAGTGTGAGTTCACATGGTTTGTAATAGTCTCTCTTTTTGCCTGAACCCAACCTAATGCAAGACTTTGGTCTCAAGCTCAGGTTTGCTGCCTGTCAGCCCTGCACACTATACCTCCCTCTATGCACCCCGTCCACCTCCTGGCTCAGTCGCATTCGTAGGACACCTGATGTTAACTCTTGAGATTCCACAGCATCTCTGCAGGCTCTGACTGGGCCACTCTAAAAGCTGTATTTACTGTTTTTGAGGCTAGTCTGTAGTAAATTCACTTCAATGTTTGGTCCATTGACCAGCATTTACTGAACTGAAACTGGTAGACAGGTACCCTGACATTATTCTATTCTAAGACACAGGATAACGCACACATTGGAAAATGATCATCCCTCCCCCACAATGGTAGGTTGTCCAGGTCATGAGGCAGCAGAGCATGATACTCACTTCACTGTACTCGGTTACTGAGGTTCTTCTCACATCATATGCTTGGGGAACACATCATAAAATTGTGTTCTGAGAGACTTGTACACTTATTTTGGTCTTGGCCTCTCACCCCCTCACAAATACATCCCCCGTGGAGGAGTTTCAACTAGATTCTTTGTTCAACAAATGCTAGTGGCTCAGTTCCAACCAGGACTGCTGACTTGTCTCTGTTTTTTCTAGGCCAACATTCCATCCCTCTCAACGGTGAACATAATCTTTCACTTTCACCGTTTCTTTTCGGGAAGTTTTTTTTTATTGCAGGAAACCAGATGGGATTGTGGCATGCCAGGCATTTCACCTGGTCCTTTTCGTGCCTGCTGCAGTTCCCCCTGGTGAGGGCCTGGGCATGAACATCCCCTGCCGAGGCACGCGACACCCCTCGCATTGTTCCCAGCTTTGGCTGCTCCTCAGGACTTTACCGCAGGGCATTGTTCCTGCCAGTGGGGAAGAGAACGAGGCATGTTCACACAAACAAGGGCAAATTCACTCACACACACACACACACACACACACACAAGCATGTGTACAGATTTGACCAGAATCATTCAAATAATGAACCAGGAGCTTAAAAGAAAGATTAGTGGGTGAGATTATTCTACAAAACACATAAATCAACACTTTCTGACTGTGCCCACAAACACACTGTGTGTGTGTGTGTGTAGTGTGTGATGTTGACTCTCTCTGCTTGTTTCAGCAGGTTTCAGACTCTCTCTTAATTGTTCCTCCTTGCGTGCTCTATTTTCAAATAAGTTATTGTTGCTTTTTCTCCTTCTCCTGCAAATTCCATCAGTAATCTATATTTGCTGTCCAGAGATTATGACCTTTTCTTTGACATCCAGTGTTGCATTACAAGCATTACACGCAGTTGTTATACAAGAAGAGTCATAGTTCTTTCTAGGTCAGATTGAGACTGAGATTCATATTTTATTTGTCACATACACAGTAATACACAGTACAATTATGCAGTGAAATGCTTAGACGACCGTCAACGATCTTAGGAATGTTAACAATAAAATGAAAGGAAAGAAATTAGAGGAAAAAAAATGCCTTTGCTTTTGAGTACTAACAGAACTCTGGACTTATACTATACTTAAACTGGTTACCTGGTTAAGAGATTCTAGGGCAGCTTTAAGCAAAATCATATCACAATATTATAACAAAAGTACAAAAGACCACAAATCTAATTAGAAAAAAGAACATTATAAGTGATTAAAACCTGTCCACAATTAAGAATTGCTGCTTTCTCTTCTTGCCTTCGATTCACATTAAGACTTGAACCAAATTGAACCAGTGACCAAAGCAGGCACATGAACCCATTTGTGCAATTACCTCTGACTGATTGGGACACTGTGGCCATTCTTCTCCCACTGGACATGCACAGAGCACGGACAGACAAGCAAACCACCAGTGATGAAAAACAAATATAGTGTTTCATACTGTGCTTGGCCGATTGTTTGTAGAAAGCAGGGTGCATTCATTTCAGCTAATGATTTGAGTCATGGCTTCACCACAGATGAAGCAGAGATCAGTATATAACACTTCTTTGTCTAGACAAACAACATTTTTTAGACTGAAATGCTGTGCTCCACTATCTGTTTGGCCAGCTATGCATCTCTTTAAAGCTCAAACCTACATTTTCCTTGAATGCATTACAATGCTAAGCTGGCATTGAGACTTACACACTGCCCATTTTTTACCACAAATGTAGAAATGGCATTGACAGATGTATCTCTGTCTGTTTTCGAGGTACTGTATCTCCTTATTCAGATGTGATTAGCTGTGTTCTAACCACTTGGTCGGTTCATATTATCACCCTCATTTAAATGTAGCCATAGCTCATTATACGGGAAGGAAATCCGTGACTTCTGCAGATTTGGACAAAAATGCACACTTGCAAAGCCACATGAAGAAAATTTATTCACAAATGTGCATGCAAAAAGGCACAAACACACTAACACGCGCACATATTTACACATTTTAGGGGCCAACACATGGTGAGGACCACCCAAGAAGGAGCAGCCTCTTTGAAAATAATGAAAATTCCGATGCAGCCTGGTGCTGCACAGCAGGCCGAGGCTACACAGGACAGTCTATGGAAGCTTGAATCCCACCTGGTTGCAGTGGTTGCTGAGTGCAGGCAGAGAGCCTTAATGATAAACAGTTACAGTTTTTCCATGTGCAAAAAACCACCACTGTAGATTAACTTTGTAAAATCTGACTGTGGTCAGTGCTAAATCACTATATATAATTTAAAAAAATCAAAAACAGAACAAATGTTCAATTCTGTCCTGATTTAGTCCTAAAAATTCCTGTCATGAAAAAATTAAATTATTAGTACATTTATTTACTGATATTAACAACACAACATGCCACAGTATCCATGTCATATACATCTTTCTCTCTCTCTCTAGATATAGAGAGATGTGTGTACTATTCTAATAATACTTCTAATATAATCTGAACATAACACACTGACAAAATAATTATGAACCTGCGATTATGATTTTATAAACATGTCCTTTTTTGTTAAATTGTCAATTAATATGAAAACATTTTGTTGTGTGAGGGGAGTTTTATTTATGTTACTGCACTTCCAACACTGGCATCAGCTGTTAAACTAAATTACTGACAAATAATGAGCACCTAGTTTAGAAACCCATCTTTCAGTAAGACTGATTTATTAATACATGATATTTTCCTCATTATGGGGTAATCATTTGGTATTGTTGCTAAAATTGTGTTTTATAAATACAGCTTTGTCTGCATGAGAAAGATGGGACATGACATGGCGCCAAATCAGAAGACTGAGCACAGCAAAGCAAAACAATTTCACAGTGAATAGTCAGTGAATAGGCACATAGTAAGAGCACTAAAAATGGACCAGAATCAAACAAACCTCAGTGTTTAGCAAGATAACTGTGTATATGATAAGTTATTAGTTGTTTACTGGAAAACGTCTGCCAGAATTGTACATTTTTGAAATGACAGTATATGACCAATGACCATTTTACGGCTTGCTGTGGCTTTGGTGACTGAATAACCCCCCTGCCTCCCTCTGTAAAGGGGAGAGGGGAGAACAACAATTTTAGAGATTTAGTTATCATGTTTTTGTTTTTGTATTTACCTTTCGTTGGTGCTAATTATGGCTGTGAGTCTTCTAATCTCTCTCAGATGAGTGCAGCTGTATCTAGGCAAAACAACAAGTTTTGAATCTTGAATCTTGAAAACTCACACACCTGCATAAAAGAAGTCACACACAAGGACCAAACCACCTACATGAACACGCCATGGCTCATCCAGTGGGCACAAGAGGAAAGCTGCACATGAAGTGACACAGTAGTGGTGAAAATCAGGGCTTTCCTGCTGGTTAAGACAATAGGTAGGAACCACATGTAGCCCAGAGGCCCTTTGGCTTCCTGTGAGCAAAAGTTGTTCAGCTCAAAGAATGTGCCAAACCCATTTGTGCTATTTAAGTTAAAAGGTAAAGGAGGAAGGGGTACGAGTAGTAGTAGTACTATAGGATCCTCCAGCCTTCGACCTCTGTCACTGAAATCGAATCCAATAAGCGCTCGCTTCTGTCTGAAAAAAAGGGGAACATTGACAAAATCTACTGCTCAGATTACTAATCACAAAGTCATAAAATGGTCATCCAGAATTCCACCAGAGAAAAATGTGTAATTATTTAGTATCCCACTGCTGCCCTCCACTTCCTCAACCGTCCATAGTGTTGGCGTTGGATGGAGAGCCACAAATTTTCCTGAGGTGCCAAACAGGTCTTAAAAAATATAACTTTAGTTTTATAGCGCACCCAAGTCTTGTAAATTAACCTGCGCTTAGTCTGTAAATCACAATGTTCAAGAATAAAGAAAGAGCACTGATTGGCTGCTTGGCGGAGTGAAAAGGGACGTTCAAGACCAATATTTTGTAAAAGGCTATACTTGAAGTGTTTGTGTATTACTGTGGGGTAATACTTGGGCTGTGAGTTAATAGAAGCCCGTGTGTGAGACAGTTATTGATGAGTGAGAAAGAGGTTACTCCAGTCCACAGACTTGGTCTTATGCCAGTTCTCCTGACCCAGAACATTTTGTCCCATAGTTAAGTCATGCAGGCTGCTGCCATTGTCTTCATCCACTCTTCCACACATAGCTGCTCCTCTTTGTGAGAACTACATATATTTTGGAGTCACATTTCTTTAACCCCAGTCGGTTACGTCAGTAGAAATCTTTACCTTAAACCTGAACCTTTGTGCCAGAGTCACCCTAGATCTGAATGGAACCCCTGCTCTACAAACCTCAGTTCTCCCGGATCTCTTATTAGCTTTGATTCTCACCTTCCTCCCTCACTCCCATACGTTCTGCATCTTATCTTTCTGCACTTTCAGACCTTAATTTTATTTTCTGTGTTCAATTTACAAGTGATGGTAAACATTAGGTAGATTATAGTTGTCTTTGTAGCAAAGACAGCCTCTTTTAGCTTTGGAGATAATAAATAATTCCAGAGCTAGTTGTCCAGATAAGTTACTTTAGGACTAAATCTGCATGGATATATTGTATTTAGATGATTTATGTTAGGTGTATAAGCATGGAATCCTGTCAATGTTTGGGCCCCTATGGTGGATTTCATCTGAAATACACATATGTACTGTATGGCCTCAGCGTATCCTTAGATTATCCTGAAAGGAGGTCAGTAAATGCTTTTGATGCAGCAACGTAAACATATCTTTTGTGACAGAATAAGTGACTTTCTGTACCCTGGACTATTTTTAATCATTCATTCATCATGTGTTTGTTTGTTTTTTAGTTTTTATCACTGTGTCATATTCACCCTCCTTTCCCCCAGTGGGCTGTAAATATCAGCCCACATACACAAAACAAAAACACACTGTGCATTCCAGTACATCTCTCCCAGTCTCTATCTTACGCACACGTGAACACAAATTATTTCCTTAACCACTTCACCCTGGACTTTTAATTTCAGCTGACACATGTAGTATCTTCCACTAATGCGCTATTAGCTTTACTCCATACACAATTAATAGGCAGGGCTGGGCACAGGCATCCCCTTGTCTCTATCGGGCACACCCCACACCCACACCTCACTGAAACACATAACAGCTCACAGGGTATGCTGCACTAAGTATAGCCGCCCAGGCTAACCGCACGTTGAGCTGGAGGTTTGGCTTAGAGACCACTCGAGTTGCCAGGCAGGCTTTGCTCCTGCTTTTAGAAGTGTCTGTCACATGTAAACACACAATCACGCTCGGGCTAGAGCTATTTTGAGAAGCCCACTAAAGTATGTGCATGAGCTGTCCACGATGTAGCCTGAATACACACAGGCAACTATGCACCAGACACACACACACAGTGCAAATACAGAAACCCAAAAGCAGACATCAGGCGCACACAGAACAACACAGTACACATAAATGCATATTTACACTTGATAAACACCTGGTAGCCGAGAATAAACCTCTCAACAGACCTCTTTTTACCTGAGGTCAGTGCTGCTTTTGGACCTTAAAATACCCGAGCAGGAACCACAAAAGACTCTCCCGAGCACTGCATGAGCTCTTTATTTTGATAGGCTGACCAACATGGCGTGAGCAACAGAGCAACCAGCGATGTCAAAAAAATATCGATCAATTACAAATTCCACAGAGTTCATAGAAAATGTAATTATGTGACTTAATACTCGAGAGCAAAAGCAATTAGCTATCAACTGTTCTGTTAAAGCTGACATAAACCAAATACAAAGCCTTCCAAACCACTTAACATAATCAGTATTTAATATGTGTGGAAATCAGACATAAGACGGTATTGTTTAACAAGTAGAAATGTAAATAGAAATGTAAATAGAAACAACTACAGTATATAGCGAGAGGACAAAAAGATCATTGAACTGAGACAAAGGGCAATTTGAACATTTAGCTTTTAATTGAGCCCTGAGTGATTTTTTTTTTCAAGTGCTGCTCGTGCTCTACACAGAGGAACCTTTTTCTTTTCAATGCAGCAAATCCATGATACAGCTCATGTCACTTTAAGGGTTGCAAGCATCATTAATAATGTCTTGACCCCAGACGACAGAGAAAACAAATGAGACACTGTGCTCCACAGCAGCTGTGAATCAGAGGTATACTGCTTCATGGAGGATTGTAACTCAGCTAAATGATTGGACTAATCAACAAATAATTACAATCACAGTCTAGGTTCTACCGTATGAAAAAACAGTCAGGGGCTGCAATTTAAAACCTCTGTAAAATGTGACCTCTCCAACAAGGACCTCAATTATCTGGCATCACCACGAGCTCCGACACAGCCCCACACCCTTAGTAATAACCTCCCAAAGCAGACAGGAGACCCCTAAGTAGCAGCACTTAGGACCACGGGTGGGCAAAAATCTACCCACGGGGCAGCCACTGTTCACCAGTCCACTGATTCATATATACACATATACAGACCCCCAACCAAGAGCAAACCCAGCCATGCATTAGGATTGGGCTAATGAGTAGCCTTCAGTAAACCAGTATCTCCTGTAGGCTTATGGGTGCACCAAACTACTGCTCCTGTAGTCTAGGATCTCCCACCGACCCAATAATATAAGGGTTTAAATTTGAAGTAAATGTATAACATTGTTTACACAGTAGCTCAATCTTTACTCCTGAAAGGAAACTAACTCTTCTTTCTTTCTGTCAAACGATTCATAAGTATCTAGAAAGTTGTTCCCCATCACTAAGGCAGCCCAGTTACACGTCTCTCGAAAACGTCTGAGGTCACAAACAAAAGGTGAACAGATGGGACAGGGTGTCCTTGAACACCAGGGGATCAGCACCAGACATGACTAAAAATGAAATTAGCAATGTTTGAGGAGTACTAGAATGATATTGGTGTGTATTTTATCACAAATTACAATTTAAAAACATAGACAAGTGAGCTTGTTTTACCAAACAATCTACTAGTTTTGTAGGACTTAATCTCAGCGTCAGCAGTGTCCTGTTTGCTATTGGTCAAAATAGTATATACTTTTAAGATACAATTTGAAATATAGATTTACATTTCAAGTAATGGTAACTTTGTAGGGCTACATAACCTTGAAAGCTAAAAGCATTAAAGAAGCCAACCACACAAAGCTGTGACAAAAATGTTATTATGCTTGTGGTAATCGTATAAAAGTCACAATTGGTCGATGAGGTTATCAGCCTGGGGGATTCTGAAGGGTCAGCAGATAATTAAAGCGACTGGGAAGGTTCCCAGACCAATGTAGCCTGAGTGAGCTCAGCTCAAGTCTATATTAGTTGTCACAAGAATAAAACACCCAGTTCTCTAAATGAACTATCTATGGAAAAGATGTACTGGCAATAAAGTAGACACCAGAACTGCTCAAACTTTGTCTTATCCATTCCTCTCCACCCTATCTGTAGTGCAGCTCAAGTTACATATGTGGCCGCTCAGTCCAAACAGACATTTCAACTCCTGGACTCTGTGTAATGTTTTCTCTTCTGTTCATCTACAGCTCTATAAAACAACTCAGCCTAGTCTTTCATTTTAAATGTCTGGGTGAAGTCAGAGGACAATCCCCTCAGTGTTTTCCACCACTGCAGCCTTATGAGTGAATCATGGAGCATCCAGACATCCAGACATGCCTTTGTTGGTCTGCATCGCCTGGGCCCCGAGGGTAAAGGTCAGCCTCTTGATGATGGGGTGGGTTAGGCTGGTTGAGGGCGGGGTGTGTTTGCATGTATGCGTGTCTCTGTGGGAGTCTGCAGGTGTGCTAGTGGGAGCATTTAGGAGCTGGTTTGTGTGTCAGTCAGTAGCTGGTACGGTGTGAAAATGTGTCAGCTGTGAATCAGCAGGTTTTTTTTTACTGCTACTGAAAAGCTTTATTGTACATTTTAAACATATTCTGAAATCTTTTTTACAAAAGATATTCTATCTATTCTAATGTTTTCAATGGCCCCTTCTGGTTTGTGCTGGACTTTGAATATCGCTCTCTGTGATTTTAGTGTGATCTATATGTGGAATATAATTCCACATATAGAAGTTGAACTCCTGTTCAAGTAGAGAAAGGGATATAAGAACATTTTAAAACTTGATTAACCTCTGTTTAAGGTTCCTTCAGTATCCCTGCTGTGAAACAGCTCCCCTGTAGTCTGAAAGCCTGCTCAGGCCTGCAAAAAACAATGTGTACGTGTGAGTCGTCACAGCTTCAGGCTGTGGAGGCTGAGTGTGAACCTTCAGTCCAAACACCTGCAGGGTTCTCTCGCCTAGAAGTTTAATTAAGTAGTAATTTTAATTAATTTAGTAATTTTACATAATTACAGGCCTGAAAGATTTAAGGTCAGGAAACATGACCAGGGGTGGACTTTAAAAATGTGGTCAGTAAACGTGTTTAGCTGTGAGGCTACTCGTTCACATAATACATTTCTTTGTATTTACCTTAATAAATGTTTTTGTCAATGTCCCGTTTTTTAATTGAATTTAGTATAAATCACTTTTACACATCTTTACATAAATATCAGTCGTGTTGTGACCCCTTCTCTGTGCCAAGTGCACAGCTAAAGCTGCTAATGTAATGATGTTGTGTAGACGTCTTCTTTGACATCAAGAAATTAAGGATCTCAGAATTACAATTATAGTTGGCTAGCCGTTCTTTGGCCTTTAGCATTGTTATACCCTGGTGTCAACTGCATATTTTCGCAGGGCTTTAACATAATCAAATTCAAACCATTACTTATTAAAACCAAGTCTTACACGCTCAAACATCCTTTTGAAGTTATGAGAGATAGGTAACATGTCCTGACATCAAGGGTTTCGAAGTAAAATTGATCTACAAAACCCTAGAAAGACATTTACAAACACACGC
This sequence comes from Microctenopoma stevenorrisi, assembly GCA_032270685.1. NCBI lineage: Eukaryota > Metazoa > Chordata > Actinopteri > Anabantiformes > Anabantidae > Microctenopoma > Microctenopoma stevenorrisi. Next base: position 16,488,100 of record JAUMTR010000024.1, read on the forward strand.
AGCCCCACCGCCACCACGTGAGTGCTCTCCAGTGATCCTAAACTTTAAGGCACCTGGCTCACATTCAATCACTCCAAGCAAACATTAAGAAGACAGTTATCCCAGTTTGCCCCCATTACACACACACAGACGCAGACACACTATACTAAAGACACACAGAAAAAGTCCTGTAATCACGCTGACAGATCTGTGCTGGTTTTAGGGGCACTTAGCCACCACCTAACCTGCTGTCTATGCTGTTTCGTCTGTCTGCTTCTGCTGCAAAAGCCCAGATAACATCTAGCACCACACCAAGCAGGGAGGTGAGTGAGGAGGGGAGGGCAGACAGAGTGTAAGAGGGGATTATTTCTAACATACACAGATAAAGTCACAGCCAAGAACAGATATGAGGGAATGAGGAAAATTAAGATTTCTTTATTTGTTATGGCTCTAAAACCAATAATGATTAAGGCGGTAGTCAAAAAGGGAAAGCATACATGTCCCTCATATATCGACATGAGGTGCTTGAATGGGAAGCTTTATCCACCAATTCACCATCGTACTCTTTACACTATTAGGATCATTCTTTACAGGACGTGATGCCTGGATAGTTCAACAGTGTAATCAGCAATTAATGCACTTGGCTCAGTATAAACAGAGCTGTGTTTCCACAGTATTCACATAAATAGGATGACCACTCACAAACACAGAGGTGAAGTACTGGTGAGTGTGTGTGTGTGTGTCTAAGTGGATGCTGAAAATTGTGCTCATGTGTGTGTTTGATGCATGTAACTTCTGATTATAAACGAACCTTCCATATATTCAGCATGTCTGCTTCCTCCGCCTACTCTCAGATGTAAAGCTGATTACTTCCATCTCCCCCACTTTGACCTGTCAAACGCTGCTAATTATAGACTGACCTTGACAGTGTTGTTTCATGGTCAACTGCTGCCCTCCCACCCATTGTGTAGGACTTATTCATTATGTGACTTAATATCACTCTGGGTCAAAGACACCCACATTCTTCCGCTCCCGAGAGTGGAAGTGGAGTGGATGAGGGAAGAAATTAAAATAATTAACGTGTGTAGAAATATGCAGATTTGATTTAAGAAAAAAACCCTGTCGAACATCAGCAAGTTAGTAACAGTGAAGCTGCATAGAAGTACATAGAAGACTGTGAAGTTTGCATTCTGCAGGATGGGGCACCATATTGCAAAGTATGTGATCCTTTTACATGGGTTGGCAGGTACAATCTTGCCCGTTGGGCATAAACATTGGGTGAAACGGGTGAAATCCACCATTTCAAAGGAAATTAGGGAATCACCAAAGTATAGTACATAGGATGATTTGAGTAGAACCTTCTCACATCCTGATGATACAGAGTATTCCCATACTTAATATTCATACATAGCTAGAACATATAGACCATCAGGTATAGGATATGCTCTTTTGCTGTACTGCTACATATATAAGTGTTTCGCGTAGCATTTATATTTTGAAATAAAAAGTCAGACAGCATCACTCTGCCTCATTCACCACTGCATGATGACTAGAGTAAAATTAAAGTGGCGCTGGTCCTATGCAGCTCACCACATCTGCCTGAAGACTCCCCAACTTACTGTAGACCACTGGAGCCAGAGCAGAGCCCTCCCCAGACAGAACTGCCTCAGGGCAAATCTGCTTCATGTTCCACCAGCAGCCCCAAAACAGCAGCCGTGTTTCTTTGCAGTCTAACTTAAAAGACTCTGGACATGTAGTCGCAGAGGAGATTTTTACTTGATCAAAATAAAAAATTTGTGTCACATAAAACAATTGTATCAAAAACGATACTGACACAACAGTAGTAAAATGCTATATGTATATTCGTGTTAAATCCAGCAGACTGAACATTTTGGGAAATGCCAAAGGGATACCACATGAGCATTACATTCATTTTGTTGTTTACGTATCCAAGTCACCACGTTTTACCTTGTTTGATAGGTTTCTGTCTACTAAGGGAGAAGCAGAGTGAGAACATTTGTTTTTAATCAGCTGGCCACTAAAACAGTAGTTTCAAACTGCTCGCACCACTCAGCCTGTGTCCCCCCTCTCATTAAAATCATTTGCTGAATTTGGGCTATAAAAGCAAATGCAGCAATTGCTGGCATGAGGGTTCAATTAGAGTTACAAGTAGAGGTAGGATCTCTGTGGGGGATTTTCCAGATCTATGTCTGTGTGCACTCAAAGAGGACGTGTTGCAATATGTCTGCTGTGATTTGAATGTCCTCAAAGCACATATGCCTCTCTGTGACAGACAGCGGAAGATATATTATAAATGCATTTTGATAAGGAAGCGTGATTATGCAGCAGCTTGATCTTCTTTTCTTCTCACCTGCATATGTATTGTATCTTCAGGCAGTTTTATTATTAGCAAGTTTTATTAGTTTTAGAGATTTAGTACATAAATCTGTGTTAATGCAAATGTATTTCAGGCATAAACACAACAATATAAAAAATCTGATTTGGGGTTACCTTTGCAAAGAAAAATTCATGAACATCAACAACTTGTTCCTAACTAGGTGCTACATTAACCAATTTAATACAGCAACAAATTAAAAAGACTTCAGACAGAAATTATATTTAAAAAGAAGAAACACAGTAGCTGTTAATTATTGGTGGTTATAATGTATGTATGGCAAAGAAAAAAACATGTGGGATCTACAATGCAAATAGACTGTATTTTAAGAATAGAGTTAAGTATCTAACACACTTGGTCAAACTTGTAGTTACAGGCTCCTTGAATAGCACAAGGTCAGTGGGCATTATGAATGAATGTCAAAGTTGCTGGCCTAGTCATTTGATTCATGCATGAACGCTCTATCAGTGTTCTTCCTCACTACATGCTGAGTTTATTGCTTACGACATGCATGATCAGTTTTGGTGTGCAATTAACCAGCAGGGCAATGATTCCTGTGTATCAGTACTACATATATTAAGTACATTGTATCTTCTAAAACATTAGAATAAGTTGATAATAAAGTCAAATATATTTCCTTTCAGATAATCACAGCCAACTAAGCAGCGTTGTTATGAACTTTATTGCAAATTCAGTTACACGTCATGACACTTACTATTCATCCTTTAACATGGTAAACATGATATTCCAAGTAATCCTTGAAAAAACGTGTAACTTTTAAGATACAAGCCTAAGGACTCACACCTGAGTAATAGCCATCATTAATATCAGATTTCTTATATGACACATCATACAATGTAAAATTCTGTTAATTTTAAAAGCAGCTGTATCACCTGAGGTCATACAAGAATAAACACAGCCTGTCTCCCATTGACAGCAGGATATTGAATAACATTTAATATGCGCAGGAGGATAAAAGGAGAGGAGGGGCATTCAGTGGGAGAAGCAATGGATAAAAACAACATGGAATATTGTGGAAGTCAGCATATGCACTTAAGTATTTAAATTCAATCAATGTGGGGTTAAGACTGTAGAGATAGGAAAAGGAAATGAACGACAAGAAATTAACTTTGAGAGCAGGGAGGTCATGACATGTTCACAACACAACCCAACCCATCCAGTTTTATGATGGGGCTTTTTGAGTAGGATTTCTCGGCAGGAACAGCGTGTGACGCATTGTTCAAAGCCTAATGATGTTTGCACATATGACGGGTAACAGGAATCCGGCATTGCTGCCCCACAACAGGACATACGAGTCAAGCGTCTTTGACTTAATGACATCTCGCTGATAGGTTATCACATACATATCTCTGTATGTCTTCTTAAACCTCTGATTTAAAAGACAAATTTTTCTCTGTCTACGTTAGTTTCACATTCACCTGCAATCTTTATAATCAAACTAGAACAAAACTTCCAGGGCCCCCCAAAATCACCTCTGCTCTTCAATTCATTTGTCTGTGCTTCCATAGAACATTTGAACTCCAGTGAACCTGCCTGGACGCGTCTGTATAGTTAGCGTGGATGGACAGAGACATACCAATTATACAGTAATTGTAACGTTACTGGGACATAACAGGTTTATTTTTCCAGCTGAGAGGTGAGGAAGTTACACCCTACACTTAAAAGCATCATATATATCCATCCATCCATCCATTATCTTCCGCTTGGTCCGGGATTGGGTCGCGGGGGCAGTAGGGAAACCCAGACCTCCCTATCCCCGGCCACCTCCTCCAGCTCACCTGGGGGGATCCCAAGGCGTTCCCAAGCTAGCCGGGAGATGTAATCCCTCCAGCGTGTCCTGGGTCTGCCCCGGGGCCTTCTCCCAGTGGGGCATGCCTGTAACAC
>JAUMTR010000024.1:16503775-16523973 GCA_032270685.1 Microctenopoma stevenorrisi
ATTTATATTTATATATCAAATTAATCAGACATGCTGTGCCTTTGTTTGAGTTAATCTATGTATGTCCTCATGTGACACCTTCTTCGCTATTTTTCCCCTCATGACCAACACATGGAACCACATGTGACTGTCCTACTTAAACTGGCTCAAATGCAACACTTGCGTCAGCCTAAATATTCTTTAATATGAATTTCTCTTTAATTTCTCTCTTTAATTACCGAAGACAAAATGTCTGATTTGAGCTTGATGATACACACTCCAACTCTCCCTTTGTTGAAGAAGATAAAGCTTCTAGCTGCGAATAAACGAAACACACATATACTTTTAACTTCATTAGAGTTACATGAAAGTTGTCTTTTTATTGCATCTCCTGAGGAGAAAATCTCTGAAAACTGTATGTCTGGAATACTTGAATCCTCTTATCTAAGGATAATCCCTGCTCAGTTTGCTGACAAGATAGATAAGTGTGCTGACCCAATTGGTTTGTCTCATCTGGGTCTTAATTACAGCTTTGATCTCATTGTCACCAGAGTCTTCATAAAAATATCCAAAATTTCTTGAAACTTTCACTCTCAAGAATTCAATTGCAGCCAGAGGTCCGATGTTTTGAAATTCAATACAGAGACACTGCTACACTGATGATCAGCTTATTTTTGTTCTCTACGTGACTGTTTCACAAAAACACTATAAGACTTCTGCAGCTGCAAGAACAGGCAAAGAGTCCCTTCTTCTGGAAGGAGAAGGAGCATTACAAGTTTCAAAGGGCACCTTGGCTGCAAGACACACACTCCTCACACACCTGTGCAAACTCTCTCTGTGTGATTTCCTCTCCCCAAGTCACACACATGCACACATTTCCTCTGGGCTCACACACTGCCCAGTCTGTTCTCCAGGGCGTTGGCTGCCGGGCACTTGGTCAATATGTACCCAAGTGTAATACTGTAGTGCTCTGGGACTGGCAAGCAGACAACACACACACACATACACACGCACACATGCACACACACACACATACACATGTATGCACCCGAATGTTAAAACAAATAACACTAGAATTTCATATTGTTTTGTTGATGATTAGAACAATGCAACATCTTTTATCAGGTCAAAGTGTTGACCTTCACTTTTAAATTGATGGACAGCAAGTCCACATTCACGTGAGATAATGGAATTGGGCAACCTGAATAACAGCTGATAATAAAGCAGCATGACTTTCACGCCACATTTTACAAAGGTGGTGTTTTTAAAACCCAATTCATCCGATGAGACTTGATCACACACAGTTTAGTCCACGGTTTATACACTGACTCAGACATGAATAGCTAAACGGAAACCCTCACCCAACATCCGTTCACATTACAACGCTGTGACATTGTTTGTTATCCAGGAACAAAAAATGTTGAAGGAATACTTCTTTTTATTCTTCACATTTCAACATTAATAATATAATTGAAAAGTATGAGGCAAATTTGGTCTAAATCTAAAAACTCTGCTACAGAGCTGAAAGCATGAATGTGTTTCAGGTTCTAAACTGTTTAGTTAACATACTTGGTCACCTGAATACCCTCCAGGAACACATGAGCATAGAGTGAAGTCTACAATTCTTTATCAAGTGTGAATTGTAGTCTTTTTTGGCAAACTAAATGCTGGCAATAAATCAAACTGGGATTTATAGTTAAGGCTCTAAAATGTACCACTGTTCCATCTGCTTGGGCACTGCACAGACCATGAGCTATTACCTGACATGTGCAGTATGTTTGCCTATATATTATCATTTAGTGGTGAATTCCAAGCCACATGCCATCAGTAACTCCAAGGTCAGTGTGCATAGGTTGGACTACCACTTCTTGTCCATCTTTACCTTGGTCAGTTTCTAAGTGCAAACTATTTCACCTTTTTATTATTTGCAACTTATTTATTGTCATTTTGTTTGCGTTTTCTTTTACCAATATTTAAAAGACTATACACGTAGTGCACATCCTGACAGAAAGGAAAAGCAATTTGTTCATAGCTACATTCGTTACAATGAATTTATATAACAAAAACCTAAAACCCTCTCTATGATTTTAACAGGTTGTAATTGTAACTGCTGATGAAAAAGAGAAATTTGTTGCAACTGTTTAACCACTGTGGAGGAGAGAACAAAGTAGAAAGTAGGAAAAATATATATTATTATATAAGTTTTAAATTGTATTTGTTTACAAATATCACATATATGCACATTTAACCAACAACAATAACCAAAATGTGGGCTCGTATCTACACCTAATGACCCAAACTCAGCTGTAGGTGTGAGGCACTTTATTTAAGTGAAAACAATCCTCCACATCCATCTCACAGTATTTGCCCGCCCTTTACTTCCTACTGACCAAGACAATCTCTCTCTCTGACCTGACCTCTGACCCTTTGCCTTGGTATCACCTGCCATAAACGTCCACCGTTTGAACAAGGCATTCTTGGTCCGGGTAAGGCAACAATCTGTATCAGGAGGCAACAACAGCAGACCCCAGAGAGAGCCGGGTGCCGACCCCCTCTCAGCTTTATGGCGCTCATTTAAGATGGTAGGCAAGCAAAGTAATGTGTGTAGGTGCGTGATGATTGTGTGTGGGACTGTAGTGTGTTAATGCATTTGTGTGTGTATAAGAACTGATTTAGTGCCGGAGGGAATGAGTTTGGACCAGTGTTTGAAACCAGCTGGCTCCATAGCTAGCTAACCATCAACTAGTAATGAGTTCCAGATAGAGACACAAAACAATGTCAGATTATAACTAGACAGAAGTAGAAAATATAAGACCTATAGTGACCTACTCTCTCCCTCCTTTAGTAGGGACCCAACACACAATTAATGTAGTTATGCCTTACTTAAAAGGAACGGTAGAGCAAGTAAAACTAACAGTAGACATTCTAACTCTAGCCAGGAGGAACCTTGAGGGAACTGAACCACTGGCCCTTACTTAGCTTAGGGTCAGTGTCAAGGGAAACTATGGCACCTTCTGTACTTTTCTTGAATGAGTTTCCTTTGTTTATGTTAGTTCTGAGGAAATGTAAGAAAGTTGTGCGCCACAAAGTCGCACAATCAGACTGATAAGATTAAGACTTCCCTTTTTTGAACATGTGAATTCTATAGTTGTTATAATATTTGGACCTCGGTCACTTAAACATTTCATCTAGAGAGCTAAGTCGTTGAGAAAACAAAAGGAAACTAAACCGTCAACCAACACTAAAACCAGTTCTCTCAACAAGAAGGACATGTATAATAATTAGTCCTGGGTGTGAAGGGCTTACAGCAAATGCACTCGTGCTCCCAGACAGAAATGAAGGTTTACTGTGATGAACTGACGTTGGGTTTGGTTGAGTGTTGGGTTCGCACTACAGGAAACTAACCAGGAAAGAGGACGTCATCATTTTGGTGTCAGTAAAATTCATGGGTCAAGTGAGAGAGGTCTTTCACATTAGAATCACAACATCCTTCTAAAAATGAGGTGCCACCTTTAGCATGTATTAAAATCCTGTAGTTTATGTTGTCATCTCAGTAGCATAAATAGACAACAACATATATAAACCTTTTTGGCTTCCACACTGAATTTTATACACATAATACATTCACAGAAAATACATACACAGAGTACAACATTTCCCTATACCAGACCTGACTGACTACAACATACTACAATTATTCAATAGCTATATAAACAGTACAAAAACAGCATGTCACGTGATGAATTGTTACAAAACTCTTAATTAGGTCAATGGCAACAGGTCAGTATTTAGATTGGGAGCATCACAGAAGTAAGGATGGGGCAAATAATTCTGGGAATTGATCATCTACAGTACAAAAAATGTTTAGATTTAGATTTAGTAGCTGCACAGCATTGAAAACTGATACTTCTATAGACTCCAGACACGCAAGTTAAAAACACTTCTGAGGAAAAAGAAAAGACCATGTACAGCGTAAACAAGATCCAGAAACACAGCATGCCATCCAGACAGCATCTTTTTCAGGGAAGGACTCGCTTATTTCAGAAAGACAATGCCAAACCACATTCTGCACATATTATAAGACAATGGCTTCATATGGCTGCTAAAACCAGTCATCCACTGAAAGCATTTGTCGCATTATGAAGTGCAACATATGACAGAGGAGGCCCTGAACTGTTGAGTAGCTGAAATGAAACAGGAATGGGGGAAAATTTTTTGCATTTACAGCTGAAGCACTTGATCTTCTCAGTACCCAAACACTTCAAGTTGAAGAAAGAGGTGATGCAACACACTGGTAAACGTTTTTAAATGTGTCAAAATGAAATGAAATGATTTAGAAATGTATAGTGTCCCAAGTTCCAGTATGTGGAAAGTTTCTGTACCTTGAACAAAAAGGCTAAAGCAATTTGCAGCAGGTGTTATGACATGGTGAAAAAAATAATAACAAAAGAGCAGCTGTTAGGAACTGTAGGAAAATATATTACACGCAGATATAGGCTGCATTGTATCTTGTGTTGAGAGACAGTTCAGATTTGTTTTGTTAACCTCTGCAGGCTCATTTTACCTTTAGGAGAAATTGGATATGTATCAGGGTTTGGTTTACATTGAGTAGCAGATGGTACGCACAGAGTAGGGGAGATGCTTATAAAGCCACAAGAACACATGGATACTGTTTCAAAATATCTGTTGAATCGGTTCAACCATGAAATATCGACACTTATCTGTTTGAAATGGTTAGATGTTATTACCTGCTACATGTGTCCCTTTTGGCAACATAAGCTGATTCCTGCCAGTTACTCTGGGTTTGAAATGTCTGACAGGGAGATTGTTCTAGTTTCTAAACAAGTGTTCATGTTCACCTGTGTCTGGGTAATTTCAGGTTACCAGAACCTCCATAACCAGCAGTTAACTAGTGAGCCTGGGCTTCATTTACTTTAACCAGTGTTAACCTGCTGAAAGGATTATCCTGAGTGTTAGTAATCTGTTACCACTTGTTTGTTGTTAATGGGTGTTTCTTTCCACAATTTATTTCCATGTTTAATTTAAATCATGAAAAAAAATCACTGACAAACAAAGTTGCTAAAAATTAAGCTCAGAATCAGAAATACTTTATTAATCCTTAAGAAATAATCTAACACAAATAATGTATCACTAAACCAAATGTTAAGATCTGAAGTTTGGCCTTTTCACATCTGCACAGATAGTAGTGGCTGCATTATTTTTTTGCTCCCAGCCCCCACTGACTGCCTTCTTTCTATGTGTGTGTGTGTGTATGTGGAAGATGTGTGTGTATATTCTCCCTCCACAGCACAAAGCTGTCCTTGGTTGGCCAGACTTGTTGGAGGGAAAAAAAGAGCAAGTAGCAGGGAGATAGTGCTGACTCAGGCACTTGGCCCCATTGTTCTTGTCAACTCGTAACCCTACACCTCCCTGCCTCCATCCAGACAGCCCATTGGCCAGCCGCAAGTGCTGGAGCCAGGGGGACTGCGGTGTTAAACAGCACCAAAAAATCTTATCTCTTCCTCCATTAGACCGACAATGAGAGAATTCAGAAGCCAAAATCACAATGGACACAGGGCCATTCAAGTTGAAAATATCTCCTGCATTTTGATAAGTGAGTCAGTGGTATTTGGTGATATTCAGCTCATTTTATGCAAAGGTTGTTTGCTGTATGCCAGTTTGATACAGAATGCAGACCTTGTAAGTGGGGCTGTGTGCAATCAGTTGTCAACCAGATTAGTTACTTTATTTGCTGCTGCTTTTCTTTTTTTATCACATGAATGGTGAAAAATCTTCCTAGTAATTTTACAGTCTACCCATTTGATTTCCAAACTCCTTTATGGTTGCATTAAAAGAAAAGTAACTGTGGCCATCTATGTATTTTAACATGCTGTTCAGCATCTTCCATTACTTCTAATAAACAGTCTATTGCTGAATGTGTCTGTTTCCCTGGGTCTAAATGACAAAAAAATATTTGCAGATTAACAGCGCAGACAGTGTCATGAGGTTTTAAACCAGTCTTTCTGTTCTGCTACACATCATTGGCCTACTTCTAAAATGGTAAACATTGCACATATTTCCATGATTCCACAGGAGCACCGATACACTGAGAATGATAGCCTCAGGGAGACGGTTTACAAAGTAGCAGATCGAGCTCCATCGGGGTCTGAGTAATGTGATCCTCAGTTTACTAGGTCACTTAGATCCTCAAGGTGGTAAAGAAGTGTCTAGTGAGCCAAAGCTTGTCAGAAAGAAAGTTGGTTGTACAAAATGTTTATGTAATTTGCCTCATCTTTCATTTAAGAGGTTTTGGAACATTAGGCGTATTCCCTTAGGCATGGTGTCAAATATTGGTGCTAGTGACATAGGGAAAACTGGAGATTCCTAACTGCAGTAATGGTATTGAAAGTTATGCAAACCCTTAAATGTGAAAGTAGCAATGGAACATTAAAGCGATATGAAATTACTTTTATTTGACATTTTCTGTCCAAAGTTACATTGCACCTCAAGAATATCTGTGAAGATTCTCAGTCATCCAGGTCATGTTCATGTCAAAAAAGGTTTTCCCATGGCAACTGGACTTGTTGTTCTCTGACGACGTTTCACCCTTCCATCCCAGAGGGATTTCCAAAGTCTGCCACCTCAAGAATATTTCCATGTCTTTAGCAAAAGTACTCACAGGGAGCGTTGTGTGTTGGTGCGGCAGCCGCACTGCTCATGACAAGAAGGCTCTGCAGAGAGTGATGGAACGGTGCACACCACTCTCTGCAATATCTGACATTTGCACCACTCGCTGTCTTGGAAATACTAAGTGCATTATTAATGATCCCAGCCACAATGCACTGCCACTACATATTCTCCTGCCATCCAGCAGGACACTCAGGGCAAGTCACACACGGTCAGCACAATTCAGAAGCAGTTTTTACCTCAGTGCTGTCAGAATATTCTCATCTGTGTTTTCTTGTCTCTGTGCAATAAATCTGTTTTCACATACCACATGGATACTGTTGCACTGACACTTTACTTCCATACAGCTTGCCTGTGTTTGATGAAGCTTTTTTATTGTGTAAAATATGTTTCTGGCTTAACAGTTTTTCTGTGTGTGATTTGAGAAAACCACGTTAGAAGGAATAGTTGATGTTCAGATGTAGGCCTTCAGATACTGTTCAGCCTACGTGCAGTTTCACACGGATATATCCACCCTCGTCGGCGTTCTATACGTTCCCAACAGTGAACACATTACATACAGAATCACGGCTGCCTATTTCCCTGCTTTCATAGCTGGGGCATTGTTTGCCTGTGACGCCAGAAAATTAGTTACTTTTCCCATGTGAGACAACTGATTTCCCTAAGCCTACGTTTATTAGATTCCACCCTGGGTGTATGAATATGGATGAGGGCAGGCGCTGGGGGCACAATGCCCTGCTCCTGTCTGAGACTGCACATAAAGCTTGGTCATGGATCGAAAATGCTGCCCACGGCCACTACATGAAACAACAAGGCTCTTTCGGCCGAAGCGGGCTAGACTCTGCCTTGGTATTTGTGTGTGCACCTCTCCTGGGAATGCTAGACAAAAACGTGTCATTTAACCATCTTCTGAATTATTTTCAGGTGCAATAAATGAAAAATAAAATTTGATGACACAACTTTACTTTTCTTTATGATTGATATATATTATTATGATATATATCACCAGTAAAGAGACCCACATGACGACACAAATCTGTGGTGATGCCTAATCTTTTCATACTTAATAATGGGGATCATAATTGAGGGGATTAGATAAATCTGGCTTCTTCTAACCAGTTTTTTGCATGTAAAATATAAAATATAACACAACTGACACTTAGTCGAGAGGGACAAAACTGATGAACCTGACTAACATGTACATGTGTACATCTGCAGGTTTGAACCTAGTCTCCTCTTCTTTATGGTTCCAGAGAGTCACTCCACTCATTTGTCCTCTCTCCCCTCCTCTTTTCCTCCCTGTTTGGGGTGTACAATCAGCTGTCTGGCTCCTTTCTTCATCCCCGTGTTCCTTCAAAGAGTCAAAGCAGGGCCCCTCTGAGGTATTAAATATCTTTATTAAACTGCTGCTTTGGGGGCTCCCCCCTTCAGCCCCCTGTGTTCTCCTTTTCTCCTCTGTACATCCCAACTATCCCCACAAACTTGGCCCCTGTCGGTTTCTCTTCAAAGGCTCCCACCATGCGGCTTCTGCCAGCTACCTGCTGTGCTGCAAGATCAAGCACAATAGCCTTCGCTCGTCCCCGCTGCGTTAAACCAGGCAAGCTCCACCACACTCGGCTGGGCCACATCTGATGCGGGCACTTTGTCCACAGGATCAACAAGTTGAGTAAGACAGAGGGGGATGGGAGGAGTGGAGTTCATTGGCCAGCTGTGTTATGGTTTAGTGACGGCTATAAAAAGCTCTCCAGTGACCAAGTTTGTACCCACATATGCACCTTTTGGCGATTTCACTCATGTAAATAGGTTTTAGTGAAGCCTAACTGTCTAAGATGACCCTTAAAACGGTCTGCAGGTGCTCCACCTGCCACCAGAAAACGCCAGGACTCTCTGAGTGTTCCCTTTTCCCATGACTACGCAACACAAGCTCAAACCACCATAATCTTGGGTAAAATGTGTCCCTCTCCTCGCCATGTCATCTCATTGTGTCCTGTCCTGGAGCCTTCATTAAGTTATGTAGCGATTCAGTTTACGTTGCCAAAAATAACATGACACATAGCATTTTTCATGTAGCTCCTAGTCTGTTCATGTAAGTCCCCCGGCTGGGGCGAGAGGAAAGAGGAGCGAGAAACAGAGCGGACAATAATAGCATCAACATAACATGAACAGGACAATAACAGCCAGAGAGCTGTACCTGGGTTGCAGCGCCGCCTCCAATGATGAGGACCTGGGAAACAGAGGGTTAAAATGATGTACAAACTAAATACTGAATGAATGTAGTTATGCATATAAACTAAATACAAAATAACCACCGTGTACCTAAGCTACCAAAAATCTCAATATTTTTTGTATGATTGATTTGATTGATTGTATGATTTTGTGTGGCTGCTTGAACAACCCGCTGCACAGTACAGGAGTCTACTTCTGTTCAACTCTGTGAACTCATCTCTTATACTCATCACATCTGACATATGGAGAAATCAGTGTGGTTTTAGTTCAGGTTTGTCAAGTCGCACCTGTCGGCTCACTGGTTTTCACTTACACCGTTTCAGCAAACAATATGTCTACTTTTATGTTGCCTAACTAGTTACTAACTAGTGACATTTGAAGACAGCTTTTAGGACTGACTCACTGGTTAGTTTTGCTGTAGTCAAAAAATAGTTTGCAATTGTTTCATGATTTATAAACATTAAATAGCATCCTGTCTCAGAATATTTCATCTCTTGTTTAAGAGTTTTTTTACATAAACTGAGAGTGTGTGTTTATGTATTTTATTTCATTGTTGGCAAAGTAATGTTTGCTGTATAGATGCTGGTCAATAAAGACATAAAATAGCAACAATAACTATCAGCGAACTCAAACAGCTTTTTTCATTCTGCCTCTAAATAAACACTGGAAGATTGAACATTTAATAAAAAGACAGGCAATGTCCCAGTGAGTAATCTAACGTGATCTAGAATCTCTGTAACTTTTTTGCAGTTGTTTTTCCCCCTGTTGACCAACTTTATCCAGTGTGAAATGGCTGCTTGTAAAACTACACCTTTAAAGTAGCCTCCCCCACACTCCCAGTTGCAGTGCAGTTTTTGTCCATCACAATGTGAGCTAAGGAACAAAGGCGCCATTGCAGACCCTGAGGTTTTTTTGGTAGCTGTTTGTCACTCAAATCCATTGTTGGCGTGTGCAGGGCTCAGAGGACAATGGCACTTTGTGGAAAGGGACACACCCTCCTCCTACTACTACCTCTTATCTGTCTCTTTATGCAGTTTTGATTTAATTTCTTTTTTTTTATAGAGAGCGCATCTGGGCGTTTTTGTGGTGCTGACGAAAACAAAAATAACTGAAAAGAGTAAAAAGCTCTCAGAAAGTGGCACAGTGAAGTTCATCCACTCATGCTTCTGAAGTACTGTAAGTGGCCTTTCTGCACATCATTTAATACAATGAAGATTATCTAAAAGAAGAATCAAGCCACCCAGGCAGGCACGATACCTGAGAGTCAGCATGCTCACCAGCTGTGTCACAACAAGGCAGACAAAAGCAATATTTCTAACATCTCCAGAATCATGTTTTACAACCATCATTTTTCATGATTAACTCTGAGGAGGATGAAATAAAACCAGATGGTGCAGCCACAATTTTAGAAATGACAAATTGGTTTTAGTCTTACATGTTGTAAAAGTGGACAAGGACTTTCATTTATTTATGGAATTATTAAATAAGCACCACAACATTTAAATACCTGATTGACAGCTGATTAGAAAATGATTAGAAAAATGAAATGATAAGAAAATGATCTATTATGTGTTTCTGGCTTCTACTTCTTTGTTTGTCTATAATGAATACTACTATACTACTATAATAATACTGTAACTGGACTCGTAGGTCAGCGCAAATAACGCTGGGTTTGTTCGAAGGCCACAGGCAGTCTGGCTGCCCTATGACTCCTGATGACATCATATGACTTTCCCCCGTGTGTCTTTGCTGAACCGCGGAGGTCAAGATTATTCATTGGATTTTCAAACAAGCTGAGAGTAAATGCCGAGGAGTGAGAGAGAGGCTTGGACAATTCTGTGGGTTTGCTCTGAGAGGTTCTGTTGTCTGTGTGTGAAACAGAAATTCCCGTTGCCTTCATTGTCTTCATACTTTTCATGTCTGCGACTTAGTTCTTTGGTCCGTGAAGAAAATGTCATTTGGTTACTTATTGATGGCCCTGGTTAACTTGTAAACTGATACGAGAACAAATGTTATTTCTGACTCTTGGCATCACAAAAAAGCAGCGTCAGTCAACCGTGACATAACATGATAAGGTTGTTTACTCTGTGTATGACTTACTGTCATGGCTTATCACAGCTTCTGTTCATTCTTTGCTCTCCACTCCATCACCTCCTTTCCTTTCCTTCCATACTTTCATTCTGTTTTTCCTCTAATAAAGCACAGGGAGAAATGTTAGAAACTATTCAAATTAGATTATTGATTTATATTGATATGTATTGGTTTGGCTTCAGAAAACCTTAAAGCAACTGGCTTCGAGATGATTAACAGAAGTCCCATCAAGTCACCACCATGCTGAAGCCAACTCATCATATCCTAGTTCCAACCGGGAAAATCTACAGGAACTGTCACAGTAAGCCCGGGCTCACAGCTAAACCGGGCTTTATTAAAAAGAGAGACATGTTGACGGGATGGCTTACAAAGGGGCCAAGTATGTCCTAATTGGTTTATTGGTAAGAGTGTCTCTACACAGAAGAGGTGTTAATAGCCCCGTGCAGCACACACAGAGAACTGTAGCGAGATCAACAGCCAGTCTTACACAGACTCTTTTTCATGACTCTTCACCCAGTGGCTGGCATGCGAGTGTTGCCCTTTAATGTGAAATCCACCTACTCTTGCACAGTGAATCTGGCTCAAGCTAAGGTTTTGTGCATTGTGTACAACGATCTGTGTCAGAACACACGGTGCAGTGCAGCGTGCTGTGTTTGAGAACAGCTATGTGTGACAGGCCCTTGGTAATAGCTAGTTTATTTCATACCAGCAAAGGTCCACATAAAAAAGAAAAATACATCTATACAAACCTCATTAAGAAATATATGAACTGTATTTTACCTTTCTGGTCATTCTTTTTCTAAGAAAATCCTGTTTCTGAGAAATGTCTCAATACATGCAATACAAGAGCTTTCAGTAATGATGGAGGAAGAAACACACAGGAATGTGATCAAATATTAGCGCAATGACTGACTCTGCCAGTGTTCACCGGCAACTAGAATATTCATTTAAATAGATGAAAGAACATTTTTAATACCCAGGACATTTATGAATGGATGTGAATTGTTCAGTTTCTCCAGGCTTCTTTCCTGATTTCTCCTCTGTTTCCAGTAGGATCATACCTCAAACAAATTCTGTGAGCTGATGTTGCGTTTTTTAGATGGACCTGTTTTCAACAAAGTAAACAAACGTTTTTTTTATATATTAATTTTCACCATGTCTTCTTTGCCAAAATAACTTCAATTGAACAAAAAATATTTAAAAGAAGTAGATAAAACACATCTTATCATACCATTTTGAGACACACACAGAGAACTGAACTTTTAATTGTATGTCCTGGAAACATACACGCACGCTCACACACACGCACACACACACACACACAGTTTCTACAGTTATCTACTTTAGGCTAGAGGCACGGAGAGCTCTCAGTAAGCTAATCCTGGCCTCTTGAGACAACAGGCACAGGAGGTCAAAGGTCAAGACTGATAGAATAAAGCCCAAGGAGAGAAGGTGGGGGTGTTAGGATGGTGGGGCTGTAGGAGCAGTGCAGGACACCAGTGGGGGGGGGGATAAACATAGGTTTTGGCGGGAAAACTGAGACAGACCTGGCAAGTCACCAACCTCTGGCAGACAGACGATGAGTCACAGTCTACAGAGGTGGGTGACGACCAACGTGCTGCTTCTGAATCACACAAATCACACAGATGCTCAAACACAAGCACAGACCTCAGATATAAAGACAGACACACACGCACACACGCACACACACACACACACACGCGCACACACACTAGCTGACACAACAAGACTAAACAATAGCTGCACTCGTTATGGTAAGACCCCCCATACCCCCTGCATCTCCTTCGTTGCTACAGTGACTCAACATTTTGTATGAGTGTGTGTGTGTGTTGAGCTGATTTATGAGGTCAAGGTCCACATTTCAAGCCTGATGTCACTAATTACTCACTAATCCACCTGTGAACAAAAAAAGAGAGAGAGCGGGAAAAAAGAGAAACTGCAGGGAAATTCACAAGCCACAAAACACAACCTTTGTCCCTCTGCCATTCATACGCTTGCTACAGATGCACATTACATCACTCTTTAAGTCTTTAATTAGATAGCGCAATACTTACTGCACAAACTTAAAGTAACACAAGCACCTCTGATCTCTGTCTCGTTCCCGCAATATACACAGAACTAATAACAACTTTCAAAACAGGGATTTAAAAGTGTGCAAACTCCTCTAATCACATGCATACAAGCTCCCACTGCAAATACACACAAAATGTGAGTCCACACACTTCCTCAAAACTAGCTGTGTATAAACACGTCACAGTCACTTCCACTTCAGTTAAATGAGGGCCAAATTAAACATCCCCTGGACTCCGGCCTGGGAAATTAACTCATAACTAAAGCCATGACATGGCCCAGTAGACATGAAAGCCCTCATAGAGCAGGGCGTCAAGTGAAATGGGCAAAGGCAAAGTGGCACCAGACCTATGTGGGTGTGGCAGAAGGGTGTGATGTCAGCAGTGTCTCTAAATGTCCTGCCAGACAGCAAGGCAGCCATAGATCAGGACTGTAGCCTGATGCCAACACAGGTGCGCACACACACACACACACACACACACACAGCTACTACACACAGTGACAGCAGCTTGCCGACAGGGATGTGGATGGGTTGCATACTTGTACATAAAGTATCAGCATCTCTGTGCATGGCAGTGAGCAGCAACACAAGAATACTCTGTATAGTGCAAATAAATATGTGTCTACAGTGTGTGACAGTGTGTGCCTCTGCCAAGTAAAGTAAAGTAAAGTAAAGTAAAGTGTGAAGACCAGCGGGGCTGGTTTTGTACTTCTTCTCTGAAGAAACTAAAGCATCAGCTTCATCTATAAATGTGAATTACCTTTAACTTAGAGGAAGAGTTTAGAGGAAGACCTAGGAGTAGTACCACAGCACCAAAAGAAAATGGTTGGATGGTTCATGCACTTAATTACAACGTCTCTCTGATTGCCTCCCATTACAGCAGGAGACCCAGACACACCCAGAATACCTTGGTGGGATTAAATATCCTATTTAGCCAAGGAACACGACAGGATCTTCCAGAAATAGCTAGAGGAAAGAGGTACATTTTTGTGTGCTGTTACCACAACCTAATCGCAGTGAGTGGAAAAGTGGAAGGTTGACGATTTTTATTTGTAGATGTAGAAATGACTAATCAGCTTTTTGCACTATTACAGTCTCTCTGATCAGGAGCTAATAGAAAGAACCTCCTTAACAGAGGCGTTTTATGCATCATGTAAAGAGATCATGCATTATGGCGTCGTGTGCCCTGAATCTTTGTGAAAGTACAATACTTCTTCACAGGTGGTTTGCTTCAAGCAAGTAGGCCACTTTTTGACCTCAAATAAGAGCATCTGACAAATTCTTAATTTCTTCAAGACAGACTTTTTCAAGAGGGCAAAAAAAAAAACACAGAAAAAAAACTGAGATCAAAAAATACTAAATAACATGTTTTAGAATTTGTCTGAATGAGGAAACATGCAAATGGAAATCGTCATGCCTAAGTCATTTCGTCAAGTGTTTAAAGTAGTCACAAGTTATCAGAATGTGAGGGCGGCGCCTGCAAACATGACCACAACCACATTTCCTTTTGTTCCTTAATGCATCTTATAGAGGCATCCGATCAGATATGTGTAGCAGTTACTTCTGGTTTCTAAAAGTTTGTGTCTCTGTGAAGGACACCATTGTGACATCATATCACATCTTAGCGTGGGGTTTTATTATTTACCTTTCATTCATCTATTATTATCAGCAACCAGGGACTAGAGAGTGTAGCTAACACCAGCTCATTCAGTCTTTAGTTATGTCAGAAAATCATTTATTTTGTTCCCGCTTCACCTGGAATCCCTAAACACAAACTCTAAACTAACAGGTGTAATTTGTGAGCTTAAGGTCACATCAAAGGTCACATCAAATGCTAGCTCTTATTTTTCTAGTAAAGTGACATGCTTAAAATGCTTGTCCACGGGTAAAGTTTCCGTCCAGTCTTATTACTACAGGTTAACTTTATGTGTCTTAGGTCACGTCAGTCACTACCTGGCACTTCAGGTATTCTCGCCAGCAATAGCTGCCTCATGGCCACTTTTACTCTCAGCCTTGACTCACTCTGTTTTCACACATTGTTTGTGTTGCTACACTCTTTTTTTTTACCTCACTCTGCTTCTCTGTCACTCTCACACACCCACACACACACACACATACACACACACACAAATTGCAGCACCACCAATGCAACTGTGACTCAATATGAGGAAGCATTTAATATTCAGCTCATTAACAGGAAACAGCACAGCTCTGAGAAGCTCCAGTTCCTCCGGGAATGTTCTTCAGTTGAATGCACACACATGTCATACATTGTCATATAACTTGTTAGGATACATGACACTAGTTCACATTTTGCAAATCAGAATTGTGTATTTGTGTCCTTCCTTCATGCAGGTAGAGTTTGTGGAAGAGTAAAGACAGGTGTAATTAGACCACCCTCGTCCAGTATGTACCCCCACCTCGATCAGAGCTGATGCTTTCTCCGCTTATCAGAGGCTGCTGTGACTCAGGTGCTTAAGTGAGTGAAGTGATTATAATAATTCAGTGATTTCTGGAACCAATTACTTCTGTGTGTGTGTGCGTGTGTGTGTGTGTGTGTGTGTGTGTGCACAAGAGAGACAGAGGGCAACAGTTGAATGTTCTTTTACTAGAACAAGGAGGAAATGAGCCTCTACTGCCCTCTTCTGGTGCCTACACTGTGGAAAATACATTTCATTAATGCACTAACTAAAATTAATTTGGTCATAAATAAAAACATTTCAGGAAAATTGAGGTGTTACCTCTTTGACTTTATTTACTTATTATTTCCAGTCTTCCAGACTTTCTAAAAGTAACAAAGAGGTTAGACAAATGATACAAACACTTTCTGTATATGAATAGGGGGTTATAAATAACAATGGCTATTTACTTAAGTGTTTTTTCTGTTCAAAAAGTGTAAAATTGTTAAACTACAAATTTAATCATCAGCTGTTTAGTGAACAGCTGCTCAGCTTCACATGGAATTATCCAAAGATATTTAGTCAAGTGATACAGCAGAAACTTAAAATGACATATTTTAAATTAATTCATTTTGTAAACACTTTCATGTTCAGTTTTATCATCTAAATTTAAACAGAACTCAGTTAAAACAAGAATGGTAAATATAAGCCCAGCCACATAAAGCACCTATTGATTAAGAGAAGATGTTATCAGCAATAAAGTTGCTGCTGTTAACTCATGCAGCCTCTTAAGTCTTTACAGAGACTGAAGAGTGAACGCACACACACACACACCCACACACACATTAATTCAGAACTGTTTGAGCAGCCAAACAGTGGTAAAAACGTCCTGCCCTGTAGGGTAACACTGTCTCCTCATGTCTGCCTGTACAATCATGCTTTGAGCTCTTTGTGTATCAAAGCAACACAAACACACACACGTTTCACACTCAGATATGTTACACCCTTCAGGAAATGAACCCCAATTACCTTCACATCGAGCATAAAAAGTGCTACCAAAATGGCAAGCCCCCCCCCTTTGCACAGAGTGCTCTTTCAGTGATCCACACACAATCCATGCATGTACATAAACACGCGCAGACACACATACATCCATACAAAGAGGCAGTTCTCTCCAACAAGGCGTGGAGTGGCTGACTAGAGGTGGCCTGCTGGACCGAGGTGAGTTTGGATAAATGTATGTACCCTGCTCATACAGGGAAGTGTTAACATTTGTATCACTAAATGAATGTAGGCTTTTAAAAAGAAACTGTAAAACACCGAATATTGTACTTACGTGTTTCCACCCAGCAGCCACATTACGAGGTGTGTAGGTCTCATCAGCTTCAACTCTCTTATGTGCTGAATACAGAGAAATCCCGATTCTAGATGTTAACACTGACACATTAGCACTATGTGCACTAAGCTTTACTAAATGACGATTTTAGATACAGTAGAGTCAGTTAATTAGTGTTTTAGTGTTGCAACAACTGGAAGAGATTAAAAGATGCACATTCTGTACTAGAGCAAAGAACTGAAGCTAAGAATATGTAGATAAGAAAAGAAATTTTTAAAGATATTTAACAAACAAATATAAAACAAAATATTTTACATCTTTATGAATCAAATGATGAACAAAATGTTAAAATCTAAAATCGGCTTGAGTTTCTTATCCCCCTAGACTTATGACTTGATATTTTGTTATTTGTTGTAAAATAGAAATATGTGTTGCACAACACAAAATTATCACAAATGAACACAATCTTACAACACACACACCAAGAAGTTACAGTAAAGAACATTTTGCCCATTGACTTTCTACACTGTCAAATTATAGCTAAAATAGGAAGAGTTGCTTTAATGGGATGTGTCTGTTTTTATCTAATTTAAACACACAAAACCCTGACAGAATCTGTCTTTAATTAAAACGCTGATAAGTCATCAGCTCAGTTCCACAGCAACAGTTCCAGCTTACTGATTTGATCTTAGCATGGCCAAGGAGAAAACACACAACCCTGTGCAATCTCACGCACACACATTTCACATTGTCTGTGGGACTTTCTCGCAGACCAGGTGGACTGATAGCAGAGGCCTGCATTTGATAACAAACACAAAGTGACGCTAATGTCACCAAAGCCTAAGATTAGGCAGTGGTTGACAGGACAGGACAGACACCTGACAGAGACGTGGGTGGAGCGGTGCGGTGGTGGGAAAGACATCATCGTGTCAGTGTAGGAGGGTAAAACCTTTTAATGTCCTGATTTTTTGTTGAATTTGAAGTTTTCTAAACGGTATACCTCTGCGACACAAACATTAAACCTCAAAGCCTCAGTCAGGTTGACCTCACAAGAATAACAAGACATTACACAGTATGTTCCAGTGGCAGTCCAGAATAAATGACATCAATGTCGTCAGTTCATCTCCAGAGTCCATTAACACAATATGCTCATTACAATCTGCAACACAAACAGCAGCACAGCTTTCCAAAGCCACACAGAACTCTGTCAGTCATCTGTCATCCATTGTTGTGCTCTTAATCCCAGCATTGACAGTGAGGTCAGTTTGCACCATCAGGGGCCCAGAATTAATCAGCAGACACAAATTAGCCCAGGGCAATTAAAACACCCAGCAAATGGTTAATTAATTGACTTTGGTGGTGATTTAACAATTCATTGAATCAATAAGGAATCAGCGACCTTTCATGGTCAGAGCAGATGGGCTGTAGTCACTTAGATGAAACATGGCTGTATGACGGTGGAGATAAACTGATTAAGCTGTAGATCCACCCCACCCCACCCCACCCCCCTGCTCAGCTCTTATCATCAACTCTCCCCACAGAGAAAAGGTTTTTTTTTATCCCGGATGTAGTGAAGTTAAGTCTATAATCCAAACCTTTTCTCCTCATTCATAACAAGTCGTGTCTCACCAAGAACACTTCTTGTTCTTTTGATTACAGTGTGGTCCAGGTGCATCCTAATGGTGAGATCTTTCAATTATCAATTAACTGCTCCCAACATAACATCAGAATCTCTCAAGTTTTTTTACCTCTCTCCAATCGAGGTTCAATCCTGACCCCTGTGAGACCAGACTTTGTAAGGACAAAGGAACTCTGCTTTCTAGTACAGCCACCCCCCCCCCCCCCTCAGACTCACCCATCCCCCTAACACACACAACAACACAACCTCCACCCCCCACCCCCACACTTCATCCTCTTAAATGGCTACTGAAGGAGAAGGCTGGGTGCTTCTTAAGAATAAAGAATTGTATCAGTCTACTAATAGTGGTTTGTAGTTTTCAGCAAAAACAGGACTAAATGGAAAATGTATTGTGGAGGAGTTTTAGCTGTGGGTTAACAACCAGTTACCATGTTTGAAGAAATGAAAGAACATGTTGCTCAGTGTCAAGGAAGATTCTCGTCCAGAGGATGGTTAGCTCAAAAAAGACATTTTTACGTACCATCCAGTGGGCCTCATCGCGTTTCCCAGTTCAACACTATGGTTCATGGATATGCACTGCATGTGTGACTACAGACTACACAGAATACTTATTATGCTTGTTCAGACCTCATTAAGGACATAGAAGAGAGTTGTAGACTCCCACATGGAAATTGGATGAGCACACACAAACGATAACTGGGCATCTTCATACATCTTTTACGCATGGTGACTAAAATAACAAGATGGCAGGTTCAACTTGTTGTTATGGCACTGCAGCCAGTGAACACGATCACAACATGATTTATGCATGTGTTTAAATGCACCACTTTTCCAGTGATGTCATTGCTGCCGCCCCCCCCACACACACACACACACACACACACACATACACCCCACCACTCCACGCAATACACACATAAACATAAACACATCCTCCCTCCCTGGCAACACAGACCAGCTGTCTCTCCTGCTGTTCTCAGCTGACGAAGTACGGGGTACTGGGGGGAGGCTGTGAAGGAAGAGAGGTGGGGGTGAGTGGGTTCGACAGCTGAGCAGATGCAGTAGCCCCTCCTGGGTTTGCTGGGGATGGGCTCTTTCCCAGCCACCCCGCAGCCGTGCAGCTGCCCAGGCACCAGCTGTCTTGACGACCATAGCAAACAACCAGGGACTTCCTCTCTGTGGTGGTTGACTGAGGAAAGAGTGGAGGTAGAGCAGTGGGGTCTCACTGTAAGGGCCAGCTGACACTCTGTCTACCTTAAAATAGCCTTTAAATTGGGCTTTCAATGCAAGTTGACTACAGACAAAACAAATAGATAAATTCTACTGGCCTGGGGTTTATTTCAGGTATTTTACCAGCTGCCAATCCTAACTGGTTGGAGTTGCTATGGTTGTACGAGGACAGAATGGTGTAATACTCAGAGATTAATAACATGTACTTCAACAAGAATGATTTTGTACATGTTTTAAATGTTTGATGCTAATTTTAAAGACATAAATATGCATATGCTGTAACATACAACAGTATATATTTATATTATAAGTTTTGCATTTTGCATATTGTGACAAGAACAACAGTCCATCAAATCAATATTGTCTATTTGACAAATGACATGTGTGAGTAATTGGGTGATCCTGTGTTCCTGTATTTCTCTGTGTGGGGAGGTGGATGGGTGGAGGGTGTGTGTGTGTGTGTGTGTGTGTGTGTGTGTGTGTGTGTGTGTGTGTGTGTGTGTGTGTGTGTGTGTGTGT
>JAUMTR010000024.1:16525093-16544728 GCA_032270685.1 Microctenopoma stevenorrisi
GTGTGTGTGTGTGTGTGTGTGTGTGTGTGTGTGTGTGTGTGTGTGTGTGTGTGTGTGTGTGTGTGTGTGTGTGCAAAGAAAGGAGGGAGTGGCCCCAGATGGATAATGGATGGGAAGTGTGTTTATGGGCTTGGAACAGGCATGGACACAGCAACATGCCACCGTCTTTCCAGCTGACACTAAATGTAATTTCACATAATGAAATTGTAAATGAAATTATGTCTGAGTGTAATGAAATTATTGACTAACAGTCAGTGCAGACGGCATAATTATATTTCTTTCTTCAACACAGGAAATTGTGCAGGTAAACACTCAACAAATAGGAATATCTAATAAATGCATATGATGGCCTGGTAGCTCAATGGGTTAAGCGTCAGACTGAGATGCAGAAGGTCACAGGTTCGAAACTCTGTCTGACTCCTAGTCTATCCCCTACCAGGTGTCCCTGAGCCAGACACCCTGCACTAGCTCCCTGTAAGTCTGCCAAGCAAAATAAAAAAATAAATTGACACATTGATCAAATCCTACTATTTTTGTAACAAAAGCAGAATCTAGAAAAGGCTTGGTGTCCTCAGCGTCAGGCTATGCCCCCACCCGGCCCTCATTAGATTAGTTCCCCCAACCAGGACCATCTCAGCTGTACCCATCCATCACATCGGCCCTGGGCTCTGGCCTAGGAGCCACTAAACCAACAGTGAGTGACCAACCACAGTGAAAGGTGAGCTGCTGTCCCCATCCCTCCTTCCATCACCTGTCACCTGTTATTGTTGCCACACATTAGCAACCCTCTGACTCCTGGCTACAAATTATAAACTGGGTGGCAGGTGGCCTAATGGAGTAGTCCATCCTCTGTGTGTTAGAAATTGCCTCTGGGAGTATGTTTAGATTCAGTTTCTTGCCTGGATCCAGGAACTAATCCTGTCCAATGCATATGACAGCTTCTTTTGCCAGAGGGAGGAAATACACCTAGTCACAATGTCACACACACGTTTTTTTTTTTATCAAAGGGAAAAATAGGCTTGCTAACCTCAAAGCAAAAACGGAAAATAGCTGTCATTTGCCAGGAAGAGGTTTCAGTGTGACCCTTTGTATGGTCAGTGATCAAAAGGTTGTCATGCTTTGAAGTTATCCCATTCAACCACTTCTATTAGTATTTGTGTGAACAGCCAATCACCATTGCTTTAATTTGCTTTGCCTTGAAATACACTGTAAACTAAGCAGTTGTATTAGCTAATTTACTGAGCAAATATCACATTATAACGAGACAATTTTCTGTGTATTTCACAATAAAAGCTTTGTTATGACCACATAGCACAGTAGCAAAACATTGTGACAGAAGACATCACTGCTGATGGGAGAAAAGAGCCACTGAGAATAATAGAAACAAAGATGAAGTACACATAAACCTGTGCACAAAGCACATTGTTAATTTAGTTTTCAGGATCAACTGATTTTTTACAAAGTATTTATCCTGTTGATATAATATAGGGCTCAAGGCAAATCCAATAGCTCTACAGCTGGTTTGCCAATTCCTTGTCTTCTCTTGCTTGACACGGTTGCCACTTACAGATTTGCTGAGCAATAATTGCAGTCAAAGAAGTCAGATTACGACTATTTGTTGCCTCGCGTCACACCTGTCACCTCATAACAGGACATGGCAGTAACCCGTCAACCATCTTTAAGGAGATCCCAGCGTGCAGCGTGAAGTCGCAGCACCATGCTGTTCCATGACCCTCTGTTTCACTCCACCTGGCTGCGGTCGGGTGGGGTGGGGTGGGGTTGATTGTTGGCTTTGGCGCCAGCAGGTGACGAAATCCTCACGACTCACAGTTGCTGAGAGGAAGTGTAGGGATTTAAGAAGTGTAACTTGTTCACATCACATTACAGTATCTAAAAAACGGAGCACATGCAAGAGCACTGAGAAGCCGACCACCCACTTTGTTTTTTACCACAGCTGCACATGATGAGTAAACCAATCAAAAATAGATCGCTGATGCTGTTGTGTACTTGGATACAGGATGTGTAACTGTAGCCAGAGTGAAAAATAGTTTGTGACATTGTACATGCACCACAGTGCTATGCTAATGCTAGTTGACAAGACCTGACTGATGGGATTTGTTCCCAGATGTCAAAGCTAATGATTTCAAAGCTAGTCAAGATGACATTGTTTAGTTCAATAAAAGCTGCAAGTGGAATTTGAGCCGTAGTGCATCCTGTTGCAAAACCAATGCTGCTTTAATTTAATGTATTTCCAGCAGGTCACTATGATCTTTTTAGAGTCTTTCTAATATTTAATATATATACATATATATATTTAGGGAGAGAGAGGGAGACTTTTATGTTTTTATCTTGTAAAATGTATTTGAGAACACTAAAAAGCACAATATAAAGAGTGAGAACATTTAAAAACGAAGGAGAAATGAAGCGTAAAGAAATGTGACAGGAAATTAAGAGAAAGTGGACATAGAGAAATACTAAGGACATAACATATGGAGACAACTGTTAAAGTGTCATTAGGACTTCACATAAAGACAAAGGCCGTGTAGCACCAGAGCTGTGTTGACATGTAGGTGCTAGAGAGAGAAGCTGGATGTCATCATATACAGAGGTGTTCAATCCACAAGAGGGAAGTTAAAATCCACTCACTATCAATAAAGAAAGGGTGTTAAGAGAACTCCTCCTGGCTGATTCTTCATTGTTCAGCCATACTGTATATCAGTTTCACTAAGAGATTCACACATTAATCACCAGGTTTACATGAGGATAAAGACAAACACTTGAGTGTAGTTTCCCCGTTTCACGCTGTGAGCTGTATGGCAGTTTCACATAGGTGACACAGAGGGCTGCTGGAGAGCTGGTGAGCTGCAGTGCAAACAGTGGGATTAGGTAATGCATATTTGAATCGAATGTTGATATCCTAATCTCGTTGTGTGATGTATTTCCAAAGGGCGACAGTGCCTCAGTTGGTAGGGCTGAGAAGTGAACTAAAGTGAGCTGATTAGCATGTTGATTTGTTTTTTGTGGTTTGTGGAGATTGATGGTGTAGGATGGACAGATTATGGTTTCTTTGTGTTCTTATTTTCCTTTGTAACGTGACAAGAAATTTTATAAATAAAATACAAAAAGGAAACAAAAACAATGTACAGAAGATTCTATGCAACATGCAACACAGGTCTCCAGGACCAGGCATGTAGCAGTTGTGTGGACTGTACACAAACCACTGAGCTAATGCCAGGAGTGCACAATGGCATTTTGAATTTTAACCAGTACTAACAATCATCACAGTTCAAAACCCTAACAGGAGAGACAACAGATGGAGAGAAGTTTGCATTCCCAAGCAGTTGGAGAGAACAAGACACCAGGTGCTTTGCTTTTATTTCTACATGTTCACTTGGTCATTTGGAGGCATGGTGTCCCAAGGAGGACAAAGAGCCAAGGCCAAATATCTTGGCATTGTGGGGACACCAGCTGGGTGGAACAAACCAGGAAGTCGCTCCACTTCATTAAAGACCCAGCAGGAGAGCAGCAGAGCTTTTTCTAGCTCTCCTCCCACTCTCACCATCACTCCACTCCTTCCTTCTGTCTGTCATTACACACACATGTGCACACCTTCAGTAGCATTGCAAGGAAATATCAATACAAGGAAAGAATTTTTTTTCTAATGCGTGCATACAGCGCTGAAATATAGTCACATTCATATATATTTTTGATGCTTTTACATAACATACATGTGGGTTGGTATCTGTGGTCTCAGCTAAAAGTGAGAAGCTCTGTGACGTCTAAGCTCTTCTGATCTGATTCACCTACAGTGTGAAAGTGTGGGTCAACATCAGCAGCTACACTAATCTCCTCCACCTCCATCCATGCACACGCAGCAACCAGTAAGCTGCACGAGGACGTTTGTCCGAGTAAACTCAGTTAACTTTTTTTCCTGTGACACTGCTTCAAACACACATCTTCTGCCCTTTTGGCATCACAACATCATCAATAATAGATGGTCACTTCATAATATGCTCATTCTGCAAATGATGGACAGATCTACCCTCAGCACCACAAAAGAAAACACCTGTTAAAATCTGCTTAATCCTAGCTAGCGGCCCTGCTCTTGGGGCCCTGTTAAATCCTCACAGGGGCACCAGGCCAAGGCCAGAGCCGATTTGAACCCGGCAACGCATACATATACACACAAACCTTGAGGCTCGTGCCTTAATCCGTGGATTCTGCAAATCTCTCCACGCAGTCCACACCCACCTTCTCCCTCAGCGAAAACCTAATCACCATGCATCCCCTTCATATCCAGTCGTTGATCTGGCCTCGGCCAGTCTAGCCCTCCACCCCCACCTCCTTTCCCCTTCCCCAGTGGAACTGAAAGCCCATTGATTGTTGATTTCTCCTCTTTTGTCTGCAGCCGACCGAGTGTTAACGAGACATCCATGGTCCAAGGCCCGGTGCCAGGACTTTTGGCATGGGAGATTAAGGTCCTGATCTGGGCATCTGTCACTGCCCAATCCCCCTTCTCCCTTGTGCCTTTGAGGAGGACCTTCCCTTTAATTATTTATGAAAGAGCTGTGCATTCGTATTTTAAGACCAAGGTAACAAGAACAACATACAGTAATACACATTACTTCAAAAACACTAAAGCATGAACTTATGAAGTGTTAAATGAAAAGAAAGTTACATATTTATTTATTTATTACATAGGAGTGGTAACAGTAAACAACAACAACATTTTGAGCATTTGTGTTTATTTATTATGTTCATATGATTTGTATTGTGTTTGCCTATTGCTATCATAGAAACTGTATTAACAGTTACCTACCATATCAATGTCACAGGCATACTGTGTCTCCATCTAGTGGTGACAAATCTTACATGCAAGCTTTAATGGCCTTTGGCCTTTGGGGATTATTTTAATAGACACTGCAAATGTGTTAATAAAAAGGTTTAATAGTTCCTGATCTCTAAAATGAATGTGAAGGAACACATGAAATAATTAAGTTACAACAGGAAGATAGTAATAACTGATTTACACCAAGAAACAGGAAACAGCTGATTTTATACATTTGATATGATTAATATTCTAATATAATTAACTCCACCCATGACATTACATTATCATTCATATTCAGGTGAAACACTGCATTATAAATAAATGGTACACATTGATTACACTTTGATTCATATGTCTTGTCAGGTATTGTTTCAGTGTTTTTTTTCTACACAAATTATACATTTGTGTTAACTAGAAACTACCTCAAATACTGAGATATGCAATATGTTTAATTGCATATTGGACTCTCCCAAATGGTGATTTGTGGTCTATGTTGTCATCTAGTGGTTGGTTTGGGTAGTTTTTTTGTGATTGTGATAAAAAGAGCAATACAGTGCAGAATGTTTTTTGAGGTAGATAATAATGTAAGGAATCACCTATTATTATTGGATAATGATAATAGTACCAAGACTTCATAAAAAAATATTTGTGCATCACATAATTGCTGTGTTTTATTTGCATTGCATTGGATTTGTTAGCATGGTCCAACAAGAAATGACCAAAGTTTTAACTTAATGACACCAAACCGTCATCAACATCAACAACTCAGCCTTTCCCAACCCGTTCACATTCAGGACACCTAAAGCTACAACATAAAGACATAAAGTCCCTGGGTTCACTTAAGTTATTGTTCATAATGGAGCTTATTGACACACAGTTAAAATAATAATAATTTTTGTCATTAAAACATTTATATAAATACATTTTGTGAACAGATTATTAAAAATTACCCAAATATAAATGTTCTTTCTGTAGTGTACTTAAACAGAGTTGCATTCCAAAGTTGTCTCTATGTAAACTTCAAGAAGAGCAGCAGCTGCAGATTTGGACTAATTGGAGATGAGTCGGTCACATGGCAGCAGAGGACTGACACCAATTTTCTGAGCACATTGGTTCTGTAGAGAATACATAATTATTTCTTCTCATAACAAATATGTATGTTTTCCTGGTGGATAGAATTGGTTGCCTTTGGACAGTGATTCTTTCCACTTAGTCTAAGGCTAGATCCCAGTTTTAGTACCGTATTTAGAATATACAAAAATATAGGGCTTTCCTGCTAATCTACATTCTAGCAAGAAAGCATATTATCCAAAAATGTTGAACCACTAACGTAGCATCCTCCACATTATGTGAGAAAAAATCCTGATTCTAAAGCTGATTTTATAAATAGGCCAGTTTTTTGCACTTCTTACCATGTAGTTGACGACATTCATGTGGTACGGGATCCCACCCATCTCCTCACACTTCTCCATGTTCATCCTCTCTGGATCTCCAGCAGCCAAAACAGGAATGTCAGGGTTAGCCTGCAACAACAAAGGTTATAGCAATTCATTTTTGTTGGAGGCTAGCAAGCATAGTTACCATAACTTTGATCATCACGATCACATGAGTCGCAAAAAAAAACATTTTTATGCTTCTGTGCTAACACGGTGTGACGAGGAATCTGGCTGTAGGATGGTGTGAAGAAAAACCTTCTGATTTGATGTCATCTTGTCAAATTATTACCTACTTGAACAAACAAAAGTAGCTGTGATGGGCGCTACCATCTCTGTAGACTGTTGGATAATTTTGTCTTAGGACAGCATGGTTTAAAATTATATTCCAGGACATCAGTACTTTAACATTTGCATACATGATTAGGATTAACATTCAGCAACATCAACATTAACTGTTCTATTAATAACAGCATGTTTTATTAATTGTATGATTTCCATGGGGAGAATCTGCTCATCTTCTGTTAATGAACAGAACATATCAACATTGTGTCAGTGGGTTTACTCACCGAATCCAACCCTCTATGGATGCAAAGCAGGTCTGCCATCCTGTCACTGAACCCAGGAGCAAAGTTCTCTGGGTTGATTGCTACAAAACACTGACCCTGCAAACACCAAACAGGTAATGACAACACTGTGGACATACCCAATACAAACAGTAAAGAGAGCTACAATGTAATACAGTTACCATCGGACCTGCTGATTGTGCTTATCTGTTAGATAACAGGGGCTGTTAAAAGTTAAAAGAGTGTGTTTAAATAACACAATTTGGCTTGTTTAACATTTCCCCCAAATGCTGTTGCAACCAAACAGCATTTTTGTGTTTTGTGTGTTTTGGAACAGAGTACATCAGTAGTGGATGTTTCACTTTGTGAACACTGGGTTAAACCACTACACCACGGTGCCAATTAGAAATGCAACAGAAACAAAAGCGCCACAGTAGCTACATTCTTAAGAATGCGTATAAGTAACTCACTTTAGATATAAAACACAACTTTAGACAACATGTCACACAATATTCACATTCAAAACACAATACTGGCCAGAAACAAACACACCAGATTTGCTACGCGGTCTGTTTCTTTCCATGTGCGGATATTTCTGCTGTACTGAGCACCAGCCAAGATTCCACAGAACACCTCCACCATCATTCCCAGACCGTAACCTTTGTACCCCCCTGAAAGCAACAAAGACATAATGTGATGTAAGTTATTGTTTTTAACAAAGGGGAAGTTTGAATGCATGTTGGACATAATTAGCTCACAAACTCATAAATCACTCATAAGTAGCGCATCATCTTCTGTTAATGAAAAGCAAATTCATGCTAGGTTTAGCAAGTAAAACAAATGCACAGATTAGAGGTGAAAATAGATCTTTGTTGTAGATATTATACATAATAGATTGTCAATGTTTAAATTAGAAAGTACAATTTCTCCTTGATAGTAACACAAATTCTACATGAGGGGAGCGAAGGACAGACGATTATTTCAACATATCAAAATGTAAGCCGAACGTCTGAACTGTGAGACTTTATTTTATAATAATAATATTAATAACATTGATCCCTTGGGTGGACAGCTGCTAGACCTGTGTCTGCGCTACAACGGGGTATCGGTGTCTTACACCTCGACACACCTCGACATGTAGCTTTTGTGGAGACAGAGAATCGAACCACTGACATTGGAA
Source organism: Microctenopoma stevenorrisi (assembly GCA_032270685.1). Lineage (NCBI taxonomy): Eukaryota > Metazoa > Chordata > Actinopteri > Anabantiformes > Anabantidae > Microctenopoma > Microctenopoma stevenorrisi. The sequence continues at coordinate 16,533,104 of JAUMTR010000024.1, forward strand.
GTTGGTAGACGACTATCATGCCGCCCCTCACCAAAGCAACTTACAGGGTTCCTGGCTCAGGAACACATCTAGTAGGAGATGGACTAGGAGTCTGACTGGGTTTCACACGTGCTTAACCCATTGAGCTAGCAGGCCCCGGCTGAAACATCTTGGATGAGATTTTTAATTGTGTGAGCCGAAGGTTAGCGGTTGTATCTACAGGTTTCTGACCTGTGGCTTCTTTCCCGCCAATGGGCACAAGTCCTCCTCCACTCAGGACTCTTTTGGGTTCTGTTGTCAAGTCTCCCTGAGCATCACAACCCCAACCCTCAGGGATGGGGTCTCCACGCCGGTCATAGAGCTCCACCTATGCTCATTAAATGGGAGTAAGAAGAACATATGATGTGATGTCATGGACCCAACAGAAGTTTAGATACAACATAAAGCCCTCAAAACATCATAAACTTCATGTTACCTTTCCAATTGCTACTGCTGATGTGGCCATGTCGAGAACAAAGCTGTCTCCGTCCTTAGCAGGAGCTGCCAAGCTGATGGGGTTGGTTCCCAAAGTGCACTACAAACATGTAAACGGAGTAAATCTTCATAGATATTAGATGCGTACTCATCCCTTTGCATCAAACTCTTGCACAATCACAAAGACCAAGTCATACACATTATGTTTTAGAATATTTTATAGAAAAAATATAGTTTTACCTCTTTACCACGTGTGGGAACAACCAGTGGGGACGTGTTGGTAAATGACATGCCCTGTAGGGTGAAGAATGTTGAATTCAAAGATCTGGGCATTCACTTATTAGCATTATTAAATGGCTCATACTAACACCACTTAACATGAGAAAGAGCAATCTATTGGAAGATCAGATTATATTCACCCTCTTTTCATTCAGTTATTATTCAATTGGCTTTTCACACCAGTTTCCTGTTAGACTCACAATCATGTTTTCCTTCAGAGCCTGCATTGCATAATATCCAGCGATACCATAATGGTTGGAACCTGAGAAACAGACATTTTCCATTAAATATTATAGTGTTAAAGCTACAGTACTATTAGTACATTAGTACACTATTGTTAAATTGTGTTTATTACTTCCATGGCCATATTTCTTTTCTTAACAAAGTGAAATGTATTATTCAAAGTCTATTTTATTATTGTGAACTATATTGAATTTGGTTTCTAATCTGCTACACTTTATTGTCTATTATAGGATCCAAACACTCCTACAAATGTCAAAATGTAAAACAAATGTCTCACCGTGAGCGACCACCCAGCCGATGCCCACTTCTTTGGCTTTCTTCAGAGCCAGATTCATGCAGAAGTTTCCCACTACAGGACCCAGGAGGTTCTTTCCATTCACTAAAGCCGTGGCTGCACTCTCCTTCTCCACCACTGGCTCACCATACTTCTCACAGATTCCTGTCTGGATGTCCTTTACGTACATGTCTGTTGCAGAGGTAGTGAACAAAAACTTACATTGCAGACACAGAAAACTTCCGTACCACCCCTTCCATTATGATATTAGCCACCTTTAAATGAAACCTTCAGACACAGTGATAATCCCCCCAGGACTCCCACTGACCCATCCTGTTGAGCCCATGGCTGTAGTGGCCCCTGTGGTCTCCCTCCACCAGCACCTCAGCTAGGCTGCGAGCATGGTGCGGCTTGGTGCCCACTGCTGTCATGCACCTCTCAATAAAGCTCTGCACCTCCTCCTTGCTAATCAGACATCTGCAGGGAGAACATGCACAAGGTACAAAAATTTTGTGACACATTCAAAGGTGTAACAAACTTTGTGCTTATTGAGTGTGGTACACAGATAGATTAGACTGTTGTCTTTAAGCCCTAATATCTCAAAGCCTGGAAAAAATCCCACTAAGTCAATACAACAGTATTGATTATTGTTCTGTTTCTCATACAAAGGTTGGCCCCAAGATCACAACACAGGCTCTAACCTTTGGCCTGAAACACATAGATAAACAAAGCCAACAAAAACAATGCTCTACACTAAAGTACTACACGGGGGAATGCTTTGTTGCCCAACATTTTGTGCAAATGGTCAAAATGGTCAGTCCCAGTGCCAATCCAAAGTCTGAAGTCCATCTTTCCAGTAGTGATTGCACAACCTGTGGTCATATAGATGATATGGATCATAGCAGTAAAGCTCTACGTAAATTGTGATCCTGATAACCACTGTAAACAAACACTTCAACCTTTCTATTGACTTTCCAGTGATGCTGGCATGCGTGAAAAGAACATAGTAGCTGTTTTGGATATATATTTTGTCACAAAGGTGTGAATGAGTTCCTCAGTCATAGTTAAAGTAATATATAGATATATAATCACGTTGATATGCTTCAATTAGTGAAAAAAAACTCCTGCTATTAAGAAAGTTTGATAGTGTAAATGATGTGTTTAATATATGATGATGTGTGCTCATCATGACATGGCAAAAGATGAAAATATTAATAGTTAGTATTTCTTCAAAGACATAACAAAACCAAATAACTAGTGTACAGACTTCTACTCGTCTTCTGAATCTACTGCTGTCTGTAATCTGCAAATCTGTATCTGTGGTCAAGTCCTGTGAAAGACTTGTAACCTGTCCAGGGTGTATACAGTCTCAACAAGCCCCTGACCGTTGAGAGGACAAGTGGTTAGAATTTATCTGTGGTTAAGCTTGAACTATAATCTCAGACCTAACTAACAAAAATGATGGAGGAATATCCATATGACGACTAAATGTCTTTAGTGATTCTCAGTCATATGGTGACTACACACTTAAAAACCTCTATGTTTTTTGTTTGTTAACCTTTGTAAACCTTTAGTGAATCTGATTAATTTCATGGTCAAATGTAAGTTTCTCTCCACCTCAACACCTGCTTTTGACCTTTATCCTAGTTTCTATTTTACTGCGTGCAACCCTTGTTATGTGGATGCACATAAAACACTACAGGGTCACCTGGGGCTGGACCTAAAGCACACATCAATCAAAATTATATGAACCCTGGAGTCCACGTTGTGACCATAAGTATTGAGGAGGTCCCAGTGGAAACACTTGCTGTGTTTCATGTTTCTGTCCTGGAGGTGGTCAACCAGGCCGTAGTTCTTTACATTCTACAAAGAAATACTCCTAAGATAAAGGTAAATTAAATTAGAAATGTGGCACTGAAATGAGTGGTACTAAATTAATTCCAAAAATAAAATGTAAATCTAGTTATAAAAGAAACAGAAGTAATTACCAACTTGTCTGGGTTTAATACCAATATAAGACAGATAAAATAACTCTATGGTAGGTTGAGTTCTCCATACCTGCTCATGTTGATTGTTCTTCGGTGCGATGCTGCTGACCTGCTGCTGATCTGCTGCTGATCTGCTGCTGACCTGCTGCTGATGGTGTCTATGACCAGCGGTGACTCCGCAGACCTGGTGTATTTGAACCCAGCAGCGCTTGGAAACGCCCTGCGTTAGTGAGTTAGTTACCAGGTCTTCCAGGTATCCTCTCTGTCTCTGTAGGCGTGTTGGAGGAGAGGCTGACAGGGGGGGCTCGATGTGGGTCATCACAGGCGCGTCGGCAAGTTAAACCCTGAAAAATCAGTCCTGAGAAAACGATCCCGCCAATGTGCAGCGACAGTTAGATCTATCACACCTCCTTCATTTCATTTTGAAAAAAGTGCGATTGGGGAGACGTGGAGTTTGCCTGAAGTGTGATCAGATATAATCAATAAGTGAACTCGAAGCAAAATGCGACTTAAGACACTGAGGTTGATCATGTGAGATAAAAGAGTAATTCCGTACATTTCCCATCAATAAAAAGTACAACAGTAATGTATCAGGTTTACATTAGATTAGATTAGAAATTCATCCCATGTTTATTCAGTGTAAATGAGTTCATGATGTATTTTTATCTTTACTATGTATAAATATTATTAATATACTATCTATTGTATTTTTTTTTCAGAAAAAGAGAAATGTGTTAATCCCTTGAATCCTGGTGCCTGAAGTGCAGCAGGCCACAAGGGGTCAGGCCACTCACTAAATGTGTCAAAAACATCCACAGCAGCATTACAACAGAATCAATAACCCACACACAGATGAGTCAGGACTTTCAATGTACAGTACACAGTATATAACCTTCTGTATTCTGTCCATACAGAACGAGAGGTCACAGAGTCTTAAGGTGTGGGCCTGTAACATGGTCTTAACATGCCATGAGAACAGATGTAGTGTGATTTTATTGCTTTATTCAGATGACATTACCTTCATTTCACCTCCATGTAAACAGCTGAGTGGTAGATATTGTTCATTTTGGACTGGTTACTGGAGAAAAGGTGTGACGCTGCCTCTCTGCTCTGCTGGGCCATATAAAGCAAGACATTTCATACTGAATAAAAGAGCTTCTATTAATATATACAGCCCTACCAGACTACCACAAATAGTATCATCACTACAGTAGAAAGAAGTCAAAATGACATTTAACATTTCAGTGTTAGCAATTCAAACATAGATCAGGTTGTTATTTGAAGCACAAACAATCCATTTGTGTAGAAGGAAGTACTCACTTAATCATACTTGAATTCCCAACAGCTTGATTTAGATTATTTACACATTAAAAGTTGAGTCAGATTAAGAAACTTTTCAGTTGGGATAAATATGGTCCCTGCTTTGAAGAAGGTTCAAACTTTGAACAGTATGTGTCCTTCCTGTTTCCCCATGTCACAGCTACAGTGAACAGAGCAGGCAGAAGTTAGTGGTCCATCCCTCTGCACTCCGAGCCTGTAATTCTCCACAGCTCAGACATCTGTAAGCATTTCTCAGTGACCACAGGAGGAAAATAGAAAGTTGGAAGCAAGAGGCTGTGATTTGGGTGCATATAAATAAAGTCGCAAGCAAAGGAGAGGCTGCTAATATGATGGGAGACCAGGGGGTGGGAGGTCAGGAGGAGCAGGACACCCAAGTCATCAAAGACAAGGTGTGTGGAGCAACAGGACAATCATAATAATTATAATGAATACTTTATTGATCCCCTTGGGAAATTGTTGTTTGGACACCTGCTAGACCTGTGTCTGCGCTACTACAGGGTATTGGTGTCTTGTCCAAGGACACCTCAATATGGCTCTTAGGGATTTTCAGAAGGACATCCAGATATAGTTCCTGATTTACCCAAGGACATCCCTGTGGATGTATCTCATGTACATGTTCTTGATTTACATGCACACCACCTTTTTTTTGTCAGCTACATTAGCACAAATCCAATAACGTATGTCTGTGATTATGACCCCAACAGAAAGAGGAGTGTGGTGTTTAGCATAAGTAGAAAAAAATAACACACATACGCACAAGCTATGGAAGCTGTCCTGGGCGTTAACCAAGCCTGCCAAAGGCTAGTGTGATATGCCATTCTAAGTCCAGAAAGCAGCCATCTGGTCCCACGGCAGGCCTCCATGTTGCTGCTGATTCTTCTGTAGTGGTCTGCCTGGGCGGTCCTGTCTTATAAGCGCAGGGCACGTTTATACAGTTTCTTAAATGGGATGTTTTGTGGTATAGCTGTTACAGCAGCAGGCTCACAGCTGGAATGGGAACAACCATGCCTTGCCTGTTCCCTCAGACCCGCCCCAGATTCAAACCTATGAAGTCCAAAAAGATCACTTTAAAGTTGGGTGTAGGTGCAGTAGCAAAACCACAAGAGACATTTGTACAGACATCTCTTTACACCAGTGTCCATTAGATTAGAGGAGAACTTGAGTTTTCTTTGCAATAATGAGTTAACAGGTTCTGGTTTATTTAGCTCACTCACAAGAAGTTAACAATAATACATCAAATCCAAATACTTAAAACAACAAACTACTAATAAAAAATACATGAATACTGACAAAGATAGACTAATGATGGAACTATAGTTTTAAAAACTGATAAAAGACAAAAAAAATAAATGACAGTGAGAGGTGAATGTTGATTGTTCTTTGTCAAGTGACATTTAGACTTTGGCTCAACAGTCCTCTTTTCTCTTTATCCTCTTTTTGACCTGACTAGATGATTTCAGCTGTTATCCAATTCCTTCATGTCATCCATTTAACATAAATACAATAAATAAGTACAAAACTGACCCAGAGTAGCTGCTCGCTCAGACTCTCAACCTTTTTGTCTTGTTCAACTCCATTTATTTCTTCTATTTTCTGTTTCAGGCGTCTTTAGTCTTTGATCAACATTATATCTCCGCTGACCACTTGAGCGAGCCTGATGGTTTAAGCCAAACTCCCACTAATGGTGACATTACACATTGCACTAATAGTTTTTACAGTATGTGTAACTTTTTGATCAAAATACATTTCACTTTGTATTGGCATGGTTTTTACTATTGTCTCCCGAAGGTGAAATTCTTGTAATACACAAACTAAGGCTTACGTTTCCTGCTCAATAATTAGTATTATTTTAAAGCTAAGCAGATTTTAAGAAGATCATTATGCATTATGACTTCCATAATGAAGGAGCACTTAGTGTTAGTGTGAATAGGTTGACTTTAAGACTGATCTATTATTTATTTTTTATACATTTCTCTGCCTTAACCTCCAATTACCAGCTGAACAGTTTCAGAAAGTTTTGGAAGCCATCCTCCCCAAGGAAGTCGAAGGAGCCCTGAGAAGAGCCTAGGTGGACGAGTAGGAGCACGAGCAGGACAACAGCCAGAAGAGGAATGAGCAGGTTCCAGCCAGCTGCCAGGATGTTGTACCACTTAGCCTTGTCTGAACACTCCTGAGCCAGCTGCAAGTTGCCTTGTGTCTTCTGATCCCTGGCCTACACACACACACATGCACAGATAAATAGTTTCAGTTTCAGGGCAGCTGAAGATATGACAACGTTATTGCCAAGCTAAACATTTCTGAAGGCAAAATGCACATGATGAAAAGAATGGCTTGATGTTAACACTGATGTGTACTGTAAAAAAACAAGTGTGGGAAGGAGAAAGGAGGCACATTATAATGTTCAGTCTGGTTTTTGTTTACAGCTAGTTCAGCTTGTTCCACAATTCCCATTTTTCTACTGAGTGTGCTGATTTGAGGTTGTGTGAGGCCAGAGTGATATGAAATCCTTGAGCTGCTTTTAAGTGTATGCTTATATTTTGGAACGGACCAGGCCGAGCTGTTTCTTAGCACTCTCTAATTTCCCATGAGTACTTGCCCATTAGGAAGATGCCAATTACGCCATTTTTAACTCCCCAGACAAGCAGCCATTCTTTGTCTTTAATTTGAGCTAAGAGCCAATACAAGACCTATGATTCAGAGCTGTTTCCTATCCAAGCAGAAAAAAAGACTTAAATAAAGGGTAAACACCCTTTTGTGGTGGGTTTTTGAGATGCTGTTTTATTCAGGTAGTCCAGTTTGTCATCCCTGTTTTACACAATTGTATCAGACAGATTTTTAGTTAGAAAGGCTTTTGAGTTTAACATTCCCTTCTCTGGAAAGCCCCATTCCTGTGGTAAAGAGCTCACCAACTTTCTATGTGTGCCAACCAACCATGGACAATAGCATTTCTATATAATGTCAGAAATATATTGGTTTATTTTATTCTGCAAAAAAAAAAGTTCACACCGAGCCTTTAAATATGGATCAAATATCATTATGTCTCACACATAGCACTCTAAATCCAGCCACTGGAGGTTTTTGGTTAATGATTCAAAAAAATGAAAATGTATATGTTATGATCCAACTTTATCTCTGACAAACGTTCATAGCAGAAATTTTTAAATAATCGTGTTCTTGCTGCAGATTAAACTTGGACCAGACACAATAAGAATTTGATCAGTCGCCATCTTTCTATAGTTATATTGTTCCTGGTTCCAAACTTCGGATAAAAAAAGAAAGAAAAAGTTACAAATTCATATAATAAAAACGTGTTTTATTAACAACAGTTAATTAGGCTGATTTGGTGTTAGATCAGTTATAGGAGTCTAAAAGCATATGAACAATGTTAACAATAATGTAAAATCAACACACTTTACAGTACACTGAACACAATGTTTTCTGTAAATCACAAAAGCACAAATCAGTCTCCCATCATTGCTTGGACATCATGTCAAACATACCAATCTCCTTGGACATCCTTCCTTTTGACACATATTATTGGATGGTGAAGAAATGTCTAAAGCAAATAAGGAGTGGATGAAAAACATGGAAGATAAGAGCACAAGACCTCACCTTGATGGAGTAGATGAGAGCCATGAAACCCAGGCAGCAGAAGTTAACGTACAAGGTGTTGCACAGCGACCAGATTAGGTAGTCCCGGGGAGGATTCTTGCCAGCGTTGCCCATGTTCACCACGGTGGATCCAGCTGGCTTACGGGCAGACTTGCAGTTGGTGAGTGGGGTGCAGTCAGATGGGAAGTTGTATGAATGGTTGTCCATGGCTACGTTCAAGACGAGTGTCCCCAACTGTGGGTGAATAGGTGGCTGTGCGAAATAGCTAGCCTTCCAGATGCTTTGGAAAGTAGTGCCCCCCCTTGTGAGAGGCTTATAAAGGCCCATGAAAAGGGAGGTGACAGGGAGGGGATGCATGGGCAGGGTCCTTTAATATAGTGTAGGTCTGTCATTATGTGGTCAGGCCTGAGAGAGACTGAAATAGAGATACAGAAAGCTGGACAGACAAAAATCTGTATGAGAAAACATAAAAACGATAAAGGTTGGAAGAACTGCATCAAGTGCCTTCCACCAAAGTAGCCCCCACCTCAGCTTTCTTTGAGTTCCTCGTACATCAGGTTGAATTCAGTGGATGGAGGATTGTGCTGAACGAAGGTCTTGATGATGCTTTGAAGTGCTGTCTGCCAGAGGCCCTGAGGGTCAAGACTATCACGTGGTCTTGTAGGAAAATGAGTGGGTGTATAGCAAAGTCACATTTTACATCATACATCAATAATGCATTGATAAAATATATAAGTTTAAAAGCTTGAACACCCTTCTGATCACTGATTTTCTCTGTTTTTGATGAAGATGCATTGATTTTCAAGACACGTTTCTGATAACGGTCATTTATCAATAAATAACTAATTGGAAATAGTAATTGAAATTGGGATATGTTGAGGTTGTGGACTGTAGGTCAACACAACAAACCATCTGAAGTTGTCCCATAGGACATAGGGCAATAAGCACTTTAACATTTTATAAGCAAAATGATTAATTGCTGAATTGAAAAAAACATTTAATAGTTATATATATATATATATATATTAGTTAGTTATTTATCTGTGAAGGTTCTCAATCATCCAGGTCATGGTTATCTGAAAAAGGTTTATCCAATAGCAACTGGACTTGTTAGGTTTCTTGACAACATTTTACCTTCCATTCCAGAGGGCTTTCTCAAGTCTGACTGACTGGTGTGAGGAGCAGGTTTATAAACCCAGTGGAATCCTCAGGTTGGTGATTGGTGGTCACCTGTAGGTTGTCCTTCCCTCTGGCTTTCACACATGTTAATGTGACGGTTAGTTAGTTGTTTTCGTTAAAAATGTAATTTAATGCAAGGTAAAATCTGGCAATTCATATAATACTTATGTTTTTCTTTTTAATGTACTTTTTAAAGTATCCTATTGTATTTTTAAACATTTTAAATTGACTGTTACTCACACTGGAGTTTCCAAGTACAACCACAATCTGCTGTTGAAGGCCAGTACAGACTAGCTGCGTTCATCCATGTACGAAGTAAAACAAGCATTACTCACATTTTTACAAATTTCCCAAGCCTGTGTTGTGTGGATTTGCTTGGGAAAAATGTTTGAGTTATAGTATTTTTAGCACATTATTTGTTGAAAATTACTTACTAAGTGGAAGTACTGAATAAGCTTCAACACCAATAAAGAGTTTGCACAGTAAGATAAGATTTGGAAATGTTCTGGGAACATTGGTAGATGCAGGGGACATAATGGGATGGCTCTCATGGGTATGGCACAATAAAAATAAAAACACAAAACAATGAAAAACACGATGATCCACGCTGTGGATGTTTGTAGTTGGGACCTTCAAAACATTCAAATGTGGAACAACGCTGCCCTCTGTTGGCCGTACGGCTTTCAATTTAAAACTGACAATATTTTTAGGATCACAAGCGATCTGTACCTGCAGTACTGGAAAACAAATATATATATATGTTATCTGTGAAGCTAGGTTGTGTTTTGATTTTGTAGAAACTGTTTCAGACCTTGTTTCCACAGTATTGCCTTGAACGAGAGAATCTTTACACTATTTGTATTGGCGGACATAGGTTGCAAAATGATAAGCATCCACTAATTAATACATATTTGTATATTTAATACCATACAAAACTATAACATGCAATAGGGTTATGTACAGTGGCATTACAAAAACAAAACTATTAGCAGAGGATGGTCTCAATCCATCGACCTCTGGGTTATGGGCCCAGCATGCTTCCGCTGCGCCACTCTGCTGCTCATCACAAGAATAATTGTAAACTCATTCTCACTATTGATATGGTTCTTAATGTTCAATTTAATTCAATTTTATTTATATAGCGCCATTTTACAACAAAAGTTATCTCAAGGCACTCTACAGTGTAAGGTTTAAGACCTTACACAATATATACAGAGAAAACCCAACAGTCCCACTTGAGCAACAGTGGAGAGAAAAAACTCCCTTTAAGAGGAAGAAACCTCCAGCAGAGCCAGACTCAGGGTGGGCGGCCATCTGCCTCGACCGGTTGGGGTTGGTGGACAGAGGAGAGAGAAAAGAACAGCAGGTGACACAGATCACAACAACAACAAGGAGCAGCAGACGAATCACCGGCAGGTTGGTAGGACCAGCAGCCAAAGCTCCAATGTCGAAGATACCTGAGAGAGAGAGAGAGGACGAGAACAACAAGGGGAGAGAAAAGAGACAGAGTTATTAACATGCAATGATGTCAGTGAAGTGGACAGAGAAGGAAAAGAAGGAGAGGAGCTTAGTTTTAGATTCAGATATTGCTCGGGTGAGAGCATTATATGGGTCAGAGTTATTGCAAGGTCTATTGGGCAGTGTCTGTGGGGTTCGGGGTGTGTTCATCTGTGCATGTGATCCGGTCCGAGATGTTTGCAGCTTTGTGCTAGTGCAGAACATTCCTCTGTGCAAATGTGCATGAGGTGTGCAGGTAGTTGTGGCAGTGGCAGTGGAAGTAGTGTGGTTAGGTGTGCATGGTGTGGTAAGCAGTGAGAGTGTTGGTCCTGATAGGTGGAAGGTGGTTGGCGGTCTGGATGCGAGTGTAGCTCTTGGTCCTGGTCCTGGTCAGCGGTTGGCGGTCTGGTTTTTCAGCACAGAGTTGATGTGACAGGACCATGACAGGTCCTGCGTGATGTGGACTCCGAGGTATCTGAAGTTTTTCACTCTCTCCACTGGGCTCCCGTTGATGACAGGGGTCTGGTAGTTTCTGTCATGCTTGGTGCTGAAGTCCACTACCAGCTCCTTTGTTTTGCTGACATTGAGCATCAGGTTGTTTCTCTGGCACCAGTGTGATATAGAGTCCCACAGCAGACTAAACCTATAGCAGCATAACTAAGAAATGGTTCAGTTACATGATCCACCTCTAACTATAAGCTTTATCAAAAAGGAAGGTTTTAAGGCTAATTTTAAAGCTAGCGAGGGTGTCTGCCTCCC
>JAUMTR010000024.1:16544828-16556533 GCA_032270685.1 Microctenopoma stevenorrisi
TATTTTGATTATATATACACTTATATTTTTGCAAGGTCCTAAACCTTGCTATGTAAAGTGCCCTGAAATGACTTTCAATGTGATTTGGCGCTATACAAATAAAGATGAATTGAATTTCATTACCTGAAGCACCTTCCACATCACATGACCAAATGTTTAATCACATCTTAAAGGCACAATTGATTGGTTAGACATTAGCACTGGTGTTTTTTCAGATGAACTTTTTTTAATGCTTGTTTTCAGCTTGAGCATTTCAGTAAAACTAAATTACAGATTGTGTCATAAACATAAAGCAAAGAAACATCAAGCCACTGAACCTGGCAGCATATGCACCATTTGAAGTAATAACTTTACCCATATCCATGCTTCTCATTTATATAGACTTTTCAATAAAGTATCTCTGATTCATTGTCTGCACAGTTTGACACATTTATAATACATTTTTTTCTTTTTCCATTAGTTTTTTCTGCGTGTTTTATTAATGAAAAAAAGTTACATTCAGATTCAGTAACATTTCCAACAGCAGCAGGTTACATAGACACTTCACACTAAGGAATATTTTAATTTTAACCTTTACATCATGTTCAGTCTCTTTACAGAATGATGGTGACCAAAATTATATTTGTAAATGAGAACTATTCTAAGTTTTGTCAGAGGCCATTATTTTAGCTTAAAGATGAAAGACATCTTTTTTATTTGTTGGAACCAACAAGGACCCAAATAATAACTTAGTACTTCTCTTAAGATCTGCTTTGAATAATAACAGATATGCAGCTACTTGTCCCCAAATTAAAGGGTTGATTTTCACAATTATTGTCTGGCTGTGTTGGCATTGGAAATATGTTCAGTCGATACAAGCCAGAACTGATCATAGCCTTTATGGAAATATTACTATTAGCAAATCCACTGCACACATAAGAAATCCAGATATTTTACCCACTTGATCCAGAATCTAAAATGAAAGGAGTTATTACACTTGACATTTTTTTACCAGCTGGATTATTTAACATTAAACGTCTGTCGACATACACGACCTGCGACATTATGAGAACTAATCACTCACTGTACTTAACAGTAGTTGTGGTTAATTTACTTATTACAATTAAACCAGAGAAAATGGTAGTTTGTTTACATTTGTAATTTTTGTTCCAGCACAGATCATCAGTCCTACAATAACCTTCTATAATTTGGACATAAGACACTCCTGATTAGGTAAATTAAAATGAACTAACCAGCATTTAAATTTTGGTTAATTTGAGCCTAGTGTTACTGGCAGTGGCATAAATGCATTTGTTCTTACAGAAATTAAGTGGCGACGTCCATAATGGAAAGCCATCACATCTTGGAGGATGCAGCAATGGCCGACGCTCCGGGACGGCTGTAAACACGCACATTGGTGTTCTAAGAAAAGTACAAGAGAAAGAACAAGAAATTTAGTTACGTAGTTAAAAAGTCAACATTTTTTATAGTCCCATTCAAAATAGCACAGCATTGTCATTTCCTTTGTTTGCCAAGAAATGTTATTTTGAGCTAAAGTGTTAACCTATAAGTATACTTAGCTGTAGTGGTGCGTGTACGTTTACCTTCTGGGCCTCAGTGTTGTACTTATTAAGAAGGGTCTGAACCCTGCTCCCGTAGTCTGGATGGACGGCATTCAAGTTTTCAACCTGCACAAAAAAAAGGGACATTTACGGTTTTGAAAAAATCAACTTAATGAATATTAACATGTTGGAGGCAGTTTTGTTATGTCTCTTGTGAGATTTCTGCCCCCCACCCACCCACCCACACAGTTTTCTCACTAATCTGAAGTAACATGCGACATGCTTCTGTGCATCTATGAGGATTGGAATAAAAATGTGCAGTTGTAGTTTTAGAAAAAATTTATTGTAATAGTAATGATTAAACCTGATCATAAGGTTTGATGGTTACGTGTTTAGTTATTTATTCTTATAGAAACGTGTTCAGGGGACTGGCAAAGTATCAGGTTTCTAGGTCTCTCGTAGTCTGACAGTTCCTAATGTGGTGAACACCTCTGTGTCAACTAAAAGCTTGGCACAGTGCAAAATGAAGAGTACCTTTACCAGAAAGCTTTACCCACTTCTGCACAACACTGTTTGTTGTTTGAACTGGTGGTTTGTGTGTGAGAATGAATTATCCTACAGAGTGTCTTGCTGAAGAACCCTTACAGGATACAGAAGTCTTACGGGTTTAATTTTATACTTCAATACCTCCTGAAAATCTTTTAAAACCAACACGACTGTTTTAAACTGATTCATACACTCTGGTCCAGTAGAACACAATTTAAAATGTCAGCTCAATAGCTTTACACGCTGAATATCTTGCATTTAATTAATTAATAATCCATCTAAGGATATACCAGACTTTACTGTCCAGATGCCACAGAAACTCCAAACAATGTTGGTGTAGCATAATATTGCAAGTTTAACCAGTCAGTACATGTTTATTCTTTATTAATAAATAATAATAAAAAATGTGCAGTTTTTTTTGACAAACTTTGCTACACTGCAACTTTCCAGAGGGACTGCATGGTCACCTGGAGATCTGCCGTTGATGCAGCCTTGGCGTTTGCCTTCTGTGCTGCTGCCACCGTCACACCTCAAACCAGAGATGAGTTATGTTTAGTTTTAAGCAACAAGGCAGGGAAAGACCCAGCTCTCACCTGATCCAGGTGTTTCCAATGTTTCCTCTATATTAGGAAGGTACATTGGTACATAATGCTAGAAAGGTTGGTTCATTTACAAACCGAGCAGTAACTATTCTGTACCACCGACCTGAGCCAGTCTTTACACGCCAGGTTCTCCAACCACTTCTTTGAATTAGCTCTTACCCATGAGGACAGTTTCTTTGCTTTTCTGAACAGTTTCAAACAACGTACGACGTTGGCATCACAGACATTGCCTAATTTAAATGAGCAAGTCAAATCCCATGTTAAATAAAGTTACGTGAACATTAAATACCTCATGAAATGATAATTATTACCTTTTAATACTTTTTACTTTTAAAACCCCGCAGATACTCTGACTTAACATGTGATAAAAGTCACAGCTGTACTTCTGTTATGTACTGCTGCTAAATACACAACTGAAACGTTACTGATGTTTTTTGCTGCATTATTTAATAAAAATAATGTAGGGGATAAGTGGCAACTACAAGCTTTAACGCTTTTAAATGAATGAATGTTTTGTTAAGCTCTGTGCAACTGTGTATAAATTCTGTTCTATAAAACCAGTGTGTCTCGCCTCACACCCACAAACCACAGTGTTTCTGAGAACAGGCTTGCTTTTCCACTTTTAGCTTCAAAAAACATCCTGTGGTTAAATCGAGAAAAATCTTTGAATTTTTGTAATTGGGTTGCCGAAGACAATATGCAGCTGCAAAGCTGAGAAGAATGTGATGTGGACTCACCATGCGTTTCTGGATGAAGAGCTGGGCTTCCCTCAGGAACCCTGCAAGGTTCTGGCACAGTCTCTGGCGCTCCTCGTCATTTAGCACTTGTGTGTAGAAGGCACGAACCTGTAAGTGAAAACAAAGACAGGTTCACAAACAGCTGGAAGTAGATGCTAATGTACTGTTCATGCCGAGTAGAAGCAATAATGTTACACAGCACCACTTTATTATCCTGTGGATGAACTTATTTATATTACACTGTTACTTCTACAAAAATCAATTTTTTCTTACACTAAGCCTTCTCTAATTGCAACATGTTTAACAAGCTACACAGTTTATACAAAGACGTCTGGATGAGATTTGTTATGTTTGGTCAGTGGTGGATGTAGAAAATTGTATAAATTGGGGCAAAGTTACCTGTGTGACATTGTCTTCATCTGAACTGTTGTAGCGGGCAACATCTGGAGACGCCTTAAACTTTGACTCCACACAGCGAGGCTGATTCTCTGGTGCACTAAAGCTGTTGGGAAAGTAGTTTGGAGCTCCACCTAGAGGCATACACCAGGACAAATGGTTTCACCGCTCAGTAAAATGCTCATTTTATGTCCGTTTTTAAAACTGTGTATAGCTCTGTTCTTTATAAGCAGAAAAAAAGGATTTAAAAGGGTGTTTGTGATGCTTTGGTTTTTTGTAGCCATCGAGATCTTTACTTTGAATCAATCAATAATCACACTCAAATACACAACATTGTTTTTGTTTGAAATTGCACTTTTTACTGTTTTTATGTTTTAAGCCACATACATTTCACCTGCTTGATAATTTAAGCATTTGTGTCCTTGTTGACAGGTAAGCCGAACTGTGACCTACCTTGGTTATCAGACATGCACATTGGACCATCACGCTGGTAGTTGGCCACACGGGCCCTGTAGGGGCAGTTGACAGGGATCTGTAAGTAGTTGGCTCCCAGACGGTGTCTGTGTGTGTCTGGGTAGGAGAAGAGACGACCCTAGAGGACGACATGGGAGAAGCATAAGATCTTTTTTTTTTAATGGACCAAAATGTATCCGTTAACTTTAGATTCAAAGTAGCCACCTTTGGCAGATCTAACAGCTGAACACACTCGAGGCATTTTTTCTTTAACAGAAATCAAACATTCCTCAGAAAGCTCTTCCATTATCTGTTGCAGAGGTTTGGAACTTGCTTTGCTTTTACTCTTCTGTCCAGTTTACAGACATAAGTGTTGTTTTAAGTGTTTTTTTGTAGCAACAAACTACTTTCTCAGTATAATACTGTTCAGCTGAGGCTCACAGGGGTATAGTACCACAGTTTGTTCCAACACTGCTTTTATCCAGTAACCATTCCAGAAAAGGTTACTGGAACACCAGGCTTGATTAACCTCCATTGCTTCAGAACTGCTTTAAATTGTTAACTCATTTTGTGTTCCATCCTAACACAAAGTTTTTCTCCAGGACTTGGCAATGCAGTAAAATACATAAGCAGCACTTAACTGCTAATATCAAGATGTGAAATACAAGAATTGGAAAACATTTACTAATAATTCTACAACTATACATGGAAAAGAGTAAAAATTCTCACAGCAAAATTATATTGTCACCAAAATGTAGTGATATATGTGCTAATATTGTTTATGATAAGAATGATGATGTCAATCTGCCCGTGGTGTTACCTGCAGCATCTTATCAGGACTTGGCTCAATGCCTGGTGGCATGTTGCTCGGGTCAAAGGCCAGCTGCTCCACCTCTGCAAAGTAGTTGACTGGATTCCTGTTGAGAACAAGCTTGCCCACAGGGATCAACGGGTACTCTTTGTGTGGCCAAATCTGAGAGAGAAAGTATGTCATGTAACAATGTCAGTAAGAGTCATTGCAAGTTATTTGTCTACAAACACTTTTGAGCAAAAATACATATTCAAACTTCTAAATTAATTTGGCAGAATGTGCCTCAGACTACAGCGGAGTGATGCAGTACCTTGGTAAGGTCAAAGGGGTTGAACTGGAACTTCTCAGCTTGCGCAAAGGTCATGACCTGGATGTAGAAAGTCCAGGATGGGTAGTTGCCATTGGCAATGGCATTGAACAAGTCTCCAATCCCATAATCTGGATTAGTGGAAGCCAAGCGATCAGCCTCCTCCACTGTCAAATTCTTTATTCCTTGATCTGTCTGAAATAACATCACATAAACCATAACTAAGCAATTATACAATCATAGGGGGTGCATCTATAAAGTTAACATGGGTTAAACCTCAAACAGACCTTGTAGTGGAATTTGCAGTAGACACTGTCTCCATTAGCATTGACAAGTTTGAAGGTGTGAGACCCGTAGCCATTCATGTGACGATGGCCATCGGGCAAACCTCGATCACTGAACAGAAAAGACACCTACACAGTACAACAGGAAAAGAGATGATGAGTGCTGCAAAGTTTTCCCTGCCGAACGCTGCTGCGCAACAAAACCTTAACAGCTACCTGATGCAAAGACTCAGGTCTTAGGCTCCAGAAGTCCCACACCATGTCGGGATCTTTCATGTGGGTTTGGGGATTACGTTTCTGGGAGTGGATGAACGATGGAAACTGTATGGGGTCGAGGGCACAGGTCAGTGCATTTCACGTTCGATTCAGGGTGAAAGGCTGAAAACCACCTCTGATCACATTCATTGCAGTAAAAAAATCACAGCTTTGATCAATCACATGTGAAATTATTCTGCACCACGCATCTCTGACACCCACTCACCAGCAAGGCGTCCCTGATGAAGAAAATGGGGGTGTTGTTGCCCGTCAGGTCCCAGTTGCCCTCATCAGTGTAAAACTTCAGTGCAAAGCCTCTGGGGTCTCGCACCGTGTCTGCGGATCCAGACTCTCCAGCTGGAATAAAACACAAATATAGGATGACTCAGTATGGCAGATGGCGCAGTACTATTTCAGAACCAAGTTAACTCATTTTCTCAACAGAATAACACCTGCACCACCGATAGAAGGACAAATTAACATAAAAGCAACCTTACCCACTGTCGAGAAGCGAACAGCAACCGGTGTGGTCTTGCCAACGTGCCCAAACACCTTGGCCTTGCAGTAGCGTGTGATGTCATGAGTCACCTCAAAGTATCCAAATGCTCCTGTAGCATAGAGGAAAATGACAAGATATTTCATCAGCTTAGAAATGTCTTGGTCACATCTTTTTATTGTATTTGACTGTCTAGACTCAGGCAAACGTCAGTCCTGGTAGGACAACACTATCCTCCTCTGTTCTTCAACATCCATTAAAGACCTTTGTTGCCACCTGTTGGCGGCGGGCCTGTCCAGACTAGCTTGGTGTAAATAAAAAAATATCCTATTACTGAGAAGAGTTTGGCTCCCTGCAGCATAGTCCAACCAATAAATCCATATATTTTTTTAATATCTGTCCAACGTTTTTGGCCTTGACCTCGAAAGCCTCCCTATTTTTCTGGCACTAATCCTCAAACAAAATTGGCCCTCATTTGCCTTTTGCCTGCTTTTACAATCCTTGACTTTGGCAGTACTATGCATGTAAAGATTGTTTCAGAAAATTCAAACCATTATTTCTCTGTGACAAAAATGAGCTCATGACCATGATGTGGTTTAAAGCTCAAAGAAAAAGGGATCAAGTGGACCTTACTTTGAGGTGACATTACTTTTGCAATTCGAATAATTGTGAGAAACACAAAATGCTGAAGCAATACCACTGTTCTACTAAGCTGCCACAACTGAGCACAATAAGCCCAGTACTCACCTGCACCTTTGGCATGCACCACTCTCTCTGGGATTCTTTCCCGATCGAAATGCGCCATTTCATCTGTGAAGACCACATCTTGAACCAGCAGGGGGCCCCTTGGTCCTGCAGTCTGCAGGTTCAGCTTGTCTCCAATAGGATGACCTGCACCTGTGGTCAGTGTGTCTGGCTTCTGTTGTGAAACCATGTATGTGTTGCATTAAAGCAAAGTCTTAATTCAAGCCACATGTATAGATTTGCAAAGTGCAACCACCAATTTGTTTAAATAGGTTAATTTTCTCTCTTAGCATCGTCTTATTTTGCTGTTTGTTATGAATAGGTACAAGCAATTTCAGGCTTTAACTACAGGGTGCATCATGTGCACATGTATCAACGTCTATTGTTTTAACAAACCATGCGACTAATTAAAAAAAACAAACAGCAAGTGAAAAAACAAGAGAAAGCTATTTAACATTATTGTTTTGAAAACACATAGGAAGTAAGCAGGTAGCGAAAATATAAAACATATTAAATATGTACAAAGATGCTCAAGCACCACAAACAGTGAAACCAGGAGGAAAAAATGAGCTTGAAGTGAAGAGTTCAGCTGGGGTCAGGTTATTTTAAAGCCGTCACTAGCTGCGTGCTCTGGTTGTGCAACAAGCAAAGTTTAATCACAAACTAGAACCTGCACAATGACCTTCTGGATACATTCACAAGAATTGTTTTCATTTTACATTTATGTGTTTGTTCGTTTATTTCGACTGAGGACAGTTGCAAACAGATGCTAATCAGCTATCTGGATTCTTCGAGAGAGGCTAGTTTAGCCTGCAACGTTAGCAATGAGTTTTTCAACAACTTACAGTGAAAACCCGACTACTTGTGAATTGTTTATTAACAACAGTATGAATATTGGCTTCGGTTAGCTAGCTAGCTTCAGGTTTTGTGTTTTGATAACTGGTCATGCTGTGAAACGACCTTTCACCCAATTACCCGGAGTCAGCCTCCGCTGCGCAGCTAAAACGCCTTATTTAACGCATACAAACCAGAGAGCCTCTGGTCTCCTTCCATGTCTTCAGTTGATCCGCAGTTTTAGTCCTGTTCTCAGCCATCCCGTCAAAATCGGTGCTCACGGCCGTGCAGACTACACTACGCACTGTGCAGAAGGTGGACAACGATATCTTTTTATTCTTCCTGGACTTTGCTCGTCGTGACCCCGCCCCCTCCTCTGATTGGCTGGAGGAGAAAACCAACCTACTTTTGAAACAAGGGGAGAAAGCAGCAACACAAAGATCCTCTATACTGGTAAACATTGCAGTGATCTTACTTTGCTTTTTACATTTTTCGAAATGCCTTCACCAACAACTTGTACATATCACGTGGTAATGGGCAATAAAGTTGTGCTAAAATGCTACTGTAAAGTTTGAAACACTAGTCTCCTAAAGGTTTGGCACTAACAGACAACATGCACGTAATTTCTTATCTTACCTATAATCAATTACCTAGACCAGCCAATTAATTTCTAATTTCCAAAAATGTAAAGTTATGGGTGTGACTTATATATTTACTCTGATTCTTATATTCTGCAGGGTAAACCTATCATGGCCATATCATGTCCACTGAAACGTTTTAATCCATTGCACCTATGCTATTTGCTGGTTTTATACAGCAGCTACAATTTGTGTTAGCAAAGGGCTGGGTTGTAATATTGCCCTAAACCAATGTTTTGAGTTTTTACACACACAACATTTACAATTAGACGTCATGGTTTACTTATATTCTTCAATACCAAGGTTAGGAAAATGTTCCTCCTACCGTACTTCAGGATTAGGTTTTTGTAGCACAAATAAATGAGAAAACACTGATAAATCTTTTTTTCCATCCTTCTAGATTCCAACAGTTCTCGGTTATCCCTATAAAATAAGCAATTGTTCAAATTTTACTGATGAATTGCTTTTTATTTCAAACAGCATTCACACAATACACTGTATTCTCGAGGCACATTCACATCAAGTGCTAAATAATTTCATGCATGGTCAAATGTATGCTACAGCTTTGTTAAACTGAATGCAAATGCTGATTTTAAATGAAAATATTGCTTTATTATTTGGCACAGTAGGAAATATTGTCTATTATTTGACCATTGGTGTGTTATTCCTTGACTGCTTTTTAAAGTGAAGTGAGGAATGTGGTCAGAAGCTGACAAAAATGTACAATAAGTTCTGCTTGAGAAAAGAAACATCACTATAATGCGTAAGGCTGATGATGCTATTAGAGTTAGCAGATAATTCACATGGTAGTTCACATTGAAAAGTACAACAAAGCAGCAGCACTACTGCACAATGTTGAATAGGATATCTCTTAAAGTATCTCTTAAAGCCACCTTGATATTCTGACATTTACAAGACTGTTGTCACATTGTCTTAATTTTAACTGAAAAAAATATATGTATATTACAATTAACGCTTCAAGTTGCAAAGTGGCTCCAGCTGGTGTCAACCAGAAAAGCTCTCAGCTCTAATGAATGACATGAACCCGTTGAAAAAAACTACAGACTAAATCAGAATATCAAGGTGTTTCCTCTAAAGTAAAAACATATTAAAGTGGTTAGTACATTTTACATCACAAGTTAAATTCCCAGAGGTGTTTTAAGAACAATTCTAATAATAATGCACAACAATATTGAAGTTAGATAGTATATGGTATAAATTAAGTTTGATATTTATTAAAGATTATATGAAAAAACATGATTTGCACCCAAATAGAGAAAATGTCAGTGAGAAGAATGTGATACATTATATGATGTTTTAAATATGGTTATGCAACTTGTAAATGATGGTACAAATAGAACAGCTTAAACTGATATTTATATGCTGATTTGGCCACCCTGTAACAACTGCTACAAATTACGAATTTGTCACCTGGATAAGAATACCTGGATTTTTTTCTCTTTCAAAAGCACAATAAATACTGAAAACACCAAAACCCCTATCATTTGTCCATCTCACTGTAAACACAAGCAAATAATACCCCTACAAAATCAATCAAGTTTGCACAATCACTGACTGGTTTGAACACGACAGATGAGAGCAATTTCACCTCTTCCACCCAGTCGGTCGTTCTTCAGACAGCTATAACAGGTTACAATCCGAGTAGGCACCATGCATAGGAGAGAGGTGGGGGGGCATCCTTCAAGGCTGGGCTCTTTTCTCAATTAAAACTCACGTCAAAGTCCTCATTTCTGATAAAAAACTCTTCTTAAAGTCGAAAGTTTAGGCTGTTAATTTAGGGAGCACAGAATTCTAAAGTGACTTCATGTGGGTGATTTGGTTAATTTGTGACACAAGTCTTTCTGAACAGCCTAATGTGCCAGAGCCACTTAAACACTTATCTTACTAAAACAGTGTAACAGATTTGAGCAGAGCTGAAAACAAGGCAAAGAAGCTTGAAATAGGTCAGAAATAGGTATGTATGAGGGCAGGGAGGACTAGATCCTGCGCAGGGGATGCCACATGGACACAGGCTTCCTCAGGGTGGCCAGCATCTGGTTCCAGTGGGTGATCCCCATTCCACTGGCCTCAGGGCCGATGATCACATGACCCAGATTCTCACCCCGACCGTCATCTGTGGCCTCGGCCACTGTCACCCTCAGGGAGAGCTCCTGCAAACAGCACAACACGGTTACACAACCTGTTAAGTAGGCATGAATCAGCACCTTGTTTACAGCACAACTCATCCAGATCTTTATGAAATCGGCTCGTTGAACACGTGTAATAACAACTTCATGACTTTTATTGCTTTTGGCATTTTAACTTCTTCACCTTTTGCACACATTTAATTTTATTACTGTTTGGCTTATTTCCTAAATAGCCAGAGGAGATAGAGCAATATCATTTTTATGAATGTTTAAAAGACATTTCATGCTGCAGGATATATCTTAATGATGATTTGATTCTTTGTTCTAGGGAAGCATAGAACATACCTGTTCATGCCCCGCTAATATAATTTAAACTAAGCTAATGGGCCCTATGTCCTATTTTCCTGCATCGGGTTAATTATTTACATTTGTCCAATACTACAGACATTTTGTTCCCTCATCTTCTCTTCGGCCACATTAAATTAAATAACAATTAATTAATTGTTTTTTACATTTATCAAAACATACAATAAGACCATAAAATGCATCAAAACTGTTGTTTTGTCCACCTGATGTGCACACTACCTGAAGGAACCTAATTTTCATTTTGCTTTGCTTTCATTTATTATTGGCAATGCTGGTTTATTGGGTGCCTGCCATTTTAATGGAGAACATACAGAAGTCCCCCAATCGGACAGACAGACAGACAGACGCACACACAGACACACACAGATTAACACACATAGACACAGATACACATACACACACACACAGACACAGACACACTTAAACACATACACACACACCACCCTTAGTTTAAACCTTTACAATAGGAGTCTGATTTTCACAATAAGAGCCTTTTTCTTAAAAATCAATAAATGTGGTTGAAGTTGCGTTGCATATATTTTTGATTG
>JAUMTR010000024.1:16566573-16594033 GCA_032270685.1 Microctenopoma stevenorrisi
GGGAACGTAATTTCATTTCACCTTGTACTGTAACATGTATATTGTTGAAATGACAAATAAAGCAACCTTGAACCTTGTGTGTGTGCGTGTGTGCGTGTGTGCGTGTGAGGCTGGGGAAGCCCATGACAGCGGGTGAGAAAGAGAGTAGCTGTTAAACGAATGGCTGAGATGATTGCGAGTGCTGGTAGAGGAATTGAATTCTGAGCAGGTCGTATTTCAGCTGAGCGAAGAGGCGAGCATCTCAGTGATACACACATGCGCACACACCTCCACTGCCAAGCCACTCCAGCATCATAAGGAAGCCGCGGGGAGCACACTCAGAGAGCTGAAGAGAAGATTTGGAGTGTTCTTCATTTTGCTGGAATCACAGCTTTGAGTGGCAGAAATTCTCCCGCTACACATCTAACCGGTAATTGATGCAAAAAGCTTTCTGGGCTTTTCATGATGGAGCACAGCGAGGAAGTCCAGAAATATGAAGACACATGGAGATTTCAGCAGGACACAAAGAGGATTCTAATGTCAAAGCAGTGTTAGAGGGACGCTCTGTCTGCTTGTTAAGTTAAAGAAGGCTGCAACCTGCTCCAGAAGCAACTAACATCCTGTCTAACTAACTAATATCCATGCTGTGAACCGGTTCCCACTTTTTGGTTTGTGACATTTAAAACGTCTCCCTGCGACTCCTGCACAACAGTGTCTGATTATTTAATTTAAAAAGGAGATATTTTATGGTTGTACAGAGCCTACAGGGCCATGCAAATCCCACGGCCTGCCCTCCAGAAATGAGTAAACTCAGAACTTTCTAATCACTAAACAAACCTGACCCCTACATCCTGATGGCAGCACAACTTAAAAGCTTCTCTAGGTGCTGAGTGGACAGCTCCTGCTGCTCGGTGTGACATTTGTTATCACGGTTTAGCCCCTGAAGCCCCTGAAGGCTGCGGTCTCCAGCAGGCAACAAACCTGCACCGAGTTCAGATCGACTTGCAATGCCCAATAACAGTCCCAGAGAAAAGCAAAGAGCAGAACAGGAGCGCAAACGTTGCTGAGATGCATTCGCAGCTAATGCGCAGCTGAAGCCCCGCACGCTGTAAATGAATTCCTCCAATGTCAACACAGAAAAGACGCATGCAAGGCGCACGGCTCTGCGCGGTTAGCGCACAGAGAAGCGCAGCCTGAGTGAGCACGCATTCCTTACCCGGAGTTTGCTTTTGGTGCAGTAGGGAGAAAGGAGGAGGAGGAGGGGGGCAGACCAACTCCACCGGTCTCCCTTCTTCAGGCACCTCTCTCCATCCAATGACACCGGTCTCGCTCCGGTTTGTGTATCCCGGGCGGTGGAGGGGTGCAGGAAGGGAGGGAAACGCCGTTTCAGAGCATCCGGAAGCTTTCAGTCCGTTCAGCAGACAGAGAGGAAGGGGCTGAAGAAGAGAAGGAGGAGTGGTGTTTTTCTTGTCTTCAGCACCGAGATCTCCGTCTGTTGCTGCGGATGCTCGCTGGAGTCAGAGGCAGCTCAGCCGCGGCCGACTGCAGAAGCAAAGTCCCACCCCTGCAGCGCAACTTCCACCGGCGGGCCGCTCAATAACGCGACCACCGCCTCCCCCTGCTCCAAAACTCCCGAGCAGCAACAGCAGAGCCGGCGAGGAACACACACACACACACACACACACACACACACGCGCGCGCGCGCCAGTGTTACGCAACGGGTGCGCAGGGGGGAACCGGGACGGGAGGTGTGAGTGCTTCTCAGGAACAGGCAAACTTTGTCTTTTCCATGTCTTCCTCAGCACATCCAGCCCCTCCACGATGACAAATTCACCCAGGAATAACCCTCCTCTTCCTTCCTTACGTCTTCCTCTGAGGTTTGAAGCGGATGAGGATGATTCAGTGTGAAATGATATAAGAGTACGTACCGGGGGTGGGCAGGGTGCGGTGCTGACAGCAAAATATTTCCCTAATTCATCCTCTCATCGCGGAAAATCCAGGACATTCAAGTTCATTTAAGCTTGTATTCAAAGTCAATCAATCGCTATTACACTATCATCTAATTATTACCACAGACACCAATACATCACGTGGTTATTACTTATATTACAAATATTCAATATCAATTCTTTATTAGCCACGAAAGAACACAAGCACAATCTTTACTGATTGTACATTCTTCTACTTGTTTTGACACGTTGTTTCTTTGCAGTGAAAGCAGATTAAGAAACATGTCATTGTCCTGATGAAAGATGAAGCCACAGAACACTCAGATCTTTTACATGGGTAAAGGTAGCAGCTCAATACTTCTTTTTAATTACCAAAAGTAAGATTAAAAATACACACAGGTCCATCAAAATATTTTTACAAACCATCATGCAGATTGAACAATTCCAGAACAATGCTTAGTCATTTATTTGAGCATAGATAGCATGAATGGTTCAGTTGAATTCAAGTTCAGCTTCATCTATAAACCTCTTTGCTCATCTGCTCTGACCTCATTCATCTTTTAAACTCTATTATAACTATGAATTAAAAATATATATGTAAATAACATATTTGTCTAAATAGAGGAGTAGAAAATTACAGGACTTCCAGGCCGTCCTGCCCTGCTCCAATGATTGGTTTAATAAATAAATATAGCTGGGTGTCATGTGCATAGCAATGGAAATTAATAGTGTTTCTTTTTAACATTGCCTAGGGGAGTCAGGTATAATGAGAAAAGAATGGGTCCAAGCACAGAACCCTGTGGAACTCCGTATTTAACCTGCATGTGCATGGAAGATTCATCATTAACATGAACAGGCTGACAGATAAGATTTAAACCAGCTTAGTGCTGTTCCTTTAATACCAAAGACACGTTCCAGTCAGTGCAATAAAATATTAGGATCTATGATCTGTGTCAAACGCCGCACTAACATCTAATAATGCATTTGGTTATTACAGGCTATAATATTACATGCTAATTTTATTATTACTTATTTTTATTAGACCTGTCAAAAAATTGTACTAGAAGTTTGTAAAATAAAATGTGGTGAAGCAGAGGTATTAAGTAGTGTGCTTGACTAATTCTATGTTCTACACCACTAGCCAGCAGCCGTACAACATCATTTATCACAAACGTAACTGCCAGGCTGCGTGTGGGGGACATGCCACTCACAGGAATTCCAATGAAAACCGAATAGGCACATTTCCCCGCAGGATTTCCTCTTTGATCACCTGCTCTGACCTCATTTATCTAGATTATTGATTGAGTATTGGCTCATTGTACACGTGACAGAGCTACTGGACCATCAGTCTGCATCCAGACTCAACATGATGATTGCCACACACATAAAAAACTCATAACTGCGATTGTGTAGAACTAAACATTTTTAGTGAAGAGTTAGACCATAATAGACATTTAGACAACTAGCAGTGATTTATATTTGATATGTTTTTATATGTAACACTCACACACACAAGATGCATCCACAGCAGATGCTGCTCTGGTAAAATCTGCGCTACTTTCACAGCATCAACAGTGCCATTTCTGTTTTGTGTGCATCTCCATTCTCAGCTGCACCCATGAGACTAGATCACGTGTAAACACAGAAAAGTCACCATGAACAGGAATCGAGAGTAAAGCCTGGCTCTGTTAGCTGTGATATCTGCAGTCCAATGAAAGAAACCTTCTTTTTCATTTAAGCTGAAAGTAGTTCCTGGCATACAGTGTGAAACACAGGTAATATGATTATTTCAGCTCATTTAAACACTCAGGTTTACTCTTACTGTAAGATATAGAAGAGAGGAATGTGTATGCTGAGTGTTTCATGTGGCTTCCTTTTTTTCATTTTCAAGGTACAGCTGAGGGAAACATATTAATGTTAATTAATGAATATGTCTCTTGACATAATCTTATCTTTATGGTTCAAGCTAAAAGTTACAACAAGACATTGAAAATGAAACATCCCTTCTCTGCTTTTAACAGTTATATGCATATATTGTATATTTTTACTACAGCAGGCACATAATGCATACTGGTTTTACTTTGTCTTTTAAATGTCTCCATCTGGTGGTGGAGCCTTTGTACTAACGCGAGAGCAGTACAACTTCACGGTCTGACGAAAAGCAAACTGCTGAGTGTGACTCATACATGTTAATTAATAGTGGTCAGTGGGCTGGACTTTAACTCTGTGTTTTCCTTATAGGCAAAAGAACATTAAAATTCTCTAGATTCACTGCAGATCAACGTTGAGCTGGAAAAATCAATTTGTGCTTTGAGGTTGTTGGTAATCTAATCTTAAAATAGGGAGAGATAATTAAGATTGCATTAATAAGTCAATGGGCTAAGAGAGTTCTCTAGAGTTTAAAATCAATTATGAGATTTGGTTGATGTTCTACGGAAATTATTCATATATTTCCAGTTTTAGAATAGTCACTGTAATTAATAATTTAAAGGTTCATTCCCAGCCACAGACTAGAGAGTGGTTCCTATTTTACTGAAATCAGTGTTGCGGTGAAGTTCCACTGCACAGACAAGTTAATACTATTTTAACTTATGTAAATAAAACATTTGAGCATCAGTAAAATTAATCTTAATATTCTGCGGTCCAGTTGTGCTGTATCCAGGTTGTGTTTACTTTTTACTGCAGGGTCTATAAACATATTGCAGCAGTAATAACACAATGTGTGTGTGTGTGTGTCTGTCAGTCTGTCTATTTGTGTATATATATATAAAAAAAACATAGAAATATTGTTCTGTTACTACTGGGTAAGTTGATCAACAATAGATGGCAGCAGACCAGGGTACAGTCTGTACACATGTTACCAGAAAGTCCCTGTTTTTTCTGTTCAGTGGCAATGAACAATGCAAAGAGAAACCACAGCAAAGATATGTTGTGAGAAGAAGAAGCAATATGAAGGCTGTACAGCTGATGAATGCTGAGCTTTAATGATATGTTCAAAAGTCATCCTTCAGCCACTTCTCAAAGTGGTTAATCTCCTAAGCAGGTCATTCTTTACAAGAGTAAAAATACTGTACATTGCTCTGTATACCAATGCAGGTGAAGAATAAGATCTTTTTTTGATTCTCCGCTGTTTAGGACAGTGATAACTACTCACCATTTTCTTCCCCCAAAACAAGTGAGGTTGAAGAAAGTCAAGTAACGCTTTAAAACTGAATACATAATATCTGACTCTCTAAAGACAGAAATAGCGGTGCTCCATAGTCGACAAAATAGTGTGTGGATTAAAATAGATAAAGGTAATATATATTTATACTATGTATATATTTCTATATATCTATCTATCTATCTATATATATATATATACATACATAGATAGATATGCTTAATTTTCTAGATACAAGGACAGCAACCAGTGCTGTCCACACACATTCCTTAGCACACAAACCCATTTCCCACTGCAACAAACTCCTGCTTTATCATTTTCACTCCATGGACCATTAAGTTGTGTACTGTACATCTGAAATAGGCTCCTGTTCCCAGAAGGACATCTTCCCTAGTGACAAACTTAAATGCAGGTTTTTTTTAATATGAAAAGAAAAATGTTGCCAGAGCAAATAAACAAAACGTGAACATGCAGTCAGTTTAAAAACATTGTCCATCTAAATGCATGTCAAGGGAACATTTTGCACAAGTGAATGAGACTGTGTACACCAAGAATAGTCCAGAGTTTGTTCAGGATAACCACAATAAACCCATGTGCATAATACTATTATAAGCTTCCACTGACTCCAGACTCAAAGGTACTGATGAATAACACAGAACTCATTTAATTAAAGCAGAGTAAAGCTGTTAAATAAGCAAGATGCGGGATCTGCTGTAGCATAAGCACAAGAGGACGGAAAACTAAGCAGGAGAAATGGAAATCTGTGCTTGCGTAGTGTTCTCCTCACGGCTGTGGTTGTTTTGTTCATAAAGCATTAATATGTGAAACAAAGTGGTTCAGTTGGAAGATGAGACCAGTTTCAAATGTCAGTTTTAGTCAAGGAGAAAAAAAACACATTCCACATGTTGCAAAACTATTCAAATCCAGTTCCCTAAATTTACAGGAACGTCTTTCAGTCTCCACTGCATCACCATCAAGTCCTCAGTCTCCGTCAAGAAGCACCAAAGTCCACACCGGCTGTGCAGAAGCCATCCGTAACACAGAACCATTCGAAAACAACTTGACACAAACTAAACAATAGTCGAAGCTAAATATTTTGCAGTCCTGAAACGTTCCCGTCTCCCGTGCACTGTAAGAAGTTTTTTACACTGAACTTCACTTTGTTTCTAAAAGTTGCAGGTTTGAACTGAGATGAATCAGTTTATGTGCCACAAAACTAATGGAAGATAGAATTAGTAAAAGGCTGTGTAACATATGACATAAAATGCTCATGCACTATTATCTCCAGAGGAAATGACAAAACAAAGATAAGAATAATTGCACATACTCGGACTAGAAACCAAACCAAAAGCCAGGGCAGCTTTGTCCCATTGTAACTTCAGAGTATCCAAAACATGTTAACTATGCTGTGAGAACAGCAAAGCCAAGAACTGCTCAGTGTTCATCAGCTACCTCACTGGAAGCCCCGGTAAGAAGCGTAGGATAGAACTGCACTTAACAGCTGGTACAGTTGGTAAATTCATCACTACATCAGTGCTGAGTGTTGATTGTGTAAGATCACCGGCTTCGTTGCTTGTTTTTTAAATTAACATTAAAAAAAGAAGAAGAAAAGAAATCCATCAGGTTTTTTCTCCTTATTCTCTTCATGGGACAAAAATCTATCTCAACTTTCCTCTCTAAAATTCAAACCGTAATACAACTTTAGACGTCTAGTGCAAACTTCTAGAAAATATTGTATATGTATAAAACGTTCCTCTATTTGACACAGCTTTCACGCTGATCTAATATACAGCTTTAACAACTCTGTATTCTTGCAGTACAGAACAAGAACAGAAAAACCTAAAAATCCCTCAGACGTTTGTTTAATCTCTTGCCAAATCCCTTTAAAAAAAAAACGCGGAGTGAAAAGCTAAAGAAACATCTGACAGACCAGTTGTTTGTCTGTTAATCACTTTCCAGGAGTCAAAATTAATTCAGCTTTCCGTGTTTCTCATGACTGTCTTGGGCTAAATTGGAGAATGGCCTGTGGATGAGACGAAGCTGTTGGACGGGCCCGCAGCCTCTCACACTTCCATGAAGGAAACCAGATGATTAGTTTTAGGGGAGCACTGAGGCTGCTGCAACAACAAAGCTGACTATTAGCTATCACACATCAGCGTCAGCAATGGGACCACACACAGGAAAGTTGGACGTGTTGCTATGGCAACAGCTGGGAAGATGAACTCAGAGTGGCTGCGACTGAGTCAGATGGACGGTGTGTGCAAGAAGTGTTGGTTGGGTTTGGTTCTGTGCTGCATGCGTTTGTTGGCTCTGGTTCTGGTTCTGGGACTGAGAATTTAGCTGTGGCTGCTGCAGGATGTGCACCACCCGGCTCAGGGAGTCTGTGGTGGCAAAAGCCAGGTACTGGCAGCACAACCAGTCCTCCAAGCTCACACAGCAAGCCGTGTCCAACGAGCGTTCTGCAAACTTGATCATCATTAGTGTCCGCTTCAAGTCCAGCCAATTCTGGAGGGTGGCCTCTCTCTGGCAGGACGTGGCCCCTAACATGGGGCCTGCGCTGTTACAGCCCAGTGCTTGGAACAAGTCCTCCCGAGGACCCCAGAGGAGGCACTGCAGGCATGCCCGGGCTTCGGACATCCGAATCCTTTCAGAGGGGTTGACAGTGAGCAGTAGCCTGGCCAGCTGCTGCAGGCCCTGTGAATACAGCGATTTAACAGGGAGCAGAGGTAGGTCAGCCCAAGTGTACTCCCTCTCCTTTAGCTGCGGCGTTTCCTCAAAGGGGTTCGGTCGGTGCAGCATCTCATAGATGAGAATCCCAGTTTGAAACTCGTCACATTTGCGGTACTGAGTAGCTGTGACGATTTCAGGTGCCAGGCGTGACTGGTCGCGCAGAGTACCGGGGTCGGCTGCCATGAGAGTGCTCTTCTGCTTTGCTTGAGAGAAGTTGCTGATGATGAGGCGGGCGGGGCACATGGCGTTGGCAGCAGCAACGGCAGCAGCACTGGCACAAGTTGCACCAGAGCTGCTGCTGTTGTTGTTGGGCTCAAGTAAGTCCAGATTCCAGGGGTTGCCAGGCTGGCAGTTGACCAGCAGCAGGTTTTCCAGTCGCAGGTCACAGTGGGTCACGTGATAAGGTTTCATGTGCTCCAGGCCGGAGCACAGCTGCAGCAACAAGAGACAGACCTGGCGCTCATACAGCTCAGGGTTATGAGCATGTCTGGCCACACCTTCGCGAACAAAGTCCGCCACGGTTTGGAAGGGCACCTCACGTGTGATGACCACCACTCGGCTCGTCAGGCAGCCAGCAGTGTTCATGTGAGCTGCTGCAGGGGTTTCATCGAATTTACTATTTGGGTCTCGTCTACTACTTGAGTCTGTCATCTTGTTTTCAGTCTTAATCATTTTTTCCTTCAGCTTGTTTACATCATTCTCCTCATCATCTTCATCATCTTCTTCCTCTTCCCAGGGCAGTAGGCGGCTGGGGACATCAGCCAAGAAGTGTCCGCAGTCCTGCTGAATGTTGAAGTGCACAGGCAGACTCTGTCTCACTGCAAGGCTGTGGAAAAACTGCTGTTGGGTCTCCTTCACTTTGCTCCGGCAGATCTAGATAAAGACAGGGAAGGAGCGTTAAACTTAATGCAAGGGTTGTTTTTGAGCTGAGAAGAATTTCTGAATTAACATTTTGTCAAACTGCAAGTAAAGCTATAATGAATGAGTGGTGTCAGGAGCACCTGTGACCAGTGGCCTGATAGAGGCCAGAATGCAACAAGTATCTGTTGGGATTCATCCTGTATAAAGAAAACCAGAGGGTAAAGCTAGAACCCCCTGTCTATTGGGGCTCACACATGAGCTAGAATAAAGAGAAGTCTGTGACACCACTGATTTTTATGGTGTATTTAATCAGCTGGACAAAGAGATTTCGGCTGGACTGACAGGTTTCCACACCAAGCTGTAATACCACAGTGTATGACAACTTCTGTTCTGAGATCGCCGACCTTATTCCTCGCCCAAAACATATTGAAAAGTACACACCAATGAATCAATCCCACATAGACCATCCTTCTGTGGTACATATACTTATAAACATCTAAACAGCTTAACTGAAAGCTACAGGGCCTAAAAAGGCATGTTTTAAAGATTTCCGTCTAGCAGAGTGCACTGAAAAACAAAACTGTGAATTTTCTCTCATTGTTCAGACTGAACTCCCTACCAGCAACAGAAACTGCCCATTAACTGCTATTTTTAAACAAACAGGAACGTCAGAAAAAACACTTCAACTGAGAACATTTTTTATTTCTTCTCTCTGTGCCCCTCTGTTTCTTTAAAAGACTGCAGCTCATGCCGTTAATGATATATACAGTAGAGCTGAGAGAAGCAAATAGTAGACTTCAGGCTGTTATACACAGCAGTGACAGCGTGTCCCTGTCTCCTAAACCACATTGACAGCCTCTGCAGCTCTGTGTCTCTCTACACTTTGATCACAGCACAGAGTGAGAAGCCGAGTCAAGGACAGTATCCATCTGCACAGACGGAGAGATTCACAAAAAATCCAACAAGGGGAAACAAATCGCATATATTTGTTTAAATTGTCGATACAATCTTTTCCAAATTAACAATGTAATTTTCAGGTAATTCGATTACAGAGAGTAATCTGTTTGCAGACATCATTTTCTCATAAGCATGTTTGAAAATACTGAATGTCTGACAGTGTTAGATCCTGTAAGAGGATTTAATCACACACTGTCAGCACCAAGCATGGTGAAAATGTTTCAGTCACTGACCTTTGTCAGGTGGTGTTTGTTAGTCAAGAATAGAAATCTAAATGCGGCACAAAAGGTTGATGGTTCCCATCAGCTTATACTGTGCTTGGATATGACAAAAAGAACTGTCTATGTTGTAGTGCTGCATGTAAAATAAAAAAATTAAAAACTTATTATAGCAATGTAAGAGTAGATTAATGCTAATATAGTTAACAAGATTTTATTAATACAGCACTAAGAACTGCAATGATCATAGAATCATAATACTGAATTATTCCCCTGCTCTTTTTAACTGTTTTATAAACCTGCAATATAGCAGTCTTTTACATATTCCATTATGGCTGCTACTACCTGAATCTTTTCTTTATTAAGACCAACTATAACTTGTGGTCGTTGGCATAACTTATGTGCAGTTTATTAGATCGTGGAAAGGGATTAAATGAAAGAACGCTGCAGCAGCACAGGAATGTGCTGTGGGCTTGATAACTGCAGCAGATAATTCTTTGAGGACGTATTGGAGGTTAACACACAGTTTAAATATTTGTCACCTCCCCTTTTCTTAATACTGACATTTCAGGGGTCTTTTTAAAGCTTTAAGGATTCACATGCTGTATTCCCCTGACAGTGGGGAATCCACACAGAGATTTTAAAGGTGGAATATAAATAATTAGTTGTACATCACAGTATGTGAAATCTCATTTGCAGGATGATAAATTACACAGAGGCAGGTGCACAACCACGCCACATTAAGATGAAGAGCTGGGAAGGAAGGGCCCCTCCTCATCGCCTTATTTATGAATGAACGTCATAAAGAAAGAGTTTCTGTTGAGCCTGCTACTAATATGAACGCAGCGCTTTAAAGTGTAGTAAAGCACAGAGAATTCCATATCCTGTGATTAGTGCAGCCTTCATCTATATCTGCTTTGTATTTTCTTTTAGAATTCTTCTGGCTATGTCCCTGATCTGAGCCTCTCTGCTCTCTCTCAATTTTACTCACTCTATGTGCACACCACACAAACACACACACAGGGAACTGTATGCAGACAAAACGGCTAACTTCACATGATCAAATATAGGAAAAGAACATGCAGAAACAGGTTTTATTACACAAGGTTGTGCCCTAAAGGCTAGAAGGTAAGGTGTCAGTATTTCAGCACAAACACCTCTTTTCACCTTAGCTAAGTGTGTGGGAGGAGATTCCACAGGGCAAACATTAAATACAAGGTATTCATAAATCTACTGTAAGGACAGAAATCACCTCATGGAAAATATATTGAAAAGTCCTTTAGACACAAAGCAAGGAGCCTGAAGTACAAACACACACTAATTCATACTAATGGTGGAAATAAGTTTGTGAATATTGTGGTTAAAATATAATTTGCTGCTATAGATTTATTCTGCTGGGAGACTTTCCTGACACTCTGAGCTTCTCTCTTCCTTCTCTCTCTCTCTCTCTCTTTCTCCTTATGTCATCTTTACATGTTGTTACCATTGTGTCTCCTCTCTCCCCTAGTTGTGCTTCGTCCTTCTGTCTCTCTTTCTCTCTGTACCTTTCTGCAGGTGTCAATGACCTTGGAGTTGTGTGATTTCATCTTGTGGTTGCTGGTCCTGCCAACCTGCCGGTGCTTCGTCTGCTGCTCCTTGTTGTTGTAGTGATCTATGTTACCTGCTGTTCTTTTCTCTCTCCTCATAACATAAACATTTGTTCCAAAGTTGTCTTTTTGTAACTACTTTATGGGATCAAAAAATATTGAGATATATATTGTATATTGCGATTCAGCTTAAATATATCAAGATATGAGTTTTGGTCCATATCGCCCAGCCCTACCAAGAATACATCTGCTGCAATATCTGCTAAACAGGTTGCTATAAACTTTGACTCTTGTAATTTGGGTTAGTTAGAAGTTAGAATGTATTTGTTGGTTTGAAGTTTGGGTCTAGCAGCCATATAAAAAACAGTTTTCTTTCTTTAAAAGTGGAGCAGGACATCCCTCATCTGTTTGACAACAACAAATCCCTGAGGTTGCTTCAGACCTGGAATATTTTCTTCAGGCCAAATGTCATAAAAGAGACTAAGATGCTCAATTCAACACCACTTGGTTATCCAGAAGATTATCTTGATGATGCAACAAGTTCCTTTATTTTTTGTTTACCATATTCAAGAATTTTTAACATTTAACTTTTAACGCACAATTTAGACAAATTACATTTTGGTCTGTGCACCTTTACTATTTTTTATATTAGAATGAAATAGTACATCTAAAGAACAAAACACTGTTTTTTTCTATTATGTCTGTGAAGAGTCTCAGTCATTAATGTCATGGTAATCCCAAAAAAAAATTATTCAGGGGCAACTGGACTTGTTTTAGTTCCTTGATGACATTTCGCACTCCAATCCAAATTGATCTACTTTTGGATGTTCAAAAATGCATCGGAGACTCATGTCTTAACTGCTTCTTGTTCTAATTAATAAAGAATAATTTACCAGATGTGTACATTTAAATATGTAATGGTATTAATAAAAAAAAGCCTTTGATCAAGAAAAGGCGTCACTGGTGTTACATCCGCTTCCACCACCACCACGAAGATGATTTCCAAAAGTCAGCACAAGTGATGCAAGTCAGAGACTTATAGACTTTCATAAGGTAATTTTATGATGAAATTCCAATAATGTATTTATTTGTATTTTAAAGAGTTACTTGTTCAATTTCTCTCAATTTAGTAATCTAAAAAAGAGAGCACGGATTACTAAATCGAGAGCACGGATTACTAAATCGAGAGCACGGATAGCAGCTCAAAATAGCCACAAATTCATCATAGTGTACAGGTGAACTGTTTCCTCTATACAGTCTAACATTACAGTGACATCCCAAACTAAAAAAGGAATCTGTGCTCTCGATTTAGTTATCCGTGTGCACGGTTTACTTTTTTTTCTCCTCTGTGGCACCGCCGTACTGCAGCTATGCAGCACACAAATAACATTCACATAAAAATACATTTTTATAGACACTAGCAAATAATTTAATAGCTGCCTTATCTTGTTTCTAAAGATTAAACAAAAAAATGGCTAAATTTCAATAAACTGAAAATACCTTAATAAATGTCTAAGGGGCTCAAGTCTGGAAGTAGCACCTTTGGACCTTAATATTCCACTCATGGCAAAAGGGAAAACAGAACAAAATGGAATTGGTTAATCTGAACATGGTGATTTGCCATGACAACGTACAGGCATCTCACCTTAATGGCGTAGTTGACAAGTGGGTCCTTGGCATAAGAGGCGGTGTAGTAAACAGCATCCCCTGCCTCACAGCAGGGTTTCCCAGTGGTCAACCTAAAGTGGGACCAGCTGTCGGTGCCGAATCTCAAATGATCCTTCTGGCCAGCCATGAAACGGTCTTCACACTTTGCCGCTAGTTTCCGCAGAGTGTCTGTGTGAAGCCCTCGGATCCTCCCCACTACCTCATCCCAGCTGTCCAATCCCCTGTAAATGGCACCTCTCTGTGGTTTGGTGCATCCTCCACCAGCAGCAGCAGCAGCAACCCGACCTCTTCCAGCCAGAGACTCAGTACTTGGATAGGCCCTCTTCGCTCTGCCACTGGTGGTACTTGGTGCAGGAGGTGCAGATTGGTGAATCAGGGGGGACGTGCTGTTAGTTGGGCGGCCTTTGTTGGTGGCTGTTACAGCTGATGGCCTCTCCAGGGAGTCACCACTCTCATGGTCATGGGCTCTCATGGTCAGGGGTTCAGAGCTGAGAGAGGAGCTCTGACTAGCGGTCTCCCAGGTGGAGTCTAAATCATAAAGTGGGTTGGCCACACTCAGGTTGGTGCCACCAGGTTTAGCCTCAGCTCGTGGTCTCAGGGCTCCCTGGTGTGGGTCTTTGGCTCCGAGGCTAGGCTCAGTACTGGAGCGCGCTACAGCTTTCTTAGGTAGTGGTGGTGGTGTGGCCTTAAGGGCTGGCTGGTCAGAAAGGCTGTCCAGGTCAATGGAGGCCAAAGTGTCATTGGATGATTTGATGTTACGTGGTTGTTTGAGTGGGATCATGTTGGCTCTAGATTGACCTGGAGGGGAGAAAAGAAAATCCGCTTACTGCACAAGAAAGAAGAATAAAAAAACCCAGCAACTAAATTATTCAGCACAGATATGTTACATAGGAAATCTTATAAAATTGATATTATAAAAAACACAGTAGAATAGTAAAAAGAATGCTTTGCTTAAGTAGATATGAATATACATCATCCGTCATCAATTTATACCAAAATGAATGAATCAAACCAAATGTATTCAGTTCATCTTAGATTGAGATTACATTTTTAATTTTACTTCATTGAGTTGATTCCTTATAAGAAAATAATTTATGACAAAGTTTCACAAAAAAAGCTGTAAAGGTTAAGACTGACAACTGACACACAAATCAATAATTTCCCTTTCATTGCCAGTTTCTCCAGATCTGCTTGTTTCAACATGAGATTTCCAGCTGCCCACTGGCTTGCTGCCTCATATGAAGACGAGAATCTGACACGACGCTGTGTGCTGCAGCACGTGAGAGAACTGGTGACCCTGCGGAAAATTCAGGCCAAGGAGGAGGACAACTGGGCACAAGCCATCCCTCCAAATATCCAGCTACACGACTCACTCTGCAGTTTTGTTCTGCAGTGAGGCTTAAAAAAGCCAGCACAGAGACCACATTTATCAGTGGCTCAAAGTGACCTTATTTTCTGTGTTGGTGGTGGAAAGAATCTGTGGGGTTGAGGGGTTGATTGGATTCCCAGGATTTCTGCTAGAGTTGAAGACTCCAGAGGCTGATGGGTCAAAAACAAGTGTCTGATAAAATGGAAAGAACAAAAGAGTCGGGCCGTGTGCATGACAGGAATGAAGCAGCCTCATAGCCTTAACTGAGTGGTTATGCAAGGACAAAGACAACTCTACTGCACAGCTTTAACCTCTGGGAACACCCTCACTTCGTGGATGATCACTATGAGAGGCTGCTGAGTCAGATGGTGTCTTCTAGAGTCACATCCTTCGCTAAAATACCTCTCTGTCGTTTCTCTTTGCATAGCACAAACAGTTGGACTAGCTCCTCACGTGTGCAACATGCTGCCATCATCTTAAAAAGGGGCCTTAAGAAAGAGGATGAAGTAAATGAGTGTCGTTAATCTTCTGTAGAAGGAACAGATTTAATGTGCTTCTCCAACAGTCTGTAGTAATCCATTTTAAAAAACACGCGTCTCCCTTGTCCATAGAGATCTTCTATTGCTGCAATGTGGCTGTGACTTAACTTAATTACATAAGACTGATTCAGTCTGTGAACGTCGCTTCACTTCAAACCAAGTTACCAAGTAGGCAGACAACAAATAAATCTGATGATGTAACGCTAGAGAACATACAGAGATTAAAAACATCCTATGACTGATAACCAACATATCACCTAACTTAAAGTAGAGCACCAACTATATATTACATTTATTGTTTCATTTGCATGTTCATGTTTTTTGGGAAAGTATTCAGTTAGGTGATTATTTAAATAGAAATATTTTTTCTTTTGACTGACATAATTAATTAAATTACAAACCGTTTCACCTATGATTACAAATGTTACAATAAAATTGTCAATAATCTATCAAAATATGCTCAGAATTCAAAATCACCTCCTTCTCTTGCACACATTTTTATTGTGTCTTAGATTTCACAAAATCTCAAGAGCAACATACGGTTTGCTAATTAAGAAATATCACATTGCCTCTGCTGCACTCTCTGCTTAGTATACACATTCTCTAAGAGGGGTAGATTGATTATTCGCACTTAGTGTGTATAAATATAACAAACAACCTAAAATGATATGACTGAATTTACAGCTTTATATAAGCTCTAAGGCTTTCAATTTAAAGGAAATTGCCTTCCTAAACAGTGTGAAATAGCTGTTATGAACCTTGATGTAACAAATCTATAAAAAAAGACATTACATTTGCAGCTGAGTTAACAGAGACTGGTCATTTCCAAGATCCGTTTGTAGGCAGAACAAGGAACTTGTTGCTATAGCAGAGTGATTACTGTTCAGCCATTGTGAAACAATAAAATTCTGACACTGCAGCAAGAGGGTGTAAAGAAGCTGGATAAAATAATATGGGAGGAATGAAATGAGCAGGATGGTGGGTGGCTGGAAGTGCTAGAAGTGACAGAGAGGTGAGGTGAGGGGCAGAAGACACCTTGTGACTGAGCGACAAAGACAGGCGATGAGTGAGAAATACTAAAAGACAAGAAGGAAAAACAAGCCTACCTCAATTCCACTAATGCCTTTAAATTTCTGGGTGAACGCGGAGCAGCAGCTGCACAAGCGGGCAGAAAGAAATGCTTTTCTTTGCTTCCATCCCTGAGAGTCTGTACGGAGCCACTGGTGCCAACAGGCAGGCTCAACACTCCCACCAATACTGGAGATCTGTCACTGAGTGAGGCAACCAGTGCTCTGCCTCCTACTGCCTGATGCTCCGATTAAAACACACATTAAGGGTGTATTCTGTATATATAGCGAGCAAAGAGAGGGAGACGCACACATACAGTCTGGACGTAGTCTCCACTAAATTGTGTGAACAGAAAATATTACCGCAGCTACCACACACACCCTCACAAACAAAACTGACATAGTGTACAATGTTTGACAGCAGGTATCTGCACAAAAACTGCTGTCTTGTTCCTTATTAGCAGCACGTAGAAGAGCTGCAGGCAGCTCATCCTGTCTTATGCAAGGAGCTTTTAGCACATTAACAATGCATCCATCCACAGAACTAGGCTGTACTCTGAGCATAACAAAACAAAACACAAACACACAATTACAGTGTTCCCAGATCGCACATACTCTTGTAAAACGCCTAATTATTGCAACAACAACACACCAATACTTTGCTTCTGGTGAACCCTTTAATAAGAAGACCCACGCAGTTTTTGAATATTAGACAACCACATGTGTAAATGCAGTGAAGCCCCTCAGCAGAGTTATCTGCACCACATTCCCACACTCTTCACCCTATCATTCTTGTGCATCACTTGATCACACCGAGATCCTTTCCCACACAGAGAAAGCTTCATGTTCAAAGTACCTGGTTACGTTTGACAGCTGTGTTACTTCAAAAGCCCGGTGTTAATGTGCTCGCATCATTCCACCACCACTGAACTACTGTCAAGTCTGATCATGAAATGTCACAACCCAGCTCCAGAACAGGGACGATAACATGTACTTATAATGTTGCAGTCTGCAGTATTATGATTAACAAGAGGTAGAAATACAGAATAGAACAGCAGTGTTTTTGGTGACTTAGAAAGACAACTGAAAATGAGACCTGAGTGCCTGAGGATTGCCTTATTATTCTGCTTTTACCAACAGAAAGGTCACCTCAAAGCAAATAAGATGCAACTACAAGAAGACACATGTGAAATGTTTGTTTAATTATTAGTCTCACACATGATGATAAAAGCTTTTATGACATTTATTGCAGTGCTGGAATTATATGTGAAGTACATGTCCTTGTTTTCAAGATTCTTTAAAAGGTGGTTATTAGGGTTATGATACTCCAAACATCAAGAGAACACATAGAACAAGATTTAGATGAATGCTGGGGACAATTATTTACATTTTATTTCTTTATGGTTAATAAATATGCCACAACAATTGGTCAGTGATGGTCTCTGT
Source organism: Microctenopoma stevenorrisi (assembly GCA_032270685.1). Lineage (NCBI taxonomy): Eukaryota > Metazoa > Chordata > Actinopteri > Anabantiformes > Anabantidae > Microctenopoma > Microctenopoma stevenorrisi. The sequence goes on from JAUMTR010000024.1 coordinate 16,584,106, forward strand.
TCAATGGAGCTATAGTCTATAAAATCTATAAAACTTGTTATTTTAGATTCCAGGCTAGAATGATTTGTTACAGGGTGTGTGAGCTGAGCTTCAGCTGTTTTAGCAGGGAATAAATTATAACTTGTCACATGTTGGTGTGTCGGGTTCAGAGGATGCTGAGCAGTAAATAACTACCCTTCATTCATCCACTGATTCCACTTACCTTTGTTATAATGCTTAGAAAGACAAACTACGCTTCAAAAAATTCAAAAAAGAAATTTGTTTATAAAGAAAAGTCTATTTTTAAAAAACAGAACAAATAAAAGATACAATTTAAAGCACTTGGAAAGCTCCACTATGTTCAAATTTAACTTGAGGAACTGTGGATCAGTAACTTCTTTTTAAATTCCTTCACCAGCTTTTTATTTATCTGGTATTCTGAGCTCACTCATTGTAAATTATTATAAAGAAAATAAACAATCCAATACAACTGTCAGAAATGTGTCCTAGGGAGAAGGGCATTTTGGTCGATGAAAGCCTGTAAACAACTGAACCAACTGCTACAACTACTGTATCTATAGCACTAACATACTTTGCTAACAACTAATATTTTAGTTTAACAAATCATTGTCATCCTGCATATTCATTCTTACCAAGGTTGCTGTATGTGGCACTGCAGTGGCTGGAGGCAGGGGAGTGGGAATGATGCGAGTGATTTCCATCATCCTCAGGCTCTCCGAGGCTGGCGCTGCCCTCACTGGCTGAAGCTGGTATGGGAACCCGGTTGGCAACAGTCTCCGCAACCTCCCCAAGCACCAGTCCTAGATTCACTTTGGCAGGCAGCGAGGCAGCACCAGGCTGCTCTTGATCCCTGGCATTGCTGACCCTGACTGGTACCTGGCTGCACATGACAGAGAGGCATGGCTTGTTTAGTTATGCAAATGTAAATGCTTGGTCCATGAATGCATTATTTCTTTTCTTCTTTCTGATAATATTTCACTGTTTTGATTTTATTCATTATTCTGTTTATGATACTGCCTATTTCAGCATGCACATGCAGGGATAATAAATAATAGTGAGCCCCACTATTTAAGACGTCACACGATATGAACAAGATACATTAGGCACAACGTTTTATGTGACTAACAAATCCTTTTCTGCACCATTTGAATGCATCGCAAAGATTGGTGTGTGATAAAATAGTTTGATGACTGTAGGTAGCTATGATTTAAGGAATTTCAAATAGCAAGATGAATTTTACCTAAATCTGCCACAGCAGATTGATGAAAAGGTGTGATAAGGTGGCAGGCGTACATTTGAAATGCTTTGGTTCTTTTGGATCCTATCACACGCTTAAGATGCGGGTGTGTAATGAAGGAGAAGCTAACGAACCATGAAGCTAAGAAAGACAGAATAAAGAATGATAGAACAAAAACAAGATGTGATCCTATTTCCTGAGCAGCAACACTGATACACACCGTCACCACAAGATATTTACGTGAGCATGGCATTATGAAACAATGCCAGCCTGCCTAATAACGACTCTGATGCAATGCTTCTCATCAGAATCATTTAACAACAAATGAATTTATGTCAATATCATGCACAACTGGGTCTTATGTTCATTATTACAGCAGGATGTCATATCTTCATTATGTACAGACAGTGGTCAAAATTGAACTGTGGGCACTAAAAATCTGGGCCATTTCTTAGAGAGACGTGAGATTTCACAGAATGGCCAAAATCACAGTAAAATCCCAGGAATGTTACAATGAGACCATGACAAAAGAAAGACAATGAATGACAAATGACAAAGAAACAGGTTGCAAAAGCAATGTGTCACAATTTTTAAATGAAAATATGTCAATAAAAGCTAAACATATCTTATGTGCAACCTTGTGAATAAATAATTAATAGGAATGATCTTCTACCCTACTTAAAGTTATTTATATGGCAGCACAGACATTCTGTAAATACAAAGTCAGATGTATCTGATAAGCTCTGAACATATCAATATATTACCCAGATGAGCTGCTTTTTACATTGCAATTATCCCAGGTTAGATGGTTTAAAGCATACCTGGACTTTATACTGCAAACCCCCTAATGCCTCCTGCACACTCTAGACCTACCCTGCAGTTGTTGAAATTGTTGAAACCAGAGCTCATCTGGTCTTTAAATGTAGAAATAGCATTTCTACATGTCTAATCTTTAAATTAAAAAAATAACACATTATTATACTGTATATATTGCAATCTCATAAACTATTGTTTTTCATATTTACATAACATGTCCTAAGATGTATGATCTGCCATGCAGAAATGAACATTCTATACAGATTTGGCAATTGGTTGGAATGTTGTAAAGAATTAACAAAACAATATTTGTTGGATTTTAGTTGTTCTTTTTATTATTTGATTAATGTTTGTGAGCATCTTTTAACACAATAATGAATAAACCTCATCAGCTGGTGGTTTATCAGTTACATCTTATTCACAGAGATCAGTCTGCCAAACTGATCTAACTTTCCTGTGCTTTTTCTAAAACAAAAATAACAAAAATGGTAAGAGGCCACAGAAAGAGCAGGTACCATAGCCATGACCACTGTGATGGGTGCGGCTGGTATTTGCATTGTCCGTATTATCTGGAGTCAGATGTGTCATTTCCTCCTTCCAAATGTGACTAATGATCTGTGTGATCAGTCCAGCTCATAGAGACCTTCTTTCAACCGAACGTTTAGGGCAAGTAGCTCTCTTTTTTACAGCATCTATCATCAGTGGTATAGGTAGCAGTTTATTTTTAATTTGTTTTTCCAGTTATTGACAGCCAGTCATACAAAGTGTAAAATCATGTGCTAAAGCCACTGTGTTTGCCTAGATTATCATAACTCTGAAAAGAGTGTAATCAACTCAAACTCCATTCAAATTCAGGTATTGTCAACAAAAATAATAAATAACTAAAAGTATAAACTCTTAAAAATCTAAATTTTGTTATTTTTAAAAGATCTATTATATACTGTTGTATTTAATTTTTTTGAAGAGAAAGGTGTTTTTTATAAAGAACACAGGCATTATTGCAATATTATGACTGTGATGTGCGCTTAAAGAAAACATCCTGCTGCTCATGTCTCACCTTGGGGCGCTGTGTCTGAGGAAAGCATCAGATCTGAGGTTTATGTTCTGTCTTTGTGGGCCATAAGCTATCAGTGCCTCATTTAAAAGGAGTCAATCAATAGCAAACAAAGTACATCAACTGTAAAAAAAATGGAAGCATTTGAGCTTAACTACAAACTAAACATAAAATTAACAGTACTGTATAATATGAGTAAATGCAGTGTCATAAAAATCTGATGGTGGCCTGATTTCTACAAATTAATTCTGTTTCCTCTTCTCTTCTTCCCTTATATTGCAAGATAAACTGCTAATAATAAACCGTTACTCTAACTAACAAAGGTACACAACCAACTAATACCAAACTACCACTGGATCAAAACACATTTGAGAGAAGGCAATCTACAGCATACTGTAAAAAAACATTCAATGTGGATACACGCCTTCAGAGGCCTTTAGCAGAACATTTTTTTAATGCTGCTACATGTTTCATATCAGGACCTGACTTGTTCAGATAGCACAGCTGCCTCTGTGTAGTTCACCGTTTCATAGATCTCTGTTGCAATGAATGGACAATCATTGATCCAAACTGAACATCACATACTGTGATCTCAGAAACCTTAGGTCAACATAATTTCAAATGGCAAGGTATTTACAGAAGTGAATTAAAGAAAAGAGTTTTAGTTCTTACCCACTATACTGACTCACGCAGCTTCCCATTTGGAAACCTTAAATACAAGGCAGAGATAAATTTACATTCTAGCTAGAGAAGTAACGGCAGGCTAGCCAGTTGTGAAGAACCAAAAAGTAATTTCCTGTTTGTTACTCGTGTCTCTGCTTCTCCCTCTCTGAATATTCTTACCTGCGGTAAGATAATAGGGTAGGTAATATTCTTACCTAAGGTAATGTGTGTTTGCCAGAACTAAAGAGCACGCCCACTCTTGGCCAACAACACGAGTGGAGTTAACCCCTTTCCTGCCAGTCAAAGCACAAGGTCTGTAGATTGACCTGTGTGATTAGTTCATGACACATAATCACTGACCTACTAATTTGTAAGAAGCCTACAACATGCAAAATGGAAATGATTGACACTTGACAGTCAAATCCCATAACTCAGTTTTAGAAACTGCCTTGGTTGCAGGGAAGATACTTTTTCCAAAAAAAGCTCTTTAAAATGGGATTGGACAGACTGTTTAACAATACTTCTAAATCCCTTTAACTTCTCTCACCAAATGACCATTTGCTTTTTCCAGTCCAGAAACACATTTCTTTACACTTTGATTTTGTTACACCAGGTTTAGTTATATTTAAAAAGATAGTAGACTAATGCTGTAACCTACTACCAACACAACAAGTGAATAAAATAGCTAATCACTGACAGGTTCACTGTGTATGCTGTAAAAGAGTAAGAAGACCTTTGACCTCTGACTTATGACTTCTGAATGTTTGCATCAAACTTTTTCAATAACATGTACAGTGAATAATCAACTCTTCTCCTAACACTGGTTCAATATGTTATTATCCAACACACAATTTAACGTATAACTCGAGAGAAGAGACAGGAGCTCTTGGAAGAAAGAAATGAGTGACTAGTTTGAGATGAAAAACAGGGAAACTAGAAAAAGACAGAATGGGGCCGAGTTCCTGACAGGAGGAGTGAAATATTTAGGAGTTCACAGTTCTTTGGGCTCAAAACAGAAAATTGTGAAAGGAAGGCTTGTAATAGGAGCTATAGTTACTGTACATAAAAAATAATATGCGATCGTATCGAGCCAAGTACCTTGAACATAATCACACTTATATTATACAATTGTATAATTTTACAATTCTATAATACACAAATGAATAATATAAGTGTTTGAATAGAAAAAATGAGGAGTTCAACATTACACTTAGTAAAGTGAGTAAACAATCACTAACAGCCCAGGAAGAGGCAAGAAGAAAAACTGTAAAGATAACTTTTTTTCAAGGCATATTCTCTAACAGATGGTTATATATAACCAAAAACACTCCAGCTGCCAGTAATACTTAAAATATCATGTTAAAACAATTATTAAGACAAAATTAATGTTTTCAGAGCACCCAGCCAGCTCTCAGAGTGATTACTTTAATATATTAGCAATGCTATCAGTATATGTCTTCCAAATAATTTCATTTTTGTTTGTCTCTGAGCACTTTGTTTTATTTAGTCGGGAAAACCATATCACACGAACAAGCTTATATCTAAGAACAAACATTATATCTAAATAAGTGACTTGTAGCTCACTGGGTTCCACTCTTAACTTCCAAGAAGGGTCAACTCTTTATAAAATATTGACATTAGGGCAGACCACATAGACTGTAGAGTCAAGCGGTCTGCTGAGCAAGTGGGTGAGCAGACAAGCCACATTAAGATCAAACTCTGTAGTAAGAAATCTGTATGATTTGTGGAAAAGCACTCGTGACACTTTGGTGAAGTAGTTGACCAAGTTTGGGATTTAAATTTTTATGATGGGTCCCATAACGACAAGAGATGATATAGACAGAACAAGTAATTTGATAGATTACTTATTTCACTGCAGACATATAAAGACAAAGATTGTTTTGAAATATTACTAACTTATTTAAAATCACTTCCAGGTTAGTGTTTCTAATTTACTGTGCATTCTGTGAAATGACTTATGTCTAATACTGGTGAATTAAAACAGAGTAAATAAAACATTAAAAAAATACCTGATGTTCTTGTTGGTAAAATTAGATCCAGTTGTGCATGAGATTTGACCTGGACTCAAAGGTTCCTTGCCCTTGTCGGGTGACAGTGCTGCAGTTTCTATACACTCCTCTACTCGTAGTTCACCTTCTCCATCACATGGGGTGCTGCCACCATCTGGTTTATAGGTGAATATTATGGTTGGCTTCTGGGTGGGATCCTCTGGTTTGGCCTCTGTGAACCAGTGATGATGTTGTATTGGTGGTGGTGGAAGAATGTGAATTACTGTTCCATCAAGCCCAACCAGCTTGCCCTTCTCCTTTTCTTTCTCCACTTTCTCTCTTTGCTCATCCTCATCTTTCCGCCGACGGAAGAAGCTCTTGAATGAGATCCAGCGTTTGGGTTTGGAACTTTCTGTTGAAATACGTCTCCCCTCTGAACCTGGGCTTGCTTCGCCTTCACTAGGTCGCACAGGAGAACTAGAGACGGTGCTCTTTGTCCAGTTGCCAAAATGTCTCTGAAGGATATTAGAGGCATGATATGGGGAAGAAGTAGATCTAGGAGGGGGAAAAGGGGCATTACGCTCGGATTGTGGGCTGGAGAGTGGAACAGCAGCAGAGGCACTCTGGGACTTGGATATAACTTTTGAAGGTGTGTCTGCCTTGGACTTTGAAATACAGCCATCAGTTTTAGAAAACAGAGACTTAGGTCGAGAGAGGATCTCCTTCATGGCATCAGGTGGTAGGGCATACAGCTCTTCAGAACTGGAGGTTTTGGTTTGCGCTGAGGGTGATTCTGGAGGAGACTGTGGAGGCTGGATAGAGGCCACAATCTGTGAAAGCACAGCACTGGCCTCCTCCCTATGGTTTACCACTGTCCCGGAAGACAAAGTTAATTCTGAATGATCATCTATACTGCAAACAGTGTCTTCACTTATCTTGGAAATGCGTGTAAAAACATTAACAGTAGGGTTGGTTTTAGGTAGATCTGCAATAATGGCAAGAATGGCAGAAGAATTTGTTGATGTATTAGGAGAGAGAGCTCCAACTGTGGAGCTCATCACAGTGCTAGTCAAAGTGCTTGAGTCTGTAGTGGTTTTACTTTGTAAATTTGGAGCTTTTAACACTGCTTCGGGTGGAACCTTTGTCTCTTCAAAAGAAGCTCTTCCTGATGTGCCTCTACCCGATACTGTTTTCTCGGTTGTGGAAGACAGGACACTATCAGAGGAGCCAATCTCTTCATAAGTATGGCTAACTACCCTACTACCTATACTTTTTGGCTGTTGTAGTTCTCCACTGGGTCCCAAAAAGCTCTTGTACACAGCTAGGTTATCATATGCACTGGGATTGATTACAATTGGTACCTTTACTGCATTCTTGGAGCTGCGTGCATAGGCTGGTTCATCTCGAATGATAATAGGGAAAGGAGGCATGCCCGCATTGTTGAAACTGTTAAACTTAATTTCAGATAAATTGGGGGATTTAACAGGTACAGTTCGCGAGGAAGAAAGTCCAGCTATGGGAGAAGTAGGAGCTGACTTGTGGCTGCAGTGCTGAGCAGGAATTGAGGGACTGTGATTACTCCCAACCCCAAAATCAACTTTAGGTATCTTTTGGCGAGGACTTGTGCTTGATGTCCACACTTCTTGGTAGCGTATGCTCCCTGTTTTTTTTCGGGAGGTACTTGACAAAGCAGCAGATGTGGATGATGTTGGCATTACAGGAGAAGAAAGAGTAATGGGGGATATTGGAGACACAGGCTGACCTGAAGAAGTGCTACAGAAAGAGGGACTGGAAGGTGTTGACACATTTTTGGGTTTTGGAGTAGGTTCTTGAACCTGTTCGTCTTTATTGTCCATAGATGCAGACACATCCACTACAGTGTAAGGTTTACATATTAGTGATTTTTCCAAATTCACTACACGGTATGGTTTAGCTTGCTCCTCAGTAGGACTAAAACTGATAGTGACAGGTTGACCTGGAAGGGCCTGGGGCATCGGTGCACCTTCTCTGTCATCCTGATCTTCTAATCTAATAGCCAGGACAGCTTTGTGTGTTTCAGTCACCTTGAGGGGACTCAAGGCTATATGGACAGGTTCCTTTCTTGGAGAAGTGAAGGGGGCAGGTGCCTTTGAAGATGTGGGAGAATGCATGCCATTTCGAACAGCACATGGAGCACTACTCCCACTGCTGGAAGTTGTTCGAGAGTCTTCTGGCAGTGATGACGAAGATTCCGGAGAAGTAGTAGACTCTGAATTTAAGAGAAAACCACTGCCTTGCATGTCATGAGGTCCATAAGGAAGAATAGCTCCATTGGAGTCCACGGAAGGGTATCCATTTAATATCTCATCATAGCTATCATCATAGTCCACTGCACAAATCCTTTGTAGAGAACGGTTGCGAAGTGGCACAGTATTCCACTTTTTCCCAGCAGCAAAGGGTACTGGGGACAGTGTGGCAGCACGAAAATGTGCAAAACGTGGTTGTCCTCGCATACGGATCTCCATGGCAAGTAACTCTTCATCACTTTCATCCCAGCTCTCATGTTCCTCATCATCCCCGTCAGTCTCTTCATCTTCCTCATCCTCATCTTCACTGGAAAATTCTGTGTAGCAAAAGCGACCCCCCTCTGTGCTGATGATCTCAGTGCTGTCACTAAGGGATACCTGTTTCTGAGCAGTGCCTCCACCACCACTACTGTTGCTTCCAATGGCAAGACAGCTTGAAGCTGGAAGGCCTCTTTCCAGTGATCGTCGATATGAACTACTGATTCGTCCCCAAAACATGTCTTTGGAGCCACTAAGAGCGGTTGGACAAGTACCAGGGCCTAACCCAGCAATCTCCTTTAAGACATCTGTCAGTCCATTGTTGTTATTGCCACTAGGTGTCCTTGGACTGAGTTGTCCATAACTCTTAGGCTCTTCACTGCCATACTCTCCTTCATTGTTGTTACTTGGCCCACCAGGTATGTTACGGTTCAGCCCATTGTGGTTCATGACTGTGAAGAGTGCTTTGCCCTGATCTAATTCATTTGGTGGTCGTTGTAGGTTGCCATCTAAATCCAGTCCTGCAGAGGAGCAGGGCAGCATCATAGTGGGCCTAACAGCAATGGTAGGCTTCTTAGCCACAGGCGGACGGAAATGTCCTGAGCGGGCAGACCCACTGCCAGCCCTCTGGGAGTTGTTGGTAATGTTAGTGATGGCTCTGACGCCAGCAGGAGCAGGATTATGTTGCTGAGTTGCTGAAGATCTGTGCTCAGAGGGAGGCCTCCCTCCATCACTTGGAGTCAGACAGTGCAGACTTTTAGGTTTAAAGCAGTTCTTGCACTCGCCTGGTTTCCACACGTGCTCGGTAAAGGTGCTGCAAGCAGACATGGCTGTCCTGTAAGGCAGCCTGTTGTGTCAACGAACAGGAACCCCGTCCATGGAGTAATCAGCTACAGAAACTAACTGTAGTATACCAATGGTGAACACTATCCAAGGCTCTAAAGTTGCAGATGCTGCACCTAAAAAAACAAAAAGAGAAAAAAAGTTAATTTTGTTTAGAGAATACAAACAAATACTATATCTAACAAACTGCACATGCATTAGAACATTGTAATTGCATTGATCCCGTAATACATCTAAATATATCAAATATGCAGCTGTCCTGAAATATAAAATGTACACAACCTTAGGAAAAAGTCACCATCTTTATTTAACTAAGCAAAAAAGTAATGATAACAACAACAATAATAAAACTTTATTAATCCCCTTTGGGAAATTCTTGTGGACAGGTTGACTTTAAGGGCCATGGACACTTCAACATTTGGCAGGAATTGGAGGGTCACAGGGACATGAACCACCAATCCTGGGGTTTGTAGCCTACTGCCAACTGCCCGATATAGTTGCCCCTAAAGTAGGAATTTAAGTAAGAACAACTTTCACTGGATAATTACTGCATTGATTATGTTTTAAAAGGGTAATTTAAAAGTTTTTCTTATCAGTGGATTTTTTCTCCCTTTATGGCCTAGATATATTCCACGATAACCAAAATTATGCCAAAATGTCCATCCATCCATCGTCTTCCACTTTTTCGAAATCGGGTCGCGGTGGGTGCTGGAGCCTATCCCAGCTGCCTTCGGGCGAGAGGCAGGGTACACCCTGGACGAAT
>JAUMTR010000024.1:16605238-16626349 GCA_032270685.1 Microctenopoma stevenorrisi
CTGTACGTTGGGGTTCTCCCCGTTGGACGAGAGGGTTGCTTCCCTGCGCCTTCGGGTTGCGGGGAGGACTCTGACCGCTGTCTGCGCGTAAGCGCCGAACAGCGGTTCGGAGTATCCAGCCTTCTTGGGGTCCCTGGAGGACGCGCAGTTTAAGTCTTCTACCAGCTCAAAGAGGAAGAACGGGTAAAGGTGAACTATTGATGGCTACAGTCCACTAAGAGTCCCTCTAAGCGAAGACAGTGACTCGGCATGCGCAGTAGCAGGACCTCTTAATGGGCCTTAGCCATCACTGATACACCTGTGCCTTATCTGCTGTAGCATGTCTGCTGTGAAGAAGGTCTAACTCACCTTACCCATTCTTCCTCTTTGACCTGGTAGAAGAGTTAAGCTGTGGTGCGCTTCCGATGCAGATTGATGAAGAGAGTTTAGGTATTGGTACGTGGAACGTGAAATTAGAGACTCCATAGACTAGAGTCACATGTTTTCCCAGGACCAGAGCGAGTTACAGGTCCTACCAACCTGCCCAGTGCCTCGTCTGCTGCTCCTTGTTGTAGTGATCTATGCTGCCTGCTGTTCTCTCTGTTGGGGTCAAAGGAAGAGCTGAACAGAGGAGAAAGGATGTTATTCACCTCTCAGTCAGCTCTTTTTCTTCCCCTTCTCTTTCCTCACCCTGAGCTTCTGTTCTTTCTTTTCCCGCTTCAGCCTCTCTCTCTCCCTCTTCTCATTCTCCTTTCTTTCCCTTTTCTCTCTTTCCTCCCTCTCTTTCCTCTCCTTCTATAGTTTCTTCTCTGCCTCCTTCTTCACTTTCTTGGCCTCTTTTTCAATCTTTGCCTTGTCCTTGTCAGACAGTACGGCGAGCTCCTGAAGCTTAATGTTTTTCTTGGTCAGGACCACGATGATCTCCTCCATCTGGGTGACTTTGTGGAGCCCCTCTTCTTCCTTTTGATCGGCCTTTCTAGCTCCTGCATCCTTCTTAAACAGGTCACCTTCTCAGCCATCGCGTATTTCAGCTGACCTTCGAGAGCTTTATATTTTTCCTGTCAGTCAGCCTCTCTCTGGGTGTTTTCCGTGTCTTTGTCTTCTAGCGTGGTTAAGGTCTCTTTAAGCTCTGCTTCATGAATAGCCTGTTCATTGATCATGCAGGTGATCAAGTCATCTTTTTCCAGAACAGACTCGCTCAGCTTCCTTGTGATTTTATGCAGACTCTGGTAATCGGTCTCCCACTCAGCCTGTTGATGAACTCCTGTTCTTTTTCTCTCCACTTGGCTGAGGTCTCTTCACACTGTGCTTCAAGAACCTTTTTCTCGTTTTTGACCTTGGTGATCAGATCATCCTTTTCCAGGATGACCTGGTTCACCTTCTTGGCTATTTCCTCCTGCAGAGCTTCCTTCCTGGTGCAATCCTCCTCCTGATGTAAACGCCACCATTGCTTCGACTCTGCACTCAAGGCTAACTGGTCTTTCTCAAAGGTAGCTTTGATGGCTTTAGTCTCATTCTCCCACGTCTCTGTGATCCTGTTGTTTTCTTCTTTCCAGAACTCAGTGACCCGGTCATACTCTTCCTTCACATGACTTTTGCATGATTAACCTTTAAAAGGAATAAGTGCTGCTACAGCTAATAAACAAGTGTGTTACCATGGCAACTTAAATCGCCAAAAACCACACACGAGATGCTTCACAGGACAGACTGTGGATTTCTATCAGGCATGTTATACATCAAATTGACCGTCTTGGTCATGAAATGTCTCCCGTAGTGGATAGATGACATTTTGAGTTACCATGGCAATGTAAATTGCCAAAAACCACTCAGTATGAGCTCACAGGACAGGTTGTGGATTCCAACTACACATGCTATATATCAAGACGATCAGCTCAGTCATGACTTGTCCACTTTTAAGATCTGTTGGCAGTTTGAGTTACCATGGTAATATAAAGAGCCAAAAACCCCACACGAGATGCTTCCCAGACCAGACCTTGAATTCCTATCAGACATGTTATACAACAACATGATCAGCTCAGTCATGACTTGTCCACTTTTAAGATATGTTGGCAGATTGAGTTACCATTGTAACGCAAACTGCCAAAAACCACAAAGGATGAGCTCACAGGACAGACTGTAGATTCCTACCACACATAATATATATATAAAGACAACTCTACTCAGTAAATCCTGCTTTCTGGTCGGTGGTTTTTGGTTAAGATTCAGCGGGGCATGGTGGCAGGCACCTTCAAAGTTTCCCCACGAACTTTCTAGTTAACTTTACAGTTGTCCTTAACTCTGAGAAGAGTTTAGTGTTTTTACACTCAACACCATTTGTGTTATAGCCCATACCTTTAGTTTTTAGTCTCATTGCTTTCTCAGTTTTTGTCTTGTAGAAAGCCAGCGCTGCCATGCAAATGGCAGATCGATCTGGAGCTTTGAAGAGTTGCATCAGCAGAATAATGAACACAGCATGACAGACTAATCCCAGCATGACTCTGGTCCGTGAGGAGTTCCCAGACTGTCTTTATACAACTTTTAGAGTCACAAAAATGTCTCTTTGCAGTTCCAAACAGCATTCTTTCAAGTGTGCAGGCTGCATGGGCTAACTAAATATAACGAAAAGCCTATGTGGACATACACTCACTGTGTAATAAATCAAGGAGTGGAGTAGGCAGCCATCAAGTGTCAGTTGGTGTAGCAGAGAGTGCCTACTGCTGGAACCTATGGAAGATGGAGAGCACAGAAACGGGCAGAAAAAAAGAAATTATTTAAACACTTGATACAGATCCTGGAATATTGTAGTCTCTGGACATTTCTGTGGCTATTTAAAATTATTATTATAATTATATTATTATTATATTATTTTTAATAAATCGATTCCTTACAAACTACACACCAGTTATTGTGATGAAAATGATTAAAATAACAATCCAGTTAGCAACTTTGTTAAATAAGTATCAGATTTTGAGGTACAATTAGCAGTAACACTATTGTTGAACTCCACACAATAAAATGCATACAGTATTTCATCCTGTAGTAGGACTGGTGGGTCACTACAGCCTAATCAGACGGTCATGGTTCTTATGCATTTGTTTTGTCCAGTTGAGCAGCACGTAAACATCTTTTCCAGCTATTATATATGCTGTAAATAAACAGGATAATAATAGGTTTCCTAATACTCCTGGTGGATTTAATGCCAACTGTGATGGCAGAACATTTTTCTGTCAGCTTACTGACATTGTGAGCAGATTAACAAATTACATTTTCCATTTGAGATGGGATTTGTTTTAGGTCTTGTATTTGGAAAGCATTTGTATTTGAGCATTGCTTTGCAACATAGAAAATATTAGGAAAAAGAAACAAAAAAATGCCCCCATGTTAAAAACAGCATCTTGTTGGTGATAAATATAGGAACCCCGGGGTTTCATTTATAAGGTTATTTAGCATGTGTATAAAAAATGATTTGTTACAAAGCGAAAGTGAAGAAAACTCTTAGAAAGCCGTAGGCGTTAAACTGTTGATGTGCAATACTGAGCACAAACAATGAGCACATGCACTGCTGTGGGATTTAAAAAATGTACGATTATGTGTGTGTGTGTGCTTTTTTATGTGCATATCCAATAACTGCAAATAGTTTAAATGCACACAACTGTTAGTGTGACACAAATACATTTAAATAATTGAAAAAAAAAACTTGTCAGTCTCTCATAAAATTAATAAAACCTTTATAGTGAGTCAGAAAACATATCTTGTAGCAGCAGTGGTTGCATGACACGCACGTCAACATTCTTACTAGTGGTGAAGCCGCAGGACAATGCCCCGCTCTATTTGTGTGAGGGCTCAATCAGACAATACACAGATCTTGTCCTGGCCACCTGAAGCGGTGTCAGTGAAGTCTGTCGACTGTCTGGTCCAACTCCTTCAGACACTTAGGCTTAGGTCACAATAATAATGCTACAGTATCAGTGTGACACAGTTTGTTTTGCACATATCAGCTGACTCAAAGTGTTGCTTGCAGGTGCTTCGCATGTGTGTCCCTGGAAATTCTGCTGACCGCAATCCCTCCCTCACAGCTAGTAAACAACAGCTGGTTCCAGTACGCCATCTGCTACCTGTAAATTCCCTTTCACAGTACTCATAGTTCTATTGATTTGTCTTCTCTAAGTACACTTCCCAGGATGCTGTGTGTGACTGTGTGTTGCTGCCTTGACACTATAACAGTCTGTCACACTTCACAAGTAAACAAGCTTTTAATTGACTTAAATGAGTGTTTTTTTCCCAGCACGCATGGTTCCACAGATTTCTGCTATGGCTGAAGCCTAGATGTTCAAAATCTGGAGTGCATTTACAGTATGTGAATACATGCTCTCTGCTTGTTTTATTTTATCAAACAGTCCCAAATGATTCCTGCCAGACCACCCTCACCTCTACTAGTTCATGATCAGGTTAATGAGCATTATTTGGTGATTCACACTCATTAAACCCAACTGCAGAGTCAGGGTTTATAGGTTACAGTGGAGCTATATAATGTCATGCAACTTTGTGATTGTGAAATAAACTGGAGACTAGACCGGGAAACACACAGGAATCAAAATAAATATCTATGTTTGGTGATTTATCCTCAGTTGTGCATAATACCTACTTGAAATACCAGTTAAGGTATAATGATAACCATTCACGGTGTCAGGATTTGGTCTCTGGGCTGGTCGTGCGGTTGTGCTTGTTGTGTTTTCTTCTCCCTAAACTCTTGATCTGATTGGTCCAGTTTGTTTGTCTTCCCTCCTGTTGCTCTCCTCTTTCTTCCTGCTTTTCCCTTATGATAGTGTGTATTTAGTTTTTGTCAAGATTGTAGCTACGTTTAGGTTTGTCAATGTGTGCTTTGTCTAGATTTGTATGTGCTGGTAGCTACTATTGTTTTTTGTTTCTCGTAGTGAATGTTTTAGCGGTAGTCTTGTTTAGCCTTATCTGTGTACGTATGATGTCAATTAGTTTTGCTCGTTAGACATTTCCTTGAGTTTATTAGTGCCTCCTTTGGAGTGATTTTTAGTTACTATCTGTTGTGTTCCCGTGTGTGTGTGTGCACATTAATTGTACAGGTTAAATGCCTCAGCTCTTTCGCCTCCACTAGGAGTGATTTTCAGTTTGCCAGTTTGTTGTGTTTATTAAATTATCTTTGGTTCTAGTTCTTCCTTTGTGTGCTCTTGGGTCCGCCTCCCTATCCCCCCATTTCTTACACACGGATTGCACACATGGCTGGCAAGAAAAAACATATGAATTGACCACATTCACTGACCTAGACAACAGGTGCACTTTGTTCGGAGTTCATTTTAGATACAACTGTCAACATTTTCGTCATGCTCTAATGCATTCCAACATGAGTAAAGATTAAGATGACACCCATGGTGTTATACAAATATTACTTCTACTACTAAACAAAGTGTAGAACTACTATGTTAGTCAATAAAATTTGAGGGCCTGTAATTCAAGCCTCCCTTAAGATGTTAGTTTTTCTTAAATGTGATGTAGTATACGCCTGTGGTTGGGTACAGAAACACACAGGAAGATTTTATACAACAGGGCTCAGGGGAAGACCACAGACAAATCATTACTTGAAATTCCAAGGTTAGTGTTGGAGTCAACGCCACACAAACAAGGAAATTGTCACAATAAGGAGTGAATTACACTAAAACTTTCTTACTGGCAGCTTCACGTAGATATCCCATCCCAGTTATCACCACTGCTTCGTCTTTTGGTCCAACCGTGTCTCAATAGCAACCACCTCCAAACTCAACATTTTAATGACAGATTGGGTGATATTGATGAACAGGGTTTCACAATGACAACTACTACGGATCCAAGTTTCCCAACTGAAACCCCTGTCAGATTTAAATCTATTCTAAATGTATTGGTCATACTTAAAATAACTTATTTGTTAGTTCTATGTAAAAAGCTTGTGTAAGAACAAGACCTCATAACTGGCACTGTGGCTAGTCAACCAGCAGCCCATTAGTGTTATTTCAAATGTACTGACTACTTATGATACTTTTTAAAACATATACCATGAACACATGTTACACACAAATCATGAGTCATCATAATTCCTCATGGGTGCAGAGATCTGTCACATTATTTATATATAAAACTAAAATGTAAACCATCACGCCTCCATTACAACTAGCCTGCGGGGTATTTGGCAAACTTAACATTAAGATTATGTTTGTTAGAAAAACTCTTAAGTGAGAAACAGTTAGGGAGGTTATTGAATGAGCTAAGAACTACAACAAGATGACCTCCATTTAAATTCATAATTTAGTTCCAAGATGAGTCTTCTGCTATATGAGCACCACAAGCCTTGACAAAATGATTGATGTCACTACTTAAAAACTAATTATAGTAGATAACATTGTAAAACAGAAGTGCTTCAGTCATTTTGCCCAGGTTTTAGAACACAAACACATAACTACAAAGCAAGAGCAATGTTTCCAAATGTATGCACTTAGAGAATATTTGCGGTTTACAATGCCAGCCAAGTAAGTACAAAAACTGAAATGTGCAACTTCAAAAGAACAGTTTCATCAACTTCTGTGTTTAAATAAGTGAACTTTGTAAAACATAGAAACTTAATGTGAATTATTTGCTAGATTTCAGTCTTGAAAAATGAGAAATGTAACTTTACTACTACCATATATGAGGAATTGTGTAGAGGTCTGGGAAAACACATACAGAACTAATACACAAACAATAAGCATAATTCAAAAAAAGGCCATTAGATTAATAAATAATGCAAAATATGGGGACCATACAAATGTGCTCTTTATGAAAACGCAAGCAATAAAACTCCAAGACTTGACATTTAAAACAGTGCAAATATATAAAGCAAGAAATAAAATACGTCCAAAAGAAATCTGTAAATTACAAAAGCCAGGCTCTTGACAAATATGTGAATCACCCATCAAACAAGTACTTGATATTTTTGTTGGCAGTGCCAAGAAATCTGCAACATGCAGGTGAAACAGGGATGGTATCGATCTGAAACTATCACCATGAAGATCTTAGATTAAAACTGAACTTATAGTTCCCTTATAGAAAAACATATCAATCTAGAAAACAATGACTAAAGGGGTGAACTACCAGTGATAAAGACAACTTTCACTACCACATCAGGTTTTTATCGCTCTCAAATAACTTGATTTTTGACGACAATATTTTTGCCAGGCACTTTCCTGTGGTAAATTTCTCTGTCATACATTCTCAGCATGTAAAAATCACAATACCCCTGCATTAAAAGTAAAAACAACATTCTTATCCTTGGCCTAACCTTACTACATCTTCTTGTGATGCCTTTAGTTCACGTACAAATCAGTTGAATAATTTCAGGTTGAATCGTACTTGATGCAAATCCAGAATCCAGTGAAATATGTAAATAGCCTGAAATTAACACCACTAAATCACACAACCCTGGAGTAACAAACTGACTGGATTTAAAAAGGAACACAGATCATCCGGAACGGCACATCACACACGTGTGTATCTTCCTGCTTAGAGCTGATCAGGGATAAATGTGTTGAATGTAGGGTACAAGATACATAGGGCAACATTTATGGTAAATCAGAAATCACACTGTATTAACTAGACTGTAAATTTTCTTTTTTTTCTTTTTCCTTCATATTCAGGAAACTGGGCCAGTAGGAAATTATTCCACTTCAATATTAGTGTGCATTTCTGTCTCCGTTCACTCTCCTTGCAGAGAGCAAAATCAGTAGTTTGTGTAAGCAGACAGAACTTTATTAAACAAGCTGCCTTTAAGCTGCTCAAAAACAAACTGAATATTCACAGCAACAAAAAGAGGCACAGGCTGTTATGATATCCAATAAAATCCCCAAAAATGAACTCAAAGAGCAGCAGGTAGTCCAATGAATAAAGAGTTCTCATTAACATGTAAGCCAGCCTGTACAAAACCACACATCCTGCTTGATTAGAGGGTGTCCTGTCAGCGCTAAAAGTCCCTTCTCTTAATGCTCGATACTTGTGACAGAGGATGATACTAATAATGTATGGAATGCCTTTGCTTCCTCTTCTACTTGATTTATCTGATCTGGTTGTATGCACATCTTTTTCCTCCATAGATCCCTTAAGTCCTGCATTATCATTATGTTGATCTGTGTCTCTAAGCCTGTCCGTATGCTAGAAAGCTTCTGCCATGCTAAGCAGACAGCAACAGTTGTTGGTGCTTTGAAGAGCAGGAAGAAGAACAAACAAAAAAGTAGCTAACTACTTACAAAGCAGCGGGGTGTGTCCGATCAGAGGCAAGGCAGATGAATGGGGAAGAGTGCCAGATATTCACCTTGCCCTCTCTTTAGCAGAAGTAACTATTTCTGTTACCACCTGTGATTATCCCCTACAATTGTGACATCATCCAGGGTCATTAACTCCTGTTTCAAGAAATACATTTGAAAACCAGAGATATGAACACTGAATGACGCTGAGCTAAAGCTTCCCAGTAGGACTGAATTCCCAAGGAGACTTATCAGTTCCATGATGTCTCTTAACCTTACATTTTGCAGGCAAGGCCAGGGGTTAACAGCTGTCAGCCTCCCAGATATAGATATAGATTCTGACCTAAGCACAGTCAACCTCCAGTCTGCCTAGTAAACATTTTGTAGATGTTTCAGAAGCCTAATGGTTTGTAAAGTGAGAGTCTAGACAGAGAAAGTGATCTCCCCTCTCTAAACAAGTGCTGTCAAACATATTAGACATGAGCCAGTGAAGCAAACCAGCAGCAAGAAGGGTAGGAAATTTGTTTCAAAATCTTATGAGCTTCAAGCCATTAAAATGAACAAATCAGATTAAAGTGAATATCCTGCTTATTTCAAGCACTTTATTCCCGGTCAAGGCAATTAGTAGCCATTACAGTAACATCCTCAGCCAACTCCAACATCTTCATGTTGTACTATCTTCAGTTAGGATGTCAACATGCATACGGCTCATGACCCCCCATACAAAACAGAGGAGTTTCCATGTCTAATATGCCTCCATAGTTAGTCACAACTAAAATAAATATGAGGTATTCTAGGTGTGTGTTTCCTTGCTTTAGTATGCCTTTTCTAAGAATGATTTTTCCTTGTTTAGTCTTAGTAGCAGCGCTGAATTAGCTTAAAAAGGCCATTTCCTATTGAACACGAATGTAATGCATGCAGATGTCACTGTAGTTGGCAGATGATGTGGTCAAGTCCATTTGGCCCCATCATCTGTGCTGACATCTGGCCCATATGTCTTCTACACTGATAGGCCAGGGTCCAGATTCAGAATAGAAATGGGGCACTGGGGGTGGAAATAGTCCAAGGACCCACAAAGACATGAGGCATAAAGTGAGGTCTAGGAAGTGTTTGACTTAATAGCGCGAGTGCAGCAATACGTGTAGTCATTTTTAAAAGACTTGAAGATTTAATTCAGGTTTATTACATCATGAATAAACAATAAAAAAAAGATACAAGTATGAAACCTGATACAGACCACAAAAATGAAGAAAACCTTTACTGTACTATTTCCTAGACCTTTAGTTTAAAATTATCTCCGGAGGGGATGCTGCATAAAACTAGAAGTAAGATAAGGATAAAGTTGGGGACAAAAAGAAAGTAGGACAAAAGTAAAAAAAATGGGGGACAGTATGAAGTTAGGGCAATGGGTTGGCAGTAAATAGTCATCAGTAGACCAAAACATATATCGAAAATATAATATCTCATAACTTCATGTGACTGTGGAGCACAGTTGGATCAATAATATAGTCTAAATACAAAAACACAAAGGCGGTAGATGGTGATTTAAAAACACTAGTAAAACTAGGATGTTAATCGTGGTGACACCTATATGTGTTTCTTAATGTGGATTTAATTCACAATGACGACAATACCCCTAACAGGATGTGGGGTACAGATTTCATAGAACCCAAACAATAACTAAAAGTTTTAAATCCCATGAGTCAAACAACTATAAACACACTTAATTTTAGTCGTACAAGCATTTCACTGCATATTGTACTGTGTATGATTGTGCACGTGACAAATAAATCTGAATCTGATCTGAATCTAATGTCAGATGGATTCCAAGAACAAATGCCTGTGGTTAGACACCATTATGTTTCGCCAACCTGGTTTTACCACCTCCAATCTGTAAATGCATGTTTGTATGTGAGGCACAACTCCTTGCACCTCTTACCACTGAATCCTCATCCTCATCAAGAGCTGTTTTTGATCACAAAATCTAAGAGCTGTTTTTGATCACAAAATCTAAATCAAACCTCTGGGTATGAGAGATAGTAGACCGTTTTGTTATATTGGACACATTATTTGAGCAATCTGTGCAAACAATTAGTTCCCTTGGGAAAAGAAAGGAAAGAAAAAGGAGATCTTGTAGCTCTCTTATCACCATTTCAGTACACATGACATAACAGGCCAGTATGAGCTCCAGTATCTATGGAGAAAAAAAAAGATTGTCAAAGTAATTTATCTCCAACCCCTGTGGAGGAAAAAAGATGAAGAAACATCTTGGCTTGCTTCCGTACCCAGACAATGCCTTCCTTTTTCAAACTTACCAACGGACCAATAGAGATGTTGGTTCCAGTTGTGTTGTGAGCCCAACCAAAGTCACTCTAGATAAGGAGCTAGCCCAGGAGGGAAGTATTGTCCAACAGCAACAATTGGCAATGAGATAAAGCAATGCCACATCATTAGAAAGACCAGGACTAGAAAATATATTTTCACAGTGATGTACTCTAATGTATTCAAATGTTTTGGAAAAATGGCAAAAGAGGTCTCTGTTTATGCAGAGCAGGAATGTTGTCCTTTGGCACATACTGACAGTTTCAGATAAAGCCTTGAGGCCATACTCTGCTTTTTCATATCGAGTGGAAATGTCTGGGAAAGACACCACAGTGTTGTTGATACTCCCACGCAACAAAACCTTCCAAGTCCCCCCCCCAGACACACACACTACACCCCCATCTCTCAATGCCACTATCAGTACATAGCGTCTGCTGCTTTTTCAATTTGCTCTCCTTCTTCAGCTGCATAGCAAATAATTATTAACAGGATCAAAGCATATAAAAGGGCTTCTGCATCAGTGAGGTTGAGCTTGGGGAGCTGGGTGACTAAAACTGATAATAGCAAAGCACTGAATTGTTTTTGTTCTCTATATTCAGTGCTGGAGTGCTTAAGTTGCTGGTGCAACCGATACTGCCTAAATTATTATAAGGTGAATCAATTTTGTTGGTGTTTTTATGAAAATAAATTTCTAACTATAACAAAATTGAAAGCATTCTCAGTCTAACACGAATGCAGCACTAATGTCAAATTTGTAGAATAATTAAAATGACTGAAACATTATAGAGGTAATATAAAAATGGCTAAAATATACAGTCAAACATAACAGACAGGAATACAGCAACAGCATATCCTGTAGAAATTCTGCCTCCGGCAAAATTATCTGTAACCAGCTTATTGCACTGAATATCTCTATCTGCTATAAAAGGTTTAATGTGCATATCTGTGGTGAGTAAGTAAGTACAGTACATATGAATTAAAAGCGCCTTGGATTAGCTGGTAATATGTTCTGCCAGTCAAGTTGGACTAGGCCAATTTGGTGCTTGACAAGTGCATGTGGAGGCTTTGAGACAGTTAAAAAACGTGATGTACCCTGTGCTTTTTTTCTGTAAGTGGTGAGCATAAACTCTGCATGCTTGAGACTACAGGGTCCTGTAATCAAGCCAAGAGGTTAGTGACATGCAAAACCACTTGACAAGATGTAGTTTACTCAATGGATAGCTTGTGTTTAAATCCAAAGGGAGAAAAACGTGTTCCAGCAAAACATTTAAGAGCACAACACATGAGTGACATTTGGACATGTCTTGGTTCTATCACATAAAAAGATTAGTACACCGAAAAGAAAAGATACCAACAGAACAAAATGTGGAGTCATATACAAAATACCAAGCAAACTCTGTAATGAAACATACATAGGAGAAACAGGACGACAGCTCAACACACGACCAATAGAACATAAAAAGGAGTGCGAGAGAAAAACAAGTTGAAGACACACAAGAGCAGCAAAAAAAGAAGCAAAAAGTACAGTAAAGAAATCAGCCGTAACAGATCACTGCACAAGAGAAAATTATATAATGGACTGGGACAATATAGGGATCATAAAGACCGAACAACAGAAATACAGAAGATGGATTAAGGAAGCGATTGAAATGAGGAGACAGACACGACACAATGAACAGAGACGATGGAGTTTACACACTGGATCACACATGGGATCGAGTCATTAAGAAGAAGGGTGCAGGCAGTAGGGGGCGACATCGTCCCCTACTGCCTGCTGATAAATCGAAGAGAAAATGACTTCAAACACGGCTCTGATGAAGGCTACAGCGTTAGCAAAAACGCAAGCAGGTAAAAACAACTGTTTACTGTGTTTAAAAAAAGAATCAGGCAATATAATCTACTTCACAAGTTCAGCAATGCTTAGCTTGTCTGTTATGGTTTGTTCAAACTGAGAGCAAAGTAAAAAAAACAAAAAGAAAAACAGAGATAAATGTCACAAATGTACACCCATACATGGCTGATTGCAGAATAAGTTGTGGTATACCGTACCAAAAGAGTAATAACGTCAGTCATAATGTTGGTATGTTTAAGAAGTTAAGTGTAATGGATGCCACAGACTATGGCGATGACATTCAAATAAACACACAAGCAGGATAAACAAGTTGAGTGGTATTAATATTAATAGTCTTGTATGAGCTTTTTTCTTTCTGCTTTAACAATAAATTATGCTCTAAAGCAGTGGTTCAAAACCCTGCTACTCCTGCTCTTCCCATTACTGATTACCTGGAACAGGTGGTTTCAGCCAATCAGAAGCTGTGAGTGCAGGGGTGCAATTACCTGGATAAGGTTCGTAAAGCCAATCAGAAGCTGTAAGTGCAGGCAGGGGTCCTTGAGGATAGGGGTTGAGAACCACAGCTCATAAGAAGAGCTCCACTTTATTGTCATTGAATACATTGTTACATGTTACAATCCCCCATTGGGGGGAGCAGTGAGCAGCCAAGGCGGCGCTCGGGGAGCTAGCGCTGAGTGTCTAGCTCAGGGACACACCTGGTATGGAGGATGGGCTGGGTATCGATCCTGCTATCTCTGCATCCCAGCCCTCTGCCTTAACCACTGAGCCAACAGGCCAGAGAAATAGTGTTGAGTGTGAGTCATTTCTATTCTAACCACAGAAACATATTATATTGCATTACATGTATGTCACCACTTTACATAAATTACCTTGTAACTGAATTCCACACAACACAACATTGTGCATTTACTTCTCAACAACACTGTGATGACTCAAAATGAATACTTAACATGGTCATTGGTGCCTATTAAATGGTAACAACGACAAAATGGCAGAATATCTACTACGTTAAGGGAAAAGCATTAGAGAGCAATGACGACGGATCAGCCTTGACACACTTCAGGGAGGCAGAGAAAGGCATCATGTCATAAATATTCAGGAGAGAGGGATAGTTGCTAAACCTGAGCAGAGAACATAAAGTGCCCTGAAATACTGAGTCACACTTTCAATGTGCACATGTGGAAGGGCTTAAAACCCTTTATCTATCAGGGCAACCCTGCATGACAGCTCCATGAGAAAATGAGGATTGAACTAGAGTGATCAACTGGGTCCAGTGGTAGTTCAAAGACACCAAGTGAGAAAAGAGATGGGTTGAACAGTTTAATTTCAATTTTATGCATTTTTTGCACCCAGTCTTCTTTCCCCCTTAGGCAATGCTGTTGCAATTTGGTCTCAATTTCAGAACATCTACAGTCAAGCCCAGAATTAAATCATACCCCTGGCAAATTTGTTACATTTGGCAAATTTATTTATTAACAAGTTTTTGACGGAAAATGACATAGAGTTCTCCCAAAAGATGATACAACGATGTACAAGAGGACTATTTCTCAGATTTTATTTACATTTGAGGAAAGTATTTATACCATTTACAAACTGTCACAGTCTCTGGGAAAATCCAAAGTTCTATACCATTCAAATAGTCCAAGCTGCTCTAAAGCATCCTAATTACCCTGATTAATTGGGATCAGCTGTTTTAACAAAAACAGCAGCTCTCTGCAGTTGGGTTGTGGAAAGACATGGGTAAGACAAAGGAGCTCAGTGAGGACCTGCAGCTGCACACTGTGGCTGCTCACAAGTCAGGAAAGGGCTACACGGCCATATCTAACTGTTTTCAAGTTTCACTGGCTACAGTGTAAAGCATTATTAAAGCATGCAAGATGTTCCACACTGTGGAAAATCTCTGAGGACGTGCTCGAAGGCCAAACGTGACACCTGTGCTGGCCAGGAGGATGCTGAGCGAAGTGAAAAAGAATCCAAGGATCACCACCAAGGCCGTCCTGGTGAATCTGGGCTCTGCTGGTGGTAATGTCTCAAGGCAGACAGTCCAACGAACGCTGCACATTGCTGGGTACCACGGATGCAGACCAAGAAAGACGCTCTTTCTCCAGATAAGGCACACAAAAGCTTGCTTGGTCTTTGCAAATGCTCATCTGGACAAAGAAGAAGACTTCTGGTCTTCTGTGTTATGGTCAGATGAAACAAAAATAGAATTGTTTGGTCACAATGATGTTTCCCTAATTTGGCATAAAAAAGGAGAAGCCTTCAACCCAAAGAACACCATCCCCACTGCAAAACATGGTGGTGGGAACCTAATGCTTTGGGGGTGTTCTTCAGCCAATGGACCAGGGAACCTAATCACAGTAAACAGCACCATCAAAAAAAAAAAAAATACATGAGGATTCTCGACAACATCAGGCAGTCTGCAGAGAAACTTGGCCTTGGGCACCAGTGGACATTTCAGCATGACAGTGACCCAAACACACAGCAAAAGTGGTGAAGAAGTGGTTAGCAGACAACATTAAAGTTTTGGAGTAGCCCAGCCAGAGTCCTGACTTGAATCCAATTGATAATATGTGAAAGAAGCTAAGATCAGGGTGATGGCATGACCTGAAAGAGCTCATTGCTAAAGATGAATAGGCAAAAATACCCATGGAGACATGCAAAAAGCTGGTCTGCAATTATAGGAAGGGTTTGATTGCTGTAATAGCCAACAAAGGTTTTTCATTTGTTTTTGTTTTTCTCGGCCTGTCATTAACACAGATGACACATGAGTATGTCATGTATGTATAGCTGTGTAGTCATAATTTGATAGAAAAGGAAGGTGGGGAGGGAGTCAACAGATAAGGGGAGAATAGAGGGGGGGGGATAAGGCTCCCTCCCCAGAGAAAGCTTGAGATGTGTTGGAGTCCAAGACCTGACCTGACACAAAGACATAGACAAGTGGGCACACATATACACAAGCATACGTACAGACACAGGTATGTACGGATTTTGTATTGTATAAATTGTAGACCAGAATTTCTCATCAGTTTAAAGGTTTTTCTATTGATTATTGAGAAGGGTATGAATACATTTGGACATGACACTTTTTGCTAAAATGTAAATTATATTTATTTATCATTAATGCCACTTGTACATAACCGTATTATCTTTTGGGAGACACCTATGTCATTTCCTTTAAAAAAAAAACTTGCTGGTTGAATAAAACTAACCGTTAAGTCAAAATTTGCTAGGGGTATGGCTAATTATGGGCTTGATTGTAAGTATGTGTATACATACTACAATGTTACTTTGTTAGATACACCTATACAATCTAATGCTCTTTGCAGCCCTGTTGTAATCTCTTACTCTTGTAACTCTGTAATAGAACTCCATATGTTGAATTTTGGTGACATTTTCCATAAATATGCATTTACAAGAGGAATGCACAAGTGAAAACTGAAGATGTAGGAGAAGGCCCTACTTGTGAAAAGCCACATCTTTAGGAGAGCACTAAGCAACATTTACCTTAGGAACCACTGTGGTATGCAGTGTCACCCTGTCTCGTTTAGCCACAGGAACACTAGTAATTAAATTACTAAACTTATTACACTAGAAGACCACTGGCAGAATCAACATTTCATAGTGAAAACACCTGAGCCTCATTAGTGGTTCAAGGTACTGAAGTCATACTGCATTCAGAATCTAATAACATTTGGCAAAGGCAATTCTGCATGCTTGCCATCCGCACCACTTTTGACAGCTCTTCTGCTGTGTTGCAACCCAATCGGGCACAATAAACACAAAGTAGAATATACGACAAACAAGAAATCAAGCATAAATAGATCTTATACATACTGATTATCAGTGAGCTCTAGAACACGGTAATAAATTAAATCGGTAGAGCTTATTGGGAATTTAGTAAATTTTCATCGGTTGTTAAAATAGCACCTTAACTCTTTCCAAGATATTATATAACCACAAATGTGCCAGTGTGCCAACACTACTCTGCATGAATGTATTTGTTAAATCCTAATGTCCCAATTTAATGTTGTATTTTCATGATTAATTGTCCAACATGACAATATACATTTTCAATACATGCACAAACAATTTTAAATAATCAGTGTTGTCTTTTATCAACTTATTTACTAAATTAGTGAGTGCAGATATTCCAATATATTATTTGTGTAGTCCTGCAAACAATATCAACACTGACTGATACATTGATATTTTATTATTATTATTCTTTAAAATGGCTGAGAGGTCATATTTCATTGTAGCCACACAGCACACTGATTAACTCAGCATCTGTGTCACAGGTATTTCAGGCCTCTTGAACTCAAACTGAATGTTGAGTATTTTAATTTAAGGAGAACTGAAAAAAAGCCTCTTTGTTCCGTTATTTATGGACCTAACTGCACATGCATACATATTGTGATCAACTTATTTTAATTCTTTAATTTATGCATCATATCATCCTTATGTTAAAAATAAATATGTCATTATCTGAAGAGAGAACATCCTGATTTGCTCAGATTTCCCACTTCTCACATTTTCACATTAGCTGAGCACTTTGTTCCCATACACATTGCAAACATTTCAAATAAATCTTTGATGCTGCATTCACTGGAAATGGACACTCTTTGTAGATCACCTTTCATGACTAGTATACTTTTTAGAGAGAAATGAACACCTATCACAAGACACGAGGACAACGAGTTCCCGTCAACAACAGCTGAGAAACAGTGAGCATAGGTAAAAATAGATGACAGGAAAAGGAAAATAAGTTTGTGAATGTGAAGTATAGAATAATGTCCTCTGCATAGCCCATTTCCTCCTCCAGACTGACTGCAGCAGGTCTCGGTCTTAGACTAAATACACGATAAGAACATGAAAAAGAACCTCTTAAAAAGAAACACACCCATACAACAATAGAGGGAGACAGAAAATCCAAATGCAAAGTGGAAGGAGCAGAGATGATACTGTCGAAATACAAATAATAATACAGCAGGAAAGAACTTTCTCTCAAACTGTAAAAAAATGAAATCGTGAAAAACTGAAAAAGTTATGGCAGCGAAGTAGCCATACGGTTTCCAATTAAATTACGATATAATACCAAATATTATTTTACAGTAAATGTCCGTTCAAAATGTATACATTTAAGACCTTACACAGAATAAATATATACAGAATACTGGTAAAAACCCAATAGTGCCACTTGAGCAAGCAAGTGATGTGTGCAAGTCTAAATTATTACACACATTATTACTATAACCTCTGGATAGGAACGTCAAAAAGATATGTATTGTGTCTTCTGCTTGTAAGTCACTTTGGATAAAGTAAATGTATTCCTTTGACGTGCAGATATTATTATATATATGTTTAATTCATCCATAAGTATGGGAGGGAAATACATACTATATAAGAAAAGAAATGGTGAATATTATTAAGTAGTGAAAAGGCTGTCTCTAAGCAGAGTGCCACAGATATCACAAAGCGCAGCAACACATCAAAATCCACACACACTGTGTGTAGAAATTAAGTCACAACAGTGAGACAAAAGCACAATCCCTGCAATGGTACACAGCCACTTTCAGTTCTATTTATAAGATTAGCCCTGTGAAGTGTCATTTGTAATAAATACTGGGACTGGCAAATAATGAGGAAAGTCACTGGTAAATATGGATCACCATAAAAGCTGAAGAATAAACCACACTCTTCTCACACTTATTGTATATAATAGAGCTGGGCAGTATGAGCAGGTATTTTTAATAATTATGACTGTTTTACGGTATTCAACGGTATTTTTTTCCCCATGCATGAGTGGGTGTCAATCATATTTCCAGAGTTTGAGAGGAGAGCATCACTTCAGGTTAGCTTTCCTATAGAACAGGTACTTTCTTTGTACTTGTGGTAAACTAACTTAAAAGCCTTGGCCCTAACAGAATGAAAATGAGGTGTAAAAAACAACATATAAACGTTTAAACTCTTGTATAAAATAAATTTTCTCTCTGACAGCTGAGTGTGGTAGCTCCATCCATCAGAGATGATAAAGGTTTGACTGCAACACCAGTCTGCTGGAGACAGTAGGGCAAAAGAACCAGATGAGGCGTGTTGAATGAGGGGGCAGTTTTTTACAGGATACTAAGGAGGAAAAGCCTGATTGCGTGTTTAGTGGTTTAGCAGTGAAAGCTGCTAAAGGTCCATTAATTGAATAATTATGAAGATCTAGGCAAACAAATTCTGCACGTTTTTCCACTAATGTCAGTTGTTGAATTGATAAAAACAATGACTGAGAAACACAAAGAAATACCACTTTAGACAATATTAGGCACTCATTAGGTCTAAAAAATGAAAGGTCCAGGTTTGCAATGTTTGTGTTCATGCTCCCTGCATACATAACAATAAAGGCTATTCTCTCCTACATCTGAATTAGTGCAAACTGTTCAGACAGAGTTCAAATTCTGTTTTGAGAAACTTGTGAAAGCCTCTGTAGACACCCCCTGATGCTTTGCAGTGGCATGGAGTAGTGTACTCTAAAGCTTGCACATGTATGCCAGTCTGCAGAGAAATATTTCAACTCTACCAGCCTTGCATTCCATCAACAGCTGAGCTAGTGGGAGACATGCAGCAACAAGACACCACAACACAGTCATAAGAACTAGGCTTTGAGAGCTGTATCACATTGCAATCTGAAAGGTTTGCTCTAGACCAGGGGTGTCAAACTAAATTTCATTGCAGGCCACATCACCATGACAGCTGATGTCAAAGAGTCACTTGTAATTGTGACTACCTGAAATGGCCAAAAAACTGGCATTTCTAAAGATGTTTACCTGGGATTATTTGTCCATGGCGCCTGGTACATACAGTCAAATACTAAAGACTGACATCACTTGCAATCGTAAATAATTCACATTAACAATGATACCGACAAAAATAACCAAAATCAGAGAAAGCACAGTCTAAGCAGTCACAGTCAAAGTACCAGTCTTTTCTTCACAGTAAATTATGTATCATTTGTTATCAATTCCTAGTATTTCAGCTGTAGATGAAGAAACAATGCTGCTGCTGCTGCTAATTGCAGCACGATACTCAAACTAATGATTCTTGAACATATAAATAACTTTCATAAGTACAACACAACAACATCCTCATTAATAATTACTAACATATCAATGGCAAGATGGAACAGACAGAATTTATCTTGAAATCAAGTATTTGGTTTCAATTATGCTATCCCAGCAGAAGTGGTAATGATGTCCTGGGAAGATCCATCATCATTATATAAGGCACATTGGGTATAAGGCGGAAGACATTGTTAATTACTTACACTTATTACTTTGTATTTTTCCTGTAACCTTTTATCAGCTCATGACTTACATCAAGTGCAGACAATTGTCCTTAAAAGTCACCTCAGCAAAACAAACATATTTGCCTTGGATAAAATACTTTTAAGATACTTCTAAAATCTGAAAGTCATCTTATTGTGCACCAAATTTATTTTTCAGCTTAATGGGCATTTGATTAGATATTACATTTCTGGTCATTTTAAATGCTGTCCCAATTTTTTGTACTGAAATAGATTTCATTTTTCCCCCGTCTCCCTGCTAAAGTTCCCGCTAAGTTCTCTAAAATCTAATTTCATTTTGGCCATTTGGCATCTGAAGACAAATTTGGCTCTGTGGGCCTTCTGGTTAGGAGGTAACACACAGCATTTCCAAAGAAAAGAGACAGACTGTCAATCCATAGACAAAATACTTATCATCTTGTTACACTAACAAACAATCATAATCTCAACTTTTACAAGATGCCAGAAAATCTTTTACATAACCTCTTTCCACATTAGATCACTTTCCCATGAAACAACTTTACTTTGGTTCAACTCTCTCTCAATGAGGCGCAAGGACATGTGGCTATATGCTGTAGCTTTTTCCATTGCTAGTTCTGTAGTAAGACTAACACAAGCAGAGACCATATTTCATATTCTCTGCTATTCACTTACACAAGTAAATGCATTGGTAAGTAACGAGTGTAATGATGCTGTGGAAAGAATAAACGAGCTGCAAACAAATGACACTGGTGAAGCTTTTTGACTGAAGAGGTTTAGATTATTGTTCAATGACAATGACTGCCACAACATCAGTGATGCTTTACATTGTCAAATGAATGTCAGAGGCTGCAATTACTGGTCTGAAAATAATACTAATACTATTATGCACTAGTTTCTTGAATGATGCTTACATTTGCATGTAAATCAAATTATTTTATTAGGTGCCTGCCATATAAAAAGATGGAGGCACCTACTATTCTCCACCTCTAAACTGGTCTCTATATTAGTGGGGGAGCATAGAATGCTCCCACATTATTGATATCCTCTTTTTTATTTATTAGTGGGGGAGCATGGAATGCTCCCAAACTATTGATATCCTCTTTTTTATTTATTAGTGGGGGAGCATGGAATGCTCCCACACTATTGATTTCCTCTATTTTCTTTATTAGTGGGGGAGCATGGAATGCTCCCACACTATTGATTTCCTCTATTTTCTTTATTAGTGGGGGAGCATGGAATGCTCCCACACTATTGATTTCCTCTTTTTTCTTTATTAGTGGGGTAGCATGAAATGCTCCCACACTATTGATTTCCTCTTTTTTCTTTATTTTTAGTGGGGGAGCATGGAATGCTCCCACACTATTGAT
>JAUMTR010000024.1:16643407-16679105 GCA_032270685.1 Microctenopoma stevenorrisi
TCTAAAATATATGACAGTCTAATGTTTATCAGTAAATTACAGAAAATAATGAACTTTATCACAATATGCTAATTTTTCGAGAAGGACCTGTATATTCACTTAGTTCTCACAATACTTTACAACATTGTGTGCAGATGTATAGAATGAACTAAATACAGGACCTTGTTGTGCTGTTGCCTTGCTTGCTCATTGGCTGGTTCATGCATAGCCCCTGTTCCTGTCACTCAACAGTCTGGATCATAGCACTCTCGACATTTCCTCCTCCTTCTATGGCCCACATCTAGAAGCTGAAAGCCAATATCTGGGCAGGACACCCACCCGCCATCACAATCACCCACTCATGCACACAGACATTTTTAAAGCAATTCAGATGTCAAATTCACAAATTTGCTCCTCCTGTCCAAAAAAATCATTTCTTGTTTACTAGTTCTACACACTCTTTGTCACACCATTCTCAGACAGATGCATCACGCTTGTCTCATCCCCTATGGACGACCAGCCTGGATCACCTGTCAGCTTGCTAGCCTGATATGGCTGTGGTATTGGCACAGGTCTGATGGAATGGGCTTGTTTGTTTTTCTGCCATTTGGATCTTCATGAAATCCACATCTGTCATGCACCAATTGAGGAGCATTTACACAACCACAGGGGAGTGACTGGTGCCGAGATAAGGCACGCACTAATATTGTTAATGAGCTCACAGCATGGAAAATGTACACGTCTGTATGTGAGGCCGAGTCTAAAAGGAGGGTCTGTGAGTTAAACAGGTAATTTGAGATGTGCCCTCACTCAGCTGGGAAACTGTGGTGACTCCACAAATTTAATTTGAGCAGCACCAACAGGATTATTTGCGGAAAAGAGTCTTGCTGTGTCAGTCAAGGTCAGGCATCGCGTTTGTTTACCAGGGGGTGAGGTGGTGAATGCGGTGATGTATTTTCAATTTCAATGTTGCATAATTTCTCAACCACCTTGAAATGGATAACAAAAGCTGTAGGGTATGATTGTGCTACCCTTCCCATAATAAATGCACTCTTACAGTTACACAACCGTTACACTTTTCTTATGTGTAATCTTAATCCATACACAATCATGAAAGCGTGATATGAAGAATAAAATATCAGTGGTCAGAGCCTACCTGAAGCTTTGATTTTGACACATCTTGTCTTATAGTGTGTTCTCAATCAGTGTCACATTTTCCCCCACACAAATGATATTGTCATAATTTAATATTGTACTACTTATAAATCTACATAAAAAACCTGGAATCAGAATTCTAAATTAAACAATTCTAGGAATATTTACCTTGACTTTTACTGATTCCTGTGCCTAAGTTGTTTTATTACCTATGAACTGATAGGTAACAATTTAGCTAACACATATAATATAGCTAAATATAAACAAAAAGGTAACTAGACGCCAGAGTGTGAGGAGAGGGCACAAACTTTAATTGATCAGCTCTTCTATCTTGTTTTTCCACTGCAGATCACACTAAATGCAACATAAACGGAGTTCAGCAACACACATCCATCCATTGACAGTGTATCCTGCCTGCTCTCTGTGACCACTGCTCTTTATCAAAGCGGAACTGAATCAAAGAATAGTGCCTTAGTCTCTTATTGCTCCATTCCCAGCACCATTCTACATGAAGAGATTGATGTAAAAAAAGAGTTGTAGTAGATTCAACTAAAGCATAATGTGGTAGATTATGCACAATACATCCATATTGTGCTGCTAGTGCTCAGCTAGGTGGACAGTAGTTAGACTTGATTAGTTAAACATGTCAAATATTAATCCAGCTTTTCTCTGCAGCCTAATTCAACAAAATACAGTGGAAAACATTATGATACTGAAGACATTATCACAGGTACTGACATATTTGCCCTACTGCTTATCCTGCTATGAAATTTGATGACATAATCACTCAAATCTCCATACTCAAAAGAAAGATGATAAATTATACATTTACATATACATTTGATACATTATAAAAGTGCCTGCATTGGAGTCCCACTAAATATGATGTAGAAACTGGGTTCATTACATGATCATCCTTGTTTGGTGGTCTATGCAGTGAAAGGTAGTAACCACACTACACCGGATACACATATGTCAGCAATAACAGTTCAAGATAGCACTTAAAAAAATAGCATATTTGAATAGTTTTAATGGCATTAACAAATCAACACTGAAGCACAGTAGTATTAAAGTGAGCTCTGGCAATTACTGAACCGACAAGGTTACTACCTGCCACAAAAACAACAAGGAGTCTTACTGTAAGAGCAAGAGATAAAGAGCGGAGCATTTCTACATTTCACATTTGGATTTAAATTAGTGACTCTCAGTGACCTAGAT
This sequence comes from Microctenopoma stevenorrisi, assembly GCA_032270685.1. Lineage (NCBI taxonomy): Eukaryota > Metazoa > Chordata > Actinopteri > Anabantiformes > Anabantidae > Microctenopoma > Microctenopoma stevenorrisi. The sequence continues at coordinate 16,645,760 of JAUMTR010000024.1, forward strand.
TAGTGTTCAGAAACCTGAAGGAAGGTTTGCAGTGTCAGGACATCATTAAGTGTGGATTTGCAGAAATGCACCACACCAACTGCCTCCATCTATTTCATTTTTAATTCATGAAACTTCTGTAATCAACTAAGTTTTGTCAACATGCAACATGTCAACCTTATGTATCTAAAGGAAATCCCCTAAAACCAAGCCCCTAAACACATTTTATGAGAAATTATTCACCAGGCACTGCTATGTAAGTGATGGCTGTTTTGATAGACAATAAATATACAGGCTCACAACCCACCTCCCAAAACCTACCACACTTCATCCTGAAAGGTTGGCACTTCAGATGAATCTACAAAAAAGTGTTGAGGCATGAAAGAGGGAGACCGAGGCTTGTAATCTCCAACAGCAGGCAGGTATCAGGTTCACCATGGTAAACAAGTCCAACAGCAGCAAGGTATGTCTGAGCATTTTCAGTACAACACGTAGCAAGTTATTTTAAGATCCAGAGTCCACCCAGGAGAGTTAGCGAGGCCAAAACTTTGCCAAAATTAAGTGTTTCTCACATTTGTAAAGAATTGTCTCACCATAGCCACAGCCAGTCACAGAGGCCTTGCCCTAACTCAAACAAATACTTGATTAGATAGATCACAACTGATCTTGCAAGGAAGCATTTTCCTTCCATATATGTAGCAAAATAGAGCACCAAGACCATTAAATGTTGCAGGCTATCTAACAGACTTTTGTTTTGTTTTTTTCTGAATGTTACACCACTTTTCTTTTCTTTTTTCAAGCTCGAATCCAAAATTTAATCAGAAGCACAAATTGTACGACAATACTAATGCTTCCCTGATCAGCACAAATTCTAGTTTCCCTACTTTTTGATAACATTTAGAGCGGTCTTTGACAGTCATACTTGTTCAGTACAAAACCCTCACAGCAGTAGTCACTGGCCTCTCAAAAGACTCAATAGAGAAATACTGTTGACACAAGGAATATTTTTCACCTGTGCCAGAGATAAATGATGAAAGTGCTGGAAATGTAAAGTGTGCATGTGCTGGTGTTCCCACAGGCTGGGTGGGCTCAAATGCATGTGACTGCATGTCATTTTATTTACTGAGTTTTGCTGTGAATTTTATTTGTATTTGACAGTTATTTGCTTTACCTCATATCCACCCCAAAAACAGATTTAATCAGGGGAAATGTAGCATTGTGGGACCAAGCCTAAAGGCATTTTCATCCTAAATGAAACTGAAAACTAGATACATCCATCTATTTTGATATCAAACTACATGTTTGTTAGGTCTTCTGGCCATCTCCCTTTCTACCCTCAGGCTATGATAGTTTTCAGACTAAGGGAGGTATTAGGAGCTAGAATTGCAAAGATTATTTTCATACAGCAACTACTTCTACAGTTTGTGGTAATGAAAAAGCACAAATTAATCTTCTATGGAGATAATTTTGTGCTTCAAGAGTTAAGAATGTATAAGGGAGTTTGCTTCAACAACAATGTCGTTATATACAAGGGAAATTAGGTAACATCAGCTAAAAGAAGTAATTACGGGTCTTGTCAGGTCAATTAGCCACAAATGTATGACGCCATTTGGCTAGACCACCATTTTAGCCACAAGGCTGTGAGAGGAAGATTTCTTTAAGTTTTAGTGTTAAGTTGAGATGTTACTGTGGTTGGGAAGCAATGCATAATATTCGGTGTCCATTTGTAATTTTCTGTATGTGACCGATTCGGCTCTCTGAATCCAGTCTACGTCGAGGCTCGCTTAATATGTTAACATGGTGGTTTATGAAGTATCTTATAGCAGTTGTTTTATCTTGTGATACTGCAGAAAAAAGTACCTTTAGAGAACATTTTCTATCAACATCAGAGGTGAAAACTGAACCAAGTCCCTGTTTTTCTTAAATGAGATGTAGAAACAAGGACAAAAAAACTTCAAAGATCTTGGATCAAAAACTATGCCAATTCTCAATTGCCCTCTTCTCTAAAATTAGCTGTCTCTCAGTTTTTTGTTGAAAAGCCTGAGGAATCTCATGAGTACTGCTGAGGAATTACAGTCACAACATCATTTGTTATCTACTGCTCTGTTAGTGAGAGGTTGAGAAACAAGAGAGCATGCCAAACTTTGAATGCAACACAGCTGGAATGTCCAAATTAAGTTTTTGACTTCATGGTCAGTCTCCTTGAGGCCACATTGACTCTACAGTGTGTGAACCACTGTGCAAAATGACCAAAGGTTTCTCTTTAATCATTCAAATACAGTGAGTAAACTGACCTTGACTAAAGCCAAAAACCACAATTTTTAGAAGAAGAAATCATTCAAACTGAAACTATGCAAGTTATGCTGGAACCAGAGTTGAGGATGGTCTCCAAGTGAGGTAGAAATTATAAAGGGGTCAGAAGTACAAATGTCAGGTCAGCAGCATCAAACATGGAAGCACGTTCCGTCTCCATGACAGTACATTATTATTGTGTGTCAGGTCATTAGGTCAGCTGGATATGCTAAATAGCTGAACTCAACCCCCCCAGGATGAGGAGACACAAGGCGTGAGCAGCCGCATGCAGCCTGAATTAAAGTAATCACCTATACCCTTAATTTGTATGCATAACTTAATAACTGTGGCACTGAGGTTTACTGAAATGATGGATTAAGAAAAAGACAAAGTTTAATGCAGTTTATCACTGCTAAATAATAACCTCATTTCAGCTTATAGCTCATTAGTCTTAGATGTTCAAGGTTAACTGTTAATCAGTAAAGCCTTAGCCATGAGTTTTCCAGATAATTATGACGTTATATTTGTGTCACTATTCGTACAAACAACAAACATGATATTTTGAGCATAGAAAATGTAAACCGAGCAAGTAAAAATTGTTGTCTAAGTGTCTGATATCAACCATAAAAACACGAATTTTATTAACTTGTCATCTCGCAAATTTCTTTTCTTTGCGCTCATGACGCCCGGAGCTCGCGATCAGTCTCTCTCTCTCTCACTCGCTCAGTGTCTCACTTCTGTGTTCATTCAACATTCTGTGTGTGTGCTCAACTCCTGTCACAGCGTTACAAATGTGCCACAATTCCAACCGATCACAGACCAGAAGAGGGTCAGCCAATCACAACACACCAAGATTGTCGGTCTCGCTCAAGCTAGTACTTTCTACCGCTGCTATATGGAGTCAAAAACGCAATATGAAAACAATAATGTGGCGCCTCAGCATCAGGTGAGTTATATATTTATGGTCAGGTGAGTTATACAAATGTTTACAAAGTCAAAGTAAAACATTTTAACCATTTAAAATTCACCAGCTCTCTTTAAAACAATGAACAAAAAGGTAACAAAGTCAATACAGTACAGACCAGCGGCATTATACTATAGGGCAGGGCGATATAGACCAAAACTCATATCTCGAAATTTTTACCCTGAATCGCCACACACAATATATAGCTTAATATCTTTGATCCTATAAAGTAGTTATAGAAAGGAAACTTTGGGACAAATGTTCATGTTCAAAATGTAGTTTTTGGTACATATGAAATCGGCTTTGTAAAAAAAAAGACACTAGTGATAAATCATTTAGGAGTTGTGAAAAAAAAGTGTCCTCTTATGCACCATATAAAGCAGTCTTGTTGCATTGTTAAAGTAGCAATTATGCCTTTTTTTCCCCGTGTTTGTGTGGAAGATGAGTCCCGTCTAAACAGGGGACACATACAGGACGCTGCAGCTGTAGAACGTGAGGACCGTTCTACTTTTTCTACATAACACATTCTGCTGCCCATCTGACGCTTGGAATCCGAACAATTTCCACATGATTGAGTCGCTGCTGTCCGTTAACTAACCTGCTCTTCTCCTGACCGGATCAGACAACTAATTTTAGTTGTCGTATGAGACAACATACGACGTTAGCATCACAGACATTGCCTAATTAAAATGAGCAAGTCAAATCCCATGTTAAATAAAGTTACGTGAACATTTTATACATCATGAAATGACGATTAAAACTTTTTAATACTTTGTAATGGCTTATTTTTTCGATTATGTGATTTACTACCTTTTAATACTTTTTCAAACCCCGCGGATACCCTGACTTTGAGTGGATGTCTTAGGGCAAGATTTGGTATAAGATAAAACTAAATAATACCGTAACAGAATGAAGAATACTAGAATTGAGTCATAACACTGATGACACGTCATCACCCTGTAAAAGTTACATGCTGAACTAAGTAAATAGCTGAAAATATCACATCAAATAATGATGTGTCTTATTCATAATTGGAATAAAGTAATATAAATATCAAATGTATCAATAATATACTGGACTTGCTGTTATGGAACTGGAAATGTTTAAACCATTCATCTAAGTGACTATTAGCTAGTGGCTATTGTTCTTATTTGTTCTTACATTTTCCCACCTGGATGACTCAGATGACATTACCCTGACTTTTGGTAGGTGCAATGTTATTGCCTGATAGCTGCAAAATGTACTCAGTGTAAGCCACAACCTAGAGCTGCCAACATGGATTATATCCACACCAGAACAACAAAACGAAACTGAGCTCCAGCTCTGCCTTTACTGCAGACAGAGCTGAAGTTTTTAAACATAGCTTCAAGCCCAGACTGCACTTTATCAGGCTCCTCCAGTGACCTTCAACAACCTGGAAGGTTTTGTTTAAGGGGCAACCACATGGACAAATACCTGGTGATGTAAAACAGGAACAGTGTTGTTTATAAGAATTTTATGCAGAACATTAGACTTTAATCTAGAGGTGACAGTGGCTCAGTTGGAGGGCCATTCATCAATAAACTGCAGGGTTGGTGTTTCAAATCTCATTTACCTCTGATACTTGGCAACATACTGAAGTGTCCCTGAACAAGATACGTAACCCCGAACCTTGGTGCCTTAAAGGGGTTGTCTATCCACAAAGGTTTTCCCATGGGAATAACTATCAATATTATAATGAGGTTGCAATAGCCAATGTGTGCTAGTCACAAGTCGGAAGAGGGTTTTGTCAAAAAGTACATCTGGTGCCAAACCTGTCCCAAATATATGTATGAGAAAATAGATCACATGTAGAAGTCCAACCATTGGAATGAAGCAGACAGAGTTTACTGACCTCACTAACAATATGACTATTAATATGACTAAAACACAAACAGACATCACTTAAGCGATTGTCTCCTTCCACTGGTAGGTTAGCATGCTGGACTCAATGAAAGATGTGTTATTGTAAAGATAGATCCAATGCTACATCAGAAAAAACTAAATGCACAAGCCTGGATTAAAAGGCAGTATTTTAAACGTTACCAACTCTTGAACCACAGTCACACCTGTTACCTATCTCAAGCTGTAGCTGATGGTGGGCTGCAGGGTGGGGGGGCTGGATGGGATCATGGTTCGTGTTGTCACATGACACTTTCTTTACTGATCTCTATTCAATATCCCGGACATGTGCATGCATTCTAAACCCACAACAAATGACCTATCACTGAACCACTTACAAAACATATGTATTTAATATTTATGTTTACCAGCAGACAAAGCTGGAACTGTGGTTTCTGACAGACATACTGATTATTAGAGTGCCATATCATACCATCCATGTTAACACCAGTATACAGTTTTTTGTGTATAGTGATAAGATTATCTCAAGTCCGACTTAAGTGCATAAAAGAAATCTAAATAAGTCACTTTTTTATTGTTTTATTTTGTTGTTGAATCATGATAGTTTTTATAGCTCATTATCTCAACTTATTAGTGAATTAGAACATTCTTGTATATTTCAGAAAAATGTACCAGAGCATATCACACGACATGCACTGGTAGCCCAGAGGTTCATGTCACGCCATGAAGTGAAACTTTGCTAGTTTGCATCCCAGGCCAGGGACCTTCGTTGCATGTCTCCACCTCTCTACAGTTTCCTGTTTACCTCTTTCACTCTTAAACTGTCAAATAAAAGCCAAAATGCTAATAAAAAAGAACAGATATCACACAGTCAATGTTATGTCAATGTATTTATGTTGTAGAAGGAGTTACAACTTGCTTGAAGTATAACTGGCACCTGTATTTGCTTCCTAAGCATCAAATGAACAGCTATCTATAAGACAAACTAACTAAACTGGTGATAAGACTTTAGAGTTCATGTGAGGCTCTGGGTCATGGAAAGATTTTGAAACTCTCATTGCACCACCATTTCACAAGATCCCTTGAGCCCTGTGAGACATCCACAACATTCCTGTATAACACAAAAAGCGTACTGTATAACACGTCTTATAACACACTACTGACATAGATCAATAGTGAAGATGAATGTCTGTGATAGGCAAAGGAAAGGTAAAATGCAAATAAAACATTTGAAATGTTTAGGTTAGGTACATTTAGCCATGGATCCTACAGCAGTCAGACTTATCTCCAAGTGTGACACTGTGATTTACAAAACGTATTGCAGCTCTGTAAGTTAGTAACCACAAAAACACTATCTTTATGTTTCTCACTACAAAGAATGTCAGGTATGTTCACAATTCAAAAACAAAATAAAATAAATTAACAAATCGGAAATGGTAAATTCATTTTCTTATCTGCTTAAAAAGGCAAGGAATTAAAAATGTCAGATCTCTCTCTCTCTCTCTCTCTCTCTCTGTTGACAGTGTCAACGCACAAGCAGTAATCAAAACAAAGGAGGCATGTAAAAACAAGAACTACAGTCCTACATGGTCACAAAGAGCTAAAGAAATTTATCAAGAGACCAGTGGCTGTTTTCAGTGTACTGGGGCTTGAATGACACTGGAACAATGTTTAACTTTCATATAAACAAAAGAACACAGTACCTATTACTGCAAAGAATTTGCAGAACTGGAATCCAACCAATGAACAGCTGGAGGCTAATACTGATGTCCCTTTCTCAAAACCTAACCATACATCAGTGCATTTTGCTCTAATGTGAAGCATTCCCATAACACACCTTGAGATGAGGGTTTGCCACATACGTGTAATGTATGAGATGTCAAAGAGTCAACTCTGAATGAGCAACTTACTGGCTGACATAGACATACACAGTGTTTGTCCTCCGCGCTTCTCACTGACAAACTCTGACCTAGAAATTAAATGAATAGTCACTTAAGTGTTTATTTACTATTTTCACCACTATTGTTTGAGCATTACAGACATTTATGAAACATGCTAAAAAATATTCACTGGCTTTCTGACATTTGTCTTGCAGTAAGTCCAGAATAACATTTTTCAGGTTTTAGTTTATCATTAAACTATAATTTGGAATATTATGTCTTATATAACCGTACGGAACTCACCTTAGACCACAGATATTAAATTGAGTGAGTGATTGAATTGGTAATTAGGAGAAGCAATGTTTCATAGAAAATGAAACACTACTGAGTCTTGTATATGTTGGGTGTTGTTTAATGCTGTAGGCTATAATTAAAGCCTCCCTTTTGATTTATGAGAGCAGCTATTCAAAACACAACTAAGATGCATTAAAAAATTATTCATGATGTAATGTGGACAACTGTAGCTCGTTTATGTAATAAACTGGCTAACACATATCCCACTATGGAGTCCTTCAGCATGATGAGGATAAGCAAGTGATCAGTCAAACGGGTCATCTCTACTCTTAAGAAAATTTGTATTTGGAGGAAAAGCAGAGCAATGCATGCACCTGTTCACATGTGATAAAGCACTAATAAGACACAGTACACGAAGAACTGGTTTCCATTCATTATAATCTAATAATTCATATCTGCAGGAGAGAAATGATTGCTGCAGCATGCTTACCAGTACTGACAACAGCGATACACCCTCTCTCCAAGCATCTGTGCTAATTCATCTTATTATATTAATACTTAGGGTGGTGAAATATATCTCATATGAAACCGGCTCCCACTGGTTCCCTGTACAAAGACCCCTGGTGGTCTCTGGAGCCCTGTTTGGTCAGAAGCGGTGAGTTACAGTAAGCGCCGCCTAACCCATTCTGTAAACACTGAGGAGTTGGGGTTTGGTGTGTGTGTGTGTGTGTGTGTGTCTTCAAACCAGCTGTAAGCTAAACTAACTTCGGAGAAAAACCAAACATATCCAGCATCTGGTTTCTGGGCGAACATCGTCGTCGCTGAGTGTTTTCGCGTTCAGTTCAAGTTATGACAGAAGAAACAGCAGCAGCAGCAGCAGGAGGAGCAGGAGCAGGAGCAGCAGCTAGGTTACGGAGTCACTAGTTAAGCATTCCGTAGCTAACAGTTATCATTCAGCTCGCTAAAACCTGACAACAGTTAGCAAACTTTCCGACTAATGTCACTCACATTTCACATTTCAGCCCATACGTTACTACACAGTGCCGTCAGCCTATTCGCAAAGACATGCCATTACTCTGCTGTACAAACTGGAACTTGCCAGTCGAAGGAAACTGACGAGACTTGTAGCTGAGACACTTTCAATTTTAGGAAAAGGGAGCACATAGCTAACTTTTACATACCTCTTAGCCACTGAAAATCGTGCCCGTAGCTTCTGCGACTTCTCGGTAGCCGCAAATCCCGGTTTTGACAACGTCGTCCTCGACAGGAATAGCGAAAATCCAAACGTGTTTGAGCTCAACTCTTAATCATTGCCAGTGATTTTTCGCACTCGGCTCCTCTCTGCGCGTCACAGTTGCAGTTTTTCCACAAGCCCGGCGCGGGAGCGAGCGCGACGGGATACTGGGCTGGCCAGGAGAGACGCATGAACGCGCAATCCACAAAGCACACCTAACCTCTATTAAAATATGGAGGTACAATAGATAACAAGATAAAGCTGTTAAGAGACCTGTTTTTACAGCACATAAAAACTGTGTTTCGTGTCACTATTGGTTTACTTTTTAAAATTTTATGATTTAAGTTTAATATGAAATTTGAAGCTTAAAAACACAGTATAAAACTTAAGATAAAATGTCATTACTGTTGTAGTTTGTTTTCTTTCTAGAGCTTTCAGTTGCTTCTCAAGGTTTGACCTAATCTAACACTGAATGATAATTCAATTCACAAAATATGTTAACAAAAGAGTTTCATTTGGAATAATGCAATATTCTCACATAGTGGTGTTACCCAAGTATAGGATATTAATTGTTAATTTAAAGATATGTTGGTTTGCTGGTTCAATAGCATTGTCACTTACAACCTATTGTTCACTTTTGCCTAGTATTCAAACCCTGGGTATAATGTATTATACTTCTATATTGTGTTATTGTGATCTGTTTATCACATTTTTCTTTTTCTGATTCGTATAATGAAAAGTCACATGCCAATGAAAAAAAAACTTCTGAACCCACACTCTAAACCCAAAAAATGACTTTAATTACTTTTAATTAGGCTTTTCAAATTACCATTTGCATGGAAAACACAGCTGACATCAAAAGGAAGCAATCAGATGCGCAGTGCCAAGCCAGAGAGAGTGTTTTTCATTTATTGAAAAGTGTTGATTGCTGTCAGTGTGTCCTTTGATGACATAATGTTTCTCATAAGGGATAATGGCCACTGTGGAGGAAATCCCTTCTCTTCTGTTGCCTTTAAGTACTACTGGGAATTAGAAGTTCAGGTGCAAATAATAAAGTGAAAGATCTAACTGCTAAAATGTGCTTTTTTGGTCCCTATTTTCTCAAGAATAATAAAACCTTTAAGTTAGCATATTACCAGCCGATAAAATTAGACTCTAGTTAACAATAACACAGAGGTGACACATTTATGAAAGTTGTAATGGTATCTGCTCTGGTAGGTATTTAGACACATAATTGTGTAGAAAATTAATCAATAATGTTTATTTTTCACATATTCATTTGTTAAAAATACATAAAACTGAAGGTTTTATGCAGAAAACTTGAACACAACATGCGTTTTGAAAGGAGGACCTGAGCCAGAAGTTGACATGTTGGAATGACTCAAGTTTTTTACAAATTCCAAGCATTGTTTCCTCCCCCTCCTCCCTGCCCCAGTCCTGAGCACTGAGGCCAAGGATTTTCCAGTGCGGGGGAGATGGAGCGGATGATGGGTCAAGGACAAAAGAGGATGACTCGCATTTTCCTCTTTTTCCCTTTTTAAGAAAAATTCTCTCCTTCTCTTGCTCAATAAAGAAAAGTTAGAGAGGTATTGTTGTTTAAGCTACTTCTGAGATGTACGAGTTTTGTATAATTTGCCTGCATCCATTATGGAGAGGGAGAGATGAAGACAAAGAACAACATCTGATGGGGCAGTTGATCCAACACTGATTTCTCTCTATCTATCTATCTATTCTATCGTTTTGTAGGTATTAAGAAAGTCTATTAGAGTCTTTTACAAAGTAAACAACACCGTTACTTACCATACCATACCATTTTAAACACCACTAAGCAAAGCTGAAACACTGGCAGCTTTTACATTTTGGCCACAATTGTCAAAATTAGTTATGACATTAAAGTTCATTTAACATATGCTTTATACAGCTGTAAACACAAGCGAGTCACACGCAGCACAGGCCCAACAAGACACATAATCATATTATCAATACATCACATATCACAGTTGGAACTCATTCCCAGATACCTAAGAGAGTGTGAGAGGTAGAGACAGAGCAGTATGAGTCAGTGTTGGCTGGAACAGATGCCGTGAAGTTTAAGTCACATCAGCAACAGAGGTCAAAATAAGGACATTATGTCTGATTATAGAATAGAAGACTTCATGAAAATTATGTTAATTTCCCAATTATGGATGTCAGAGATGCTGATTAACCTTACTGGAAAGTCTCAATCTGAAGTACAAAAATCAAAACATCTTTTGATCATCTCTCAGAAGCATGATTGGCTCATCAATTTGGTACCATCAGAAAACATTTTAAAAATCAATTGATGCTGCTTCTCACTGTGCAGTAGATGATAAAAATAATCCTTTTTCTTATATCTTGTGTGCTAACAAAGTAGCTGATTTTGTCCATAATTGTGCATAACATTGTGGTAACAGAAACCATTCAGAGTGCAAATCAGCACATGACATCTGAGTCATGCTCTCTGCGCTGAGTCACTCCCACCCTCCTCAGGTCCAGGAACTGTGACTCTCTGCTGGAGCTGGCTCCTCTCTCCTATGTTACTGTGCCACTCCACAGGCAGGATGCCAGCTAAAATGCAGACATGAACCTAGAGAGGAGGAAAAGGGTGTTTGCATTTCACTGGGTGTTTCTATGTGAAGACAAAGACTGGGTGTGATGGTGTGTGGTGAAAAGAGGACAGGATGAGGTACATCATTATGGACTGGAGTACAGCCAAGCTGCTTCTCTGTTCCAACAATTCTGTCTTGTTTGAAAACTGTAGACTGCATATGGGCTGTGCTTAAAACAGAAAAGAAAAATAGATTAAGCTCTTGAAAGCAAATAAAACAGGTCAACATCTAGTCTCAAGGTAACACTTGATAACAAAGTCTGAGCCTTTTCTCTTCACCTTTTATCCTTATTTCTCCTTTTCTGTGTTGTCTTTACAGCTTTCTGCAAACATCAAAGCCATAAAAGCTGTAGCTAAGCTCATTATACAAATGAGCTTTGAGGCCTCCTGCACACACTCCATGCAGTACATTTCATAAAGATGATCCCAGAAGTTAAAAAGTAAACAACCATAATAAGGGAGAAAGTGTCTCACCGGTCACAGAGCTGCACTAGACATAATAATACGTTTCACTGTATGAGGCAAAAAGCTAGGATATTGTTATACAGTATATTGCATTTAGCTATACTAGAGCCAGCCATGTTGGTCCAAACTGTACATCAAGTTATATACAGACATTCATGGTTCTCAGAGGATAACTGTACCTGATTATTCGTACTGGATTAGTGTACTTTAGTGGTTACTGACTTTCCTAACTCCATTAAGAGATCAATTTTATTCTTGCATTAACCAATTGGTACAGATTTCCCGTGTTTGAAAGATGAATTCTAGTAGCTTTTCTGGTCCTCTAGCTTCACTTTAAGTGAAATGTCTCAAGAACTGTATTACTACAAAATCTTGGTATATTAATTCATGTCTCTCTCAGAATGAACTTTTAAAACTTTGTTGACCCTTTAACTTTTCATCTACTGCAATCATGTTTAATTTATCCCTAAGTTATGCAAATACATGCAAAACCAATCCATCATCCTCTGCTGGCTTTTACCTGTGCACTGAGCACTGTGTGTAAATGTGAACATGCTAACACTAAAGGTGAAACATGTTCAGCTTTATACCTATATATTGCCAATATTCTAGCACTTTGACATTGGCATTAGAAGTCTTTTTGATGTGTATTTTTTCCTGTATTTATCTAATTTTCCCTATGTTAATCTTTATTATCTTGAACTTTCCTATTTCTATTTTTCCAAAGTTCTATACTATTCCAAATGTGCTGATGAAGGCTACAGCGTTAGCCGAAACGTTAGCAAGCAGGTAAAAACAAATCTGTTTACTGTGTTTGAAATAGAATCAGGAAATAACAACAAAGGAAATCACACAGAATGAACGTACAAAAGATGTCAAAAGTGACACCTGTGCTGGCCAGGAGGATGGTGTGCGAGGTGAAAAAGAATCCAAAGATCACTACCAAGGCCGTCCTGGTGAATCTGGGCTCTGCTGGTGGTAATGTCTTAAGGCAAGACCGTCCTACGAACACTGCACATTGCTGGGTACCATGGATGCAGACCAAGAAAGACACTGCTTCTCTAGATAAGGCACACAAAAGCTCACTTGGCCTTAGCAAATGATCATCTGGACAAAGAAGAAGACTTCTGGTCTTCTGTGTTATGGTCAGATGAAACAAAAATAGAATTGTTTGGTCACAATGATGTTTCCCTAATTTGGCATAAAAAAGGAGAAGCCTTCAACCCAAAGAACACCATCCCCACTGCAAAACATGGTGGTGGGAACCTAATGCTTTGGGGGTGTTCTTCAGCCAATGGACCAGGGAACCTAATCACAGTAAACAGCACCATTAAAAAAGGAAATACATGAGGATTCTCGACAACATCAGGCAGTCTGCAGAGAAACTTGGCCCTGGGCACCAGTGGACATTTCATCATGACAGTGACCCAAAACACACAGTAGGACTGGCTCTCAATTGAGAATCTGTGGAGGGAGCTAAAGGTCAGGGTGATGGCAAGAAGACCCTCCAACCTGAAAGATTTGGAGCTCATTGCTAAAGATGAATGTGCAAAAATACCCACATGCAAAAGCTGGTCTGCAATTATAGGAAGCGTTTGATTGCTGTAATAACCAAAAAAAGCTTTTCTATTGATTATTGAGGAGGGCATGAATAATTTTGGACATAAAACTTTTTGCTCAAATGTAAATTAATGCAGAGAAATAATTTTTTCTCAATAATACCTGTTGTACATCATCGTATTATCTTTTGGGAGACACCTATGTAATTTTCTTTAAAAAAATAACTTGCTGGTTAAATAAAAGTAACTTAAGTTGTAAATTTGCCAGGGGTATGATTAATTATGGGCTTGACTGTGTCTATCTATCTATCTATCTGTCTATGAGTAGAGCCTCTATATCCTTGTTAAAGTAACTACTGTCCACAAACTATAACTGTGAATCTATTGCTCATTTCCTTTCACAATAAATTATAACTAGCCAAATAAGCTGACGATCCTGACGATCCTTCACTATGACGTTAACTTGCCAAATTCCTCTTCAAACAAGAAAGATTGGCATTTAGGATTTGGAATCTGCATTTAAAACAAAAACAAAGACTTTGTGTCCAAATGTACAATTACTAATTATTGAGAGTAGATATTCTCTCCTCTCTGGAAACAGAAGATATACTGTAACACTGCGACGCATGCAGCCATTGTGAACAGGAAGTCTCAGCTGGCAAAAAGGAAATGGCCATTAGTGAATGGAAAAAGGAAGCGCTCATTGTGTCACGTCAAAAACAAATAAAGTAGTATGACAGAAAAGAGACTGGATAGCTCCTGATCAAGCAAGTGGGAGGTTTCATTTGAAATTTCCAATTATAATATAAATCTGTCGACCAATGTCGCTATAAGTGGAGAAAATTCCCAGCATGAAACAATAGGCTATTGTTTCCCAAAGCTCAGCGTCAGTGAATGAGATACGAGTGAAAAGTGACGTGTCTCTCTCTCCAGAATCTGTTCAATTACAACAGAGCTTCAGTTTATACCAATCAAAATCTTTTTAACTACATGTCGACTTCAAGCAAATAAGCTTAGGCGCTGAGATTAGCATCATATTTCTATTGTAGACTGACTTCAAATCTAACTTGAAGAAGTTAAGTCGTTTCCACTGAAGAATCAGAAACAGGAAATTCAGCATTTAGCTTTGCAAGTAATTAAAAGCAGTTTTAACACATATAGTGCAAATTTCTAAATGTTATCTATATTAAATAAACTTGTCGAACTTTGCGAGAGGTTTTTTTAAATGAGAGGAAAGAAGGAAAGTATTCCCAGCGTGTCATGAACCTGCCAAACACACCGACAGCTCACAGTGTGTCAACATGTTTATTGAAAACACAAGAACACTGTTTTTACACAGGAAAAATAATAAAAGAAATGGCACGATTTTCCTCAACAATGCATGAAACAAAATGCTGCTCAACAATATTTCGTGGATCTTGTTAATACAAATCCACTGACACATATTTTTCATCAGACACAACATGTAGGATAATGGTGTCGATATTATTATGGAAGCATTTGCTCTAAATGGAGCAAAAACTGATTCATGTCCTGTGATTGGATTATTTTTTATAAAACAAAGTACAGCTATCTTAAGAAAGTGTGAACATAGTTACAAAAATGTAAAAAATAAATAAATATAACACGCTACATCACCTTCACCTACATCACCTTAGCAGAGGAATAAAAGATGCTTTAAAATAAATGACGGATTGAGAAGGTTCTGGAAAAGTTCACAATGAAGGAGTATGGCCTTAACCTGGAAACAGCTTCTTAATGTTGATCCCATCCACTTGTACTCGGTCCAATTATCTAGGGCAAAGACAATTTAAGACCATAATGAATGATTGATATAAAGCTAGAATAAAACAGAGACCACACCAGCAAACACTGTTACCTGTCCAAACGGTTGACCACGTCTCTCACAGTGTTGATGAGATTCTCGTGTTCTTGTGGGCTAGTGACAATGATGCTATGGAGCTTCTTCATGTAGGAGTCAATGGTTTCAAGGGTGGGCGTCTCTCCACTACCTGTAGGGCAACAAGTCCGGATCAAAGGCGTTTACAACCTAACACAGTGCTTGCAGTATTAGATGATTATGTTTCGTTAGCTTAACATAATCTTCTACCTTTAAAATGTGTTCATGCGTGCCATGTAGTGCTATTATACAAAAACCTTCTTAAAATGTAATCAGCTGTACCAAGCGCACAGGAATCACTGAATGACAAGACAGGTGACAATGAAAACGGTCCAGGCACGAACAAACCAGCCACTACTGTGAGCAGCATTTAAAAACATCCCAGGACTTTGGTACTGGGTCAAAGAGTGTAGCTAGAACCAGGGAAGGACACTCACCTGGTTCATACAATATTTCTGTTTTTTCATTACTGAGCTGCAAAATGGAAGAACATGACAGACCTGGCTTCACACCTAGAAGCAGTTTGGATGTTAGAATTCTAGCTGTGTTATGTGCTGTTTTGTAGAGCTGGCATCTCTGTGGGCAAGATATTTCAATAGGTGTGGAAGACGATAGCAAGAACCATGCTGTAGGTATAGGCTCAGGTTCCTATGTGCTTAAAACAAAACAAAAATGTATAGAATGACATGGAAATGTTTTTATCCTTTTAAATAAACTTGAAATGGTTAGGGAAGTGAGACGCTGGAAGTGTGACTGTTAGGAATGGATTACAAGCATCACATTTCAAATAGTGGCTAGTTATGTTCTTTGATCAGTATCACTGCACACTTTCAGAACTAAGCGCAAAGCGGATTTTCTTTCTCCACACACAGCAGAATGTTGATTAAAAGCAGAGAAGGAATATTTCATTTTTGTACAAGCTTCTGTTGTAATTGTTGAGACTTATCAGAAAATGCTGCCGACACAACATAAAACCTTATCTAGAACAGTGTTGCGCATTTTTTTTCAGAAATGACAATATAATGACAATTTCTCTCTAAAATTAAATGAAAAGATTTCAGGACTACTTGAATGAGTCTATGGGTTTTCCTGCTGTGTATTCATAGTTCTGAACCTCAGTGACTAATGTGATGCTGGTGCAGTGTTGCTGTTCTCACCTGGCAGAGGTACAGAAGAGAAACTGGAGGTGAGCGCCTGGCGCAGGGTCTCCAGGTGTTGGTGGAGTAGTCCGTTGCGTCCCCTCTCTTGCATCACGTCTCCTTCCAGCCTCTCTACTGCCCCGCGCATGCTCTCCACGTGCTTCTGCAGTGCCGCGTTGCGCTCCTCGTACTCCATGTTTGTCTTACGCAGCTGCCGCATCTCAGCTTCGCGTGCTGTTGAGGAATCCACAAACAAGCAGTAAGAAACAGAAAAATGCTAAATCAGATGCAAAGCCTGAAGAGATGCTTCAGGAAGACACAGCAGTTGGGGCCATCATCAATTTTTTATTTGCTTGAAGAAGTGTGCTCTTTTTAAGTTTAGGGCATCACAGAATTTGGAGGATCTATTCTGGGACAACTGAGAACCGTGAAACTAAATGTTCCTCTCTTGAGGCACTCAGTGTTCAGAAACACTCAGACAAATGGTGGTTTTAAAAAAGAACACCAAATACAAAGTAGAAATGTCTTTACCTTTGCTGTGGTTGAGAAACTCCTCTGTGAAGATCGGTATATCAAAGACAGTTCTGTCCTTCCCTTCTGCATCCTTCTGTTAATAGCCAGAGACAATAATAAGTGAGAAGCAGTCATTTATCTAGTTGGGCTGTGGGTGAGTGGGTAACTGATTTCCTACCTGACCACAGGGGAAATACAGTGATACAGATTAAGAAGTGAGAAAGCAGAGAGTAGAAGAAGTAATTCCATCAACGGCACTGCAGTGAAATCTAATGCTCTCCTTGCAATACATGTGCAAGGAGAACGTGCTTCACAGAAGAAGAACAAGATGCAGTTTAGGTTTCACTTGAGGATTTCCTACTGACAGAACACAACATCTGTCTTCATTTCTCCTGTATATCCAATAACAGTTATGCTGAAGGAAGTATTCTCCCAGAAATGCATATAAAGTCACCTGGCTTTGGCCCCTCCGATTAATAATTACACACAGAACCTGATTAAAACGGATCCGTTTTAACACACTAAAGCGGTTTATCCTAGCTTTAGTAATGTAACAATAGGAACCTAATATGTAGAGGAAGATGAGGTCGAACACGGCAGATTGAGGTTCCTGAGTAAGAACATTTTAAAAACAAAGTGTTCAACAATCAGACTAACTTTTCAAATCTTTTAAACAGTTCGTGAAAGTGAGAATTTACAAAGATATTTCTTTAGGTAGGAATTAAATCTACATACACCAACACAAACTTAAGTGTTAAACAATGCTAAATCACTGGATGTATAATCAATCTTATCTTATCGTTGACATTATTATGACATTATTTTTCAATCCACTGCTGAGTAATAGTATTCCATCACATTCTGAATATGAAACCGCTTGCTGTTCACTTCCTGCAGCCTCTGTTCCAGCCTGGTGTAGACGGCGCTGCAGTCTCGTGCCACTTGTAGCGGTGTTTAGAGGAAACTACTACAACATGCTTTCACCTTTCAACTACGATGGGTTTATATGAATGAAGAACGTAGTGTACAACTCCATCAAAACATTGTGAGTGCGATGGGACAGGAAAGAATTACTAACCTCGTGAAGAGCCTCACTGGCTACCTGGTGCCCAACATCTGGAGAGGAAGGAAAGAATAAAGAAAAAAGCACAGCAGATGATTCACGTTTCCCCTGGCGCAGCATGCGTTTACCACACTGTGTATCAATCAAATGAATCGCAGGTCTACTTCAGTGCAGCACATTTCTCGTTCATTTTAGCCAAGGCAGGGCTGTTTATGCCATCAACGTTTTGATATTTAAACTGAGATTTATTCACAGTAATAAAATCTGAAAAGATAATACAGACCATGTGTTGCATTAGCAAAGTGACGGCTTCCTGGCCTCAAGTTGAACTATACTTTATAACCTGGACGACTATGAAGTATTTCCTTTTGCTGCCATATTTCCATTGACTCAGCAAAGCAAATAATGAGTTCTGGTTTCCTACAGCAGCCGGTGGAATATATTGGTATTTTTTAGTAATTCAATGGCGTATTAGTAAGTGCAAACATCTTTTGGGTGCATTGTCCAAGTAGAAGGAAGATTTTCCAGGGTCCACCTGTAGCTTAGGTCTCTTTTCCTTTTACATCTAAACACATTAGCACTGAGCACATTAGCAAAAGAGATGAAGATGTGGAATTATCCACTGTCAAAATGTCATCAGACATAAGAAACTCTACTTGTGATGGTTCAAATGAAACTGCTCAAATATCAATAGTCAGGTTGAGGTCAATTTGCCAGCCTGCTGCTTTTTAACTAGAACTCACCTCCCCTGTGTCTCTTGCCCTTCTGCTTCTCCTGGACCTTTCTGGTGAAATGTTTGTAGGCCTCTGTCTTCTGATACTTCTCCAACTCCAGCATGTAGCGTTCCTTATCTCGCTCCGCCTCATCCAAGTATCGCTGCAGAGGCAAGAAAGAAAGTTGAGAGGTGCTGGAAAGGATCAGTCAAAGAGGAGGAAAATGAGATTTTGTCAAATAGGATGAAGGAGGACTTTGGGTGAAATGAGCACGAGTAATTATCATTAATCAGGATTAGCTCCATTCATTAGACAAATCATCATCATCTTTTCCTATATTAATAACCTACATTTGTTAAATGCCTGCAACAAAAATGCATCTTGTAATATAATTGCATTAGGAAAAACTAATAAACTATCTTCACACTAAGACTTTGTCCCAGGATACTGGGAAATCGTATTTAGCTGTGAACCCTGTGTAAACTTATCTGAGCTGTATCACACCTTAGGATTTAAAAGCTAAACATTTCCAGGTTTTTCAAATAGTTCTATCTATAAATAACATGAATGCATTAGTGACGGCGAATGATGTACTTTTCAGAAGCACAGAGACATTCGCTCATATTATTCCAGCAGAGTGACAAAATCTTCTGAACACCAGTGTAATAATGTTTCTATCAGTACAAGCAGCTAACATTATGCTTTGTCAAGACTCACTGCTTTTCCTGCATGACGGTTGAGGATGTATCTAGGACACAGCTTCTAAAATATAGCAATACAATCTGTAAAAGGATGTCGAACAGCTACAAAACATAATCATGTTCTGTCAGATGCAAAACACCAACACCACTGGCTCCGTAGAGCTTTTGTTCCTACACTGTTTTTGTGCAAGTAAGATTAGATGAAGGTCTCTGCTGGTTTGCCAGTGTGTTAAATCAGGTTGGGGATAGTGTTAAGTGCATGCTGTAGATATCCGAGTTCAGACCTTAGGGGTATGGTTAGTATAATTAATGAAAGCCAAGAGGAATCACGATTAGAAATCCACCATCTTGTTCATCAAAAGCTAAATACAGCTGGCTGCAGGCTGCTAATACCACATGACTATTTATTGCTGCAGTAGTGGATACTGTTTCCAAAGTTTGCAGGATGTGTTTCTAATTGAATCAATATTTTCATACAATTAGAGACAATATTTTTTTCTCTTCACCTCTCAATGTGTGATCCTCTCTGGAACTTTTTCACTGACCTGCTTCTCCTCAGGGGGGAGTTTGCTCCACTCATTGCCCAGCATCCTTGTAATCTCTGGAAAGGGCACGTCTGGACGCTCTGCCCGTAGCTGCTCCCGTCTGTCGTTCATGAAGCGAACATAGCCCGTTAAAGGAGCCTTAGGTGCGTTGCTGTCCTTCATTGGCTTCTTCCTCTTCCTTCCCTTAGTCCAGCTGCCACGTCGCGGCTTCTGCAAGAATAACAAAAACAGATATGCTTTGAAGACAGGTAGTAATCCCCCATGACCCCCTATCAGATTAAAATGGAAGAACTACAAAATATACAGGTCTCACCTCATCTCCATTCCTCTGATTGTTGTTGTCAGCATTGGCTCCAGGTGAGCCCGTCTGTTCTTCCATGACGTCACTGACTACAGAGGAAATCTAGAGAAAACAATGAGAGCTGTTGTGGTACATATATCTCATAGTTTATAACACTTATGTTTCAACCTGGGCTTAAGGTGTTTCATTATCAATCGAACTAAGGTCAGAGATTACTGTGGAGTAGGGGCATTGTCACAGGGTAGTGTGAACAGCCATATCCACTGTTCGTCCAAACTCCTCCCAGCCTTGGATCCAAACCCACTCTTGGCCAGCCACATTTCCTCTAATAGAAATGTCTTGCCGCTATCAATTATTATAGAGCAAGTGAATGAAAAAAAACACTGCCCTCACTTTTTAGACACTGATATAACCTATTTTAAGGAAAAGGAAGCAGTGTTGAGCTCATGCACCATTAATTAGAGATAAGAAAACGCCCACAGGCTTTTTAAAAGCTCTGTGAGAAAAATAAAATCTGCTCTCTAGATGAACTTTGACTCTCACAAAGTTTTAAATACACTTTAGAGTCCAGACATCAGTGTATTAGTATTAAAACCTAAGCCTGTAACATGAAATGTAAAAAAGCCTAAAAACATTTTAATCAAATAGCAAGCCAAGTTTGAGTACTTCTAGGAAAACAACCCAACTTAATCTCTGAATATAATTGTTTTTTAACCCCATCTAAATCCTAATGTGGGAAGTGGGTCTCGGTGTCCTGGATGTGGTTTCTGCCCCCCGCCACTAAATACTGTGGGAAAAGTCAGAGCAATTAATCAGTATACCACAAAAACGTCCCACTGGGAAGAGAATACAGGGGTAAAATTCCCCTACAGAAGAGAGCTGATGTAAGTGGGGTTGCCTTTCCTCTATCTCTGATGTCTGAAGTCAGTTTCTAGTGACATGGTAGAAATTGTATATACGTTGATCAGACATCTTGCCAAACACAAGGAGCATGGATGTGTCCCATATTTTGTAAAGATAATTTCTTAAGTCTGATGAAACTTACAGGTGGTGCCAAAAGATGCAGTGGGTTAAGTTAAAGGTAAAACGATATAAAACGTAAAAAAAGAACAAACAATAACAATAACACTAGACAGCAATATTCCGTGGTCATATATGGAATAACTATGCAGCAGTGCCCTCTGTTGGGGGAGAACCCATAATGGACTATGCAATGATGATTTGCATGGAGTTTGATCTAAGCAGTGGACTTGCATGTTTTTGTCAAGCACAAAGAAAACACCCTGTAAATGGAGCTAAAATTCTATATGGCTGTCGTGTCTTCCAGCATCTAACTCGCGCTATTTCAAATAATTAATCACAGAATTCACACAGGGCCAACATAGAGTTGGCCTTCTTTTCCTGTGTTTTAGAACCTAAAAACAGTTAATGGCGTTGTTAAAATGTGCAGGAGAGTTAGCATTCTCTATTAGCCGCGTTCCAACATTTGTGAATGAGTCCAATAAAGCTGGAAGTGTTGGATAATGTAAATATTAAGAGACGTTGGTCTACTCAAGCGGTGGACGCCATATCAGCTAACAGACCGATGAGACATCTGAGCGAGACTGAGCACTGTTTACAAACTGAGATATAGGCGAAGTAAATTCAGAATCTATAGCTAGATGGCAAACCTGTTGTGCATGGATGTTGGCTAGCTATTAGCTGCACGAGTTAACGTAGTTAAACCTTAAAAATG
Source organism: Microctenopoma stevenorrisi (assembly GCA_032270685.1). Lineage (NCBI taxonomy): Eukaryota > Metazoa > Chordata > Actinopteri > Anabantiformes > Anabantidae > Microctenopoma > Microctenopoma stevenorrisi. The sequence continues at coordinate 16,667,547 of JAUMTR010000024.1, forward strand.
TAATGCATATATTTCAGAACTACGAGCTATCGTCAACGTAATGTTAGATCTCCGATACCAATGACGAATTATGTTACTTAAACATCGTGCACATGTAAATGATTATGTTACAAGCACTAGCATACTGGACTGCTGAGCTAATAGCTAGGTTAGCTGTGCCACTAGCCAGCCTTAGCAAGCTACAAGCTAGCTAACACACGGGTAGCTAAAGCATAGCTTTAGCTAAACTAGTTTAATAATTTCAAAACATCATTAACTTAAATATATAATATACATTTTAGAAAAAAGAACCGAGGGAAAAGTAACCTCAGATAACGTAATCCGTAGCTGTACCTCCCCAAATGAGTCCTAATCAAAACAATACAGCAAGCACTCCATAGAATCAAAACGCATTGAAACGCATGCAGCCGACTTCGCCGTGCAAACTACTATTAATGTGCCTGTGTTTTTCAATACTGTATTAAATTGGTGTTGGTACTTTGTCAGATACGATATTAGTGAGGGGATAATGTAGCTCACATTATTTTTTAAATGTAGCTACCGTCCTTACTAACGTCAACGGAAACCAACACAGGACAAAGTTATTACATTTCTGGTGCGGCCATCTGCTCTACTTGTTGTGATTCTGTGCCCGCATCGCCCGTCTTCCTTTTCTTCGTGAACATATTACAGTACATATCAGCCTCAGATCAGCAGTGCTGCCCCCCACTGTTCATTTTGCGTATATTCAAAACAGAGTTGGCTCCTTTCATATATATAAGGCTTTTTAGACAGAAATAGGGATAACGTTAGAGCTTGATAACACCTATGATAATACCCTTGCATCCTTGTGTAACTTTATTCATTTAAGAGGAGTACAAAAACTATGCTGCTTGTAAAAAACATGACTTTCATTTTAGTGTAAATTAATATCCATACTGTGTTTTTGAGGGAAGAAACCATATACAGAAGCTTGCAACCCAAAGAAAAATCTCCTTAGATGAGGAAAAAAGAGAAAGAGAAAGACCTAATACTCTAATTCCAAATTAACAGCTCTCAAATCAACACCCAGGCGGGAGTTACCTAACTAGCTGCAGCTTAATTGAAAATCTGATTTCATCGCCGTTATCCAGAGTTAATCCAACCTAATTCTCCAGCTCATTACACACAGTCTGGCGACATCCAGTCGCTGCATTGAGTTTAGAATATAAACTCACAAAAATGCTTCTCAAAGTTTTCCATATCTTGAACGTAGTCAAATTGAGTTTCCTGAGGATGTAAGAAATATAGCTTTTGCATTCCAACTGGATATATAAAGTGACTTTTGGTAAACACAGTCACAGCTCTTAGTTAATTGTCCTGTATTCAGACATTATTGTTGGTGGCAAACCTGATTATATGCTACATATATGTGAAAAAATCCATATGACCCGTACCAAAATCTGACAGTTGGTATTGATGTTTTAGACGGCTGAAAACATTTCTTCTCTTGCATTGTTTTATTTATTTACAAAAAACTAACATATCCTAACATGCTGTTTGTCTTTTAAGGTATGCATTCTTCTGCCAGGCAATTACAACAACAGGTACACACATTAGTCATGATAATTTTAGATGAAATGAACTGAAAAAGAGCATCTGCCAATAGTATGGTAATGTCTTCCAGCAGACGTCTCAAATTTGAGCTTTCCAACAGTCGTGAATTAATAAGGGGGACTGTTGCCTGTGGAAGCATTTTTGTCACTAATTGGCCAACTTGGACAAAAAGTGATGCAGGCCAACTGTTCAGCTCCCAGTGGTAGCATGTCTGGCTTGAGTTTTCTTTTTTTTCCATTATTTTATTTCCATTATTTATTTTCATTGTGGGTAGTGGCACCGCAAACAAAGCTCGTGAAATACTGAGCCAGGTTCAATCAGCTCTGAAGTGGAGACTCTTTGGATCCCAGTAGACTTGTGGGCCACAGTGTCCAGATGTCCCTGTACTGTTGTCCACCTGTCGTGTCACGTTGAATCATCTGGTCCCAGCCTGAGACGTGTAGTGCAGAGGAAAGCTTTCCAGCCACTGGCACTCTGTGAGTTGGTTGGTATGTCCTTGCCAGTTGCGTGTGTGGCCTGCATAGAAAGTGGCGACACTGTGACACCCACGCTGCATGCATTAAGCCCTTTTTATGCCTCGAGACATCAAAGCTGATAATGCTGCATGATTTGTTAACAGGGTGAGATGTTGACGTTGTTCGAGCTTCCGTAACTGTAATCAGTATTAATATATTTCTGCTAATACCATCATGAATGTAATGTTATGCCAGTAAAGGTCGCACTTGCATCACAGTCTTTCACTATATAGCAGGTAACTGGCTTAAATCTTTCACCATCATGCTGTGTACATTTGGGTATTAATGAGACTAAACGAGCTTCAGCCCTATCGCGTTTTAAGATATTTGATTAGTATCAATACCACCGTGTGCTGTTTGAAAACTAATATGTCAACATATGCTAAGTAATGTATTCATTAGCTTAGTTTATGACCTCATCAGAATAACCGGTTACGGTTCAGCGCATGGTGAGGAACGTGGCAGGATGTTAGGCAGAACAAGTGCCTCTTGTTTCTCGTGCACCATCACCAAGTACAGCTGTGAACTCTGCTAATACCACAGAGAACAAGAGCTCAAAAGCTGCGAGGACTGTTGCATCAGCTTGTTGCTATGAAACCGTCTAATTAGTTACTATCCTGAAGAATCAAAGGGGAATGATGTTGAAAATAAGAATGAGATACATAGATGGACAAGTAGTCCTCAAAGAGAGAACAGAGCATGGAGAGTTTCATCTTTTCCAGGGATGAAAAGCTGTGTGCAGCAGGAGCAGAAGTATCCAGGATTTTGCACAGAACTTTGAACCATGTGATTCCTGTGATTAGTACCTCCTCTCTCGTTGAAGATAATCAGTGAATCCACCTGAAAAAAGGCTCAGATATGTTCAGAAAAAGGGTTCTAAGTAATCAGAATCACAGTGACTAAAGGTAAATTATCTCAAAACTGTCATTATCATCACCCTCTGATCCCTTTTCATCAGAACAGTAGTGTCCCTCTTTCAACTCATGTACTTTGGCTGTCATGAACAAATGGAACAGAAAGTTTACTTTCCTTAACTTTACTGGAACTATTTTCATAATGCCTGACCTTCCATCCTTCCATTATCCCAACAGCTTTCCCAATCACAGTTGCAGGGCTGCTGGAGCCAATCCCAGCAGCCCTGGGGACAAGAAATGGGACACATTTAGAGACGAACAACCATTCGAACTCACGTTCATTGATGTCATTAATTATTATGCTTCAGAGATGTTAAGCAGTAAGAAAACACTTTAAAGTCTTCTTGTTCGGCTTGGGCCTTTGTTGACCACATCAAGGCATTCCACCAGCTCCTAGAGGACATTGTGTGACGTCCAACATAAACACATACGCTCACAAAGCACTTCAGTTTCCCAATGTGCACCAATCACTTTTTTCACTGTTGCTTCAGTTATAATGTTTAATTTTATGACCAGTTCGCTAATTTAAATATAGATTGGATTCATTCTTCAGTAAAACAATGCAAACTGCTAATAACCACCGGACTAAACCTGCATTTGACACAGGTGCCCAAGTTCAACAGAGTTCCAGTTTTAAGAAGGCTTGTAATGTGAAAATGAGTGTTGAATCAATTTCCAGAACAATTCCAGGAGTCGCCAAATTGACCTTGATGTTTGTTTGTGAGACCTGTTCTTATTCTACTATGTTACTGCTGTTGAAACAGGTTCCACAGTGTTACATAGCAACCAATACCAACAATTTGAGCTCATCTCATTTCAAAGGATTGGTTACACTTTAGTGTCTCACGGAAACCTGCAGTTTCTCACTGTAAAGTGGAGGAGGAACACGACAGATAAATAAGGTTGCCTGTGTGGCTGCTTATCACTATTGATCAGTAAGACAAGAGACAAAAAGCGTTTCTGTTCAGGAGGCTGCAGGAGTAATGTCTGGATGAGAGACAAGCTAGCTTGGAGGGAGTGTCCACTTTGGAAGATTAGGAATATTTTGAAAATGAGCATGATAGCTATGTCAATTCGAGTCTAACTACACGGGCTGCAGCCTATTGGGGAACAAATATCAACATCAAAAATGAGGAAACAAAACAGTCTTCCCATTCATAAGATCATTCTGGACTGTTCGAGAAATTGCCTACACTAGAAATTTCAGACGTGACAAGTGCAGCGCATTCAGTCAACGTCTGTGTGCAGTAATTGTAATAGAAATCCAGTGTCTATACAAAAATATTCTTATCTTTTGATGATGGTGAAAACCTTTCAGAAAGTCATTAGTCAAAAATCTTTATTTGATACTATCGTTATATATATTCATTGTTTTTTTGCAGTAGTGCATATATACACACAAACACGCTGCAGATGCAGGTGCAGAGTAAATAAAGCAAAGGCCTTTATTGTGAGTCAACCCAGATTTGAAATGATGGCTTGGAAGCAGCTCGACTGCCCTTTGTAAAGGGCTGAAGAGGCGAGAGGAGGTGACAATGGATAATAATATGATGTATGAAGCTTGGGGTAAGCTTTAAATGTCTTATCTAAATTCCTACACAATGACAGCCTTTCTCCCCAGCCGTGTCACGCATGTCATTTTCATTGCACCGCCTGCAAGATAATGGACAAAAAAAAATCAATAAGTGAGAATCTTATTGAATGAACCATGGGGCAAAAGCAACAAGCCTAGATGAACACACTGTTCTCATGCATACTATTTTAACTTTTTGGCAGATGGTTATGAGCCTCGCTCAGCTATGTTAGATTTTAGTTAAAGTGTTACGTTAGATTGTTGTTTTTTAGTGCAGCATATTTTGGTTATGGACTAGCGTGAAATAGTTTTAGTTAATAAATACAGAACATTCTTGGAGAAACACATTTTTATGTACGCAGCAACAAGCTCCTCATTGTGGCTGTGACAAATTCCAGTCACAGATGTCGTGTTGGATCAAACACACGATTACATTCATAATGCATTTTTCACTCATGCGTACTTGGATTCTACTGAACATCCATACGACCCAAACTGTTACAGTGGAGTGCTGGAGTGTGTGCGTGCACAAGAGCATGACGCCAGCTGTCCCAGATGCAGTACTGTGCAGCTGCGCGGATAAGTGTGTTTAACCTGCCCCACATACCCCCCCCCCCCCACCACCACCACACACATAGTACTCTACTTATTCGGCTGTGATATGTGCTTTTGTACTACTGTGGCAGACACAAACATACTCCTGGCTTCAGGGAACGGTTGTCCTTTACTAAGCACGATGGACATGGGACAGCAACACATATCTTTTTACTGCCTGATCTGGTCACGCAGCAAACACGCAGCTTCTGACATGCTACCTGCTTTTTTACCATCTTGTAAGCACAGACACTAATGTAAACACACCCTCCACCAGTCTTTCTACTAAAAGGTCAAAATAAATTGTTTGAACAAATAGACAGAGACATTACATTTCCATTAAATGAATGTGACTACAGGCCTGTCCTATTGCCGCCTTACTAAACTAATAGAAGCTTACACATGGATGTCAACACCCTTGACTCTTGCAGCTTGTGGCATTACAACAAGGGATCGATGACATTGTGAAGGCAGACATCTGAATTACTCCTTAACATCTATTACTGTTTCCTTTTCCATCCCTTCGGCCTCTCTACTTTGCTTGTCTTGTCATTCTCAATCCTTCCTCTCTTTATCCTTTTTTTCCCCGTGTCTTCTGGCCTGTGGCGAAATCTTCCAGTTCACATCTTGCTTGAATGCTGAATTTATACAGTCACGGTGTTAGTCAGACTGGTCGAAGATGCAATCACATCATCAATTCAGGCAATAAATTACCCTGCAATTAAAAGGCAGCCTCTCTTTTTTGTTTATGCACACGGAGAGCTCTCTAAATAAACCATAGTTCCCTCTGAGTAGACACATGCAAGTTTAGTGTGGCTCTTTCAAAATGATGTAAATACAACTGTGAGTGGCCTTCTCCAAAGGGCCTAGCTCCATTTCCTCCTGTCTTGGTAACAGACGAGCTTTATCTCCTGTTACTGAGCACGGGCTTTGGCTGAGGCCCAGGAAGCACCAGGGAAAGAACACAGAGTTGACTTCAATGGCCCACACACGCGCACAAATGCAAAAACGCACAGAACAGACACACTTGCAAAAGTAATCCAAGGACCCAGCCAGTCTGTCCTTGGTGTTTTACTTCCAGCTGATCAGAGAAGACATTCAGAGGTGAGTAATATGTCACAGGTTTTTACTCCTTCAAATAAGTTCTTTGGGGCTATTACTGAGTGGATCTGAAATGTTTCTTTTTTTTCAATACCACATATTAAGTTGATTAGTAATGCTTATAATTCAGGTCCAAAGTACCTGAAGTCCACCTTTGCTGTACCTTTTCTTTTTAGCGGTATCAGGATGCTGGTTTAAACAAGAATAACTACAAAAAGCTCACTGCACTCTAAATGCCAGACACTAAATGTTGTATAGAGGCACTTTGCATCTATCTGGTTAATGATGGGACCTTAAAAGGCTCAACAGTGCTGTATTTCACCCAGGAGCGATGTAAAACTGAACTAAAAGACAAGTGTGTGCTGAACTTAAGTTAGCTACGTGACAAGAAACGCATCGAACGAGGTTGTTCCTCTACAGCTTTAGATAAAGCAAAAGGAAGCGGTGTGTGAAATGTTGTGTTCATTACTTGTTTCGTCTGCAAAGTGGCCAAAATAGGAGCAGCCGTTGCAGGTTCATAGTAGGTGATAACAAATAAAGATAAACAGTTTGTTTTCATTGACTTGAAATGAGTTTGCTCATTTCAAGTCAATGTCAAGTCAATGATTTGCTTTTCATGTATGGAAGTCATTACGATGTTGATTAAAGAGGGCTGCTATGTCTAGTTTCACCACAAAGCACTTTCGTACCTCCTTCTCTTGCTCCAAGGAAACCATGTCAGACTCATCACTGAGCGATTAATGAGTGGGACATACAAAGCCCAGACACATGTGATGGTTGTGCGATGAAAGCATTAGGGCACTAAAAAGACTGGCCTTTGTTAAACCGGCTGGGAGAACTGAGGGTAGTGGAGGGCGACTGTAAAAATGAGGCAGCCTTTGCGAAATAAGTCTGTGTAATCCATCAGATGCCAGGTCTCATTATGGCTATGGGTACTGCATGAAAGAGAGCCCTTTATCTGGGCTTCCCGTTCTTATTAGCAGCACTTACGCAAAGGATAGTAGCAGACCTTCCTTCGTCTGCCACCTGTGCGCCAGGGGTCCGCTGCTGACACAGGGAAGCAAAGACCATCACCGGCCTGCATTCCCTGGCCAGCGCTGTGAGCAGACCTGCCAAGTTGTGAGGTGTGCGCTGCTGTCTTTGCATGCAGGTGTGTGTGTATGTGTGCTCCCACATATGCGGGGCAGCTCAATAGTCACTCTGGAAACCTTTCTTTGCCAGATGCAGCACATCCTCTCCTTCACTGGCTGCAGCCAAATCCAAAATGGTAAAAAGCTATTTTAAGGCACCCATTCTCAAAATGGTGACACAACACTGAAACGATTTCCACGGACCTGGTCTGGTCCGGTCCGTGGAAGTGAACCATCTGCACAGTGTAGAATTGAAATCAGCGTATTGTTATCGCATACTAATGAATTTAAAGTACTCGAGATCTCAAGGGGACACAAGTCCTGTCTCTTCTTGCATTCCGCACACAGGGGATTTAGTGGTGAAAAAGCCAACTCGCTGACCACAGCTCACAAAGCTGCTATGTATGACATGAATATGAATGTGCCAGTCCAGGATGATAAGCCACACCAGGCTGAGAGAATGACACTTACATCACCAAGCCCCTTGAAAATCTCCAACAATCTAAGCGCTTGCTTGTTTTTCGCTCACGGAGTGGTCACCAACAAACCTATGAGATGCCTCCATTAAAGATTACCACCACAGGAAAGCCCAAATCTTCCTGCTAAATCAATCATTAGATTTGATCTCCTCCTTTATAGCATTTCTCATGCATGTTGGTGTTGTTACAAACTGATGCAATACCCATTGGGGCCAGCAGAGGGCAATAGGTGACAGTGTCACTGTCAGAGTTGCCCTGATTTAGGGCAGGTCTGAGAAACATTAAGGAATCCTGAAGTATGGCAGGTGGAGCGAATGATGCCCTCAAAAGGGAAGAGAACAAAACGGTACAAAGACCATCTCCAAAGATGAGGGGCTTCAATTATCACAGCCAGAAACTAGTTGACAGTGTGCGAGGGGAGCCGGATTGAACTTTTCAAAGACGCGGAGAAGCAGCGTGAGGGTCATTAAAAAACAGGGCCTGCCACTTGGCGGAATGAAAGGTGGCAAATAGGACTGGACTTTGGATTGCAAGTGTTCTTCAGGGGCATGCAGGAAGAGAGAGACAGACAGACAGATGCCTCAGTGAGTCTGTACAAGCGGAATAGTTGGTCATTTGACATTTCTCTGCTGGCTCCTTCCCTCTCGGATTGTGCTCTAATCAAGGTGGCCGACCTGGACAGAAGTGTGTGAATGCATCGGAAATAAAGACACAATGTTCTGCTTTCCGCAGAGGTAAAAAAAGTCCCAGTTTTCACTATAGTTGAGTCAGAAAATAGCAGACAAATCAGCACGGAAGCCTTCTGGATGTAATTATTTGGCTATACATCAGGCTTTGTGAATGCATGTGTGCGTGCTGTGTATGCTTTCAAACTCCATAAACACCTGTCATGTGTGTGCTTTCGTCAGTACGGTCCTATCATCTGCATGTCAAAGGTTACAAACAAGCTCACGGCTGAGCAAGCTCACGGCTGAGCAAGCACACGGATCAAACAGAGGAGAGCAGGAGGCAAATCAGTTGACTTTTCCCCCAGACGGGATGACTGCTGACAGCAGCTCACAGCCTCAATACAAACATACACAACACACACACACACACACACACACACACACACACACACACACACACACACAGTTGCCTGCACTCAAGCCTTTCACCATACACGCAGCTAATTGGGGCCTGATGAGGAGTCCTCTATGCTGAGTAAAATAATGGGGCAGGCAGCAGAGGATGTCGCCAGCCAACAGAAGTGGAGTCACAGAATGGCCGTACAGATAAAATCTCTGCCAGCGCCTCCAAAAACCCACCGGAGCCTTTTCTTTAGGTGCTGGCACAGACGAACATGAAGGGGCCTAATTAAGGGTCGTTTCCCAGGGGAGTGAGCTGCACCAGCTGTATTATTTGCCCAGTTCGATATGCAGCCAGGCTGCTGTTTTCCATTTCTTTCTGCGCCTCAGGCCTATCTGCTTGCCGTACTTCAGTCCACAAGGTGCTCTCAGTCTGGTGAAAGCGTTTGAGCAGGTGTGAAGGACACACGGAATGGAAATGGAACCTCCTGTATGACATTGGGAATAAATTTGAATTTAGCCCTTTAGACTTGGAATAGATCTGAGATGAAGATAAAATTGATCACATTAGCTCTACAGTATCTCTTGATGTCCCGTCCACAAATGTCATTGCCACTTACTGACATGTTAATTGTCAGACTTCCTTAGACCCATAATGGACTGAGCACATTAATAGAGCCACAAAATCAGTTCAAATGAACTAATTAAATATTATTACACATCACTGGAAAAAAAGGTCATGTCATCTTCGGTTGCGTAGCCGTCGCAGCTCAGACAGTCTCATCCAGGCAACTCTGAATTCATCCTTCCTCTTCTCTTCTCAGGCGGCATTCTTCCAAACACAAAGCAGCGGGCCTGACAGTGACTACTGCGTGAGGAGGCATTTACATAAGCTTGTGTATATGGCCATTGTGATGATAATAGGCGTGTGATCTCCTGTGTCAGCAAATGAGAAAAACATCTCATCCATTCAAATAGATATGTCAGCCAAAGCATTATCCCCCCACCCCGTAATTGGCCACAGAGGTCACCCTGGCAGAGCCGAGAGGCAACATTTAATGTGGCACAAAAATTTGTTGTGCTCATTCACCCCTTCTCTCCTCGACAGACAAAACTGCTAGTGCCCCTCTGAAATGTGACACCGGGCCTGCGCGGTGTCAGCAACTGCCCAACTAAGGGTCGCGTTTCCATGTAAGACTTCTTTAATGGTTTCCATTAATCGGCTCGTGTCCACTGTCACTGCTGAACCCCTTCTCATAATGCATGATTTGTGCCCTGTGTGGCAAAGGGCCATGTGTCAGTGCAGAAGATCAGAGGATAACATGGAAACCCAACCCTGCAGGGACGACCCCGCCATTAATCTATCTGCTCCGGCTTTTTAATTTAACTGGTGGCACATCCTACTCGCTCACATACTGCACATCTCTAAAAAATTTTTCATAGCGCCAAATGATAACAAAGGTCACCTCAAGGCACTTTACACAGCAAGGTTTAGGACCTTGCAAAACATATAAAACAGAAACAACAGATTCAGACAGCTGTGACAGAATAAACTGAGATTTAAATACATTTTTAAAAACAAAAAATGCAAAAAGAAACATCAGCAACACAACTGTAGATCTGTCAGTGGAAAATGAAAGATTGAGAATCTCTGGGACAACGTTGTACTGTCTGCTTAAATCAAGATCAGACAGAGCTTCGTGAAGCTCATCCTTATGAACAGCCTGTCAAGTTTGACCTTAATTATTCCACCCATCGATTTCAAGTGTATCTTCATTTATCAGTCTTCATTAGTTAGGATTTCTCTACTTTTCCACGTGTCTACATTGCCACAGGGTCAGTGCTCCTTTAATTCATAACCTACCACAAGCTGCTTCTCTTTAACAGCCCTTTTAGACATGGTTTGTCCACCAACACTGTGACAGACAACACAACACGCTGCCGTGCTGCTTCCGCTGTTGTTGCCGTAATAGCTGAAATGTCGCCCAAATGTAGCCACCACTAGGGCTAGACACAGAAGCTTTAAAGGTGTACTCCTTGAAATTTCAGACCTGGTGTATTTTGCGTCACCTGTAATGAACCAAAGAAAGGTGTTTACGCTGCCATAAAGTCACATGGTAAAAAGTGTTTTCCACACAGAAGCAGAGGCTTGTATCTGTAACAGGACTTGGTTACCTGCTGAGAATTCAGAGGCGTGCAGTATGTTGCCTGCAGTTTTTTATCTAACAGGACTTGACACTACCCTCCACAAACTGCTGAGCCCCGCTGAAGCAGGAGTTCATGGGGTGTGATTTGTCGACCATGTTTATTTCCATGCAATGCTAAGATTGGATGGTAACCTTGGAACTGTTACATATTGTGTTAATCAGGCAGCCGCTGCTTCCTCTCATTTCATGACAAAAAAATTGGTCAATGATAAGTAAACCAGTAAACCATTTACCAGTGGTTTTGTCACTGTGAGCAGGTGCCAGGTCGTGCTGAAAAATGAAATCTCCATCTCCATAAAGCTTTTCAGCAGATGAAAGCATGAAGTGCTCCTGATAGCTAGCTGCATTGACCCTGCCCTTGATAAAACACGGTGGACCAACACCAGCAGCTGACATGGCCCCAG